>OZ034805.1:46413492-46636334 GCA_964028335.1 Altica lythri | reverse complement strand
GGTTCTGATTGGTTGACTGCTAGCAGACAACTGTCAATTTTCGAGTGGCCTTTGACGTTTGGCGCAAGCAGCCAACCCTCTTTTCTTCTTTTTGTATATTTTCGAATTTTTTCGCGCTTTACTGACATCCTACCAACTTTACATGCTACCAACTTTACAGTGCTACCAACTTTTGACCTTTTACATTCGACGCAAGCAGCCAATTCTTCTTTTTGTATATTTTTGAATTTTTTTTCGCACTTCGCTGTCATCGTACCAACTTTACATGCTACCAACTTTACAGTGCTACCAACTTTTGTCACAAATGCCCCATTGCTTGATTCTGATTGGTTGACAATCTCCGACCCTTAATTACTTAATTACAAGTGCCCCATTATCCGCTTCCGATTGTTTATTATTTAATAAACCCCACCCATTTTGTATTTATTTAATTATTTTTTGATGTTTACTACCCCCATTGCTTCGTTCTGATTGATGATTATTTAATTAGCCCCACAACTATTATTATGAAATAATTACATTATAATAAAAATATATAATTGATAAATATTTAATAAACCCCACCCATAATTTGATATTGAGTAGCCATGTTTGAAATAATTAATATTAAGAGTAATATATTGATAAGCATTATACCACTATTAAAAATCATTAGGGTGATTATAGGATTAAAGAATAAAAAAATATAATAATAAGAAGTTTGTTTTATTAAAAAATATATATTTAAAATGGTAAGACAACATTTTTTAACCAATTATTTAAACAATTTACATTATGTTGAGTACACATATATTTTCCATAAGCGTGGTTGAAACATTGAGTGAATACAGGTTGAAAGACGTCAGTACAACAGGGGGTTCCATCATATTTTGTAACATCGTAAATATTTGTCGAAATTCCAAGTTCTCGACATTTGGTTTCTAAAAAATTTAGTTTTTGACTACCTCTGACGTATATGCAGTCTGCTGAATTTAATAAATATTTTTCCAGTATGTTATTAATTTCATTATATTCAATATCACCAGAGTCGTATTTTATTCCATGAACATATTTTTCAACATAATTATTAGTTCTCTTATCCTTAGAACTCAATGTGTGGAAGGGTACTGGTGGTTTAAACAGAAAACTAGTAATATGTTTTCCAATCAGTATAGACAATTCTTTCGGATAAAATATATCCTCAAAGATAATTCCTTGAATATCTACAAGTGCTATTCTCATGATGCCTTCTATGAAACTGAAAATTTGTATAAAAGTTTCGTTTTATATTAAGCTTTAAGGCTGGATAAGTGGGGTTTCAATCTAATATTTCTCCTTTTAAACAATCACTTTTAATCTTCTTATCTATATGATAGGTTTATATAAAAATTTTGATTGATTCCGGATTGATTAAATATTATTCCCATCTGTTTGAAATCGATCTAAAATCATATATAAGAAAAAACATTATTATAATAAAAAATTATTAAAGTAACTTTTAGACTCACCTATATAATATCCAACTCAAAAAATTTATATTATTGTCAAAACAGTTTGTAGAATTATTTCATCCATATATCTCTCATCCATTATCAGAATGCATTTTATATATTACATCTTCATCTTTTAATACATAGTCGTACGTAAATTTCTATCCAATTTGGTCTTAAAAATATTTTCAAAACAGTTTGTAGAATTATTTTATCCATATATCTCTCATCTATTATCAGACTGCATTTTATATATTCCATCTTCATTTTTAATCCATAGTCGTACGTAAATTTCTATCCAATTTGATCAAACTTCATAATATCAGACACGCTTATACATACTAATTTATATAAAACAAGTAGTTTTATTATATTACAATTATACTAAATTATGATAAAAAAAAAAAGAAAACAATTTTATGTAAATAATTTAAATTTAAAATAATAATTTTGAACTCTATAAACAATCCATTACTTGATCATCATCATAAACATTTATTTTAGGGTTAATAGAGTAATGCCCCCATGGTAATGTCTCATCTTTCCCTGGTATCAGATATCTTTTATCATCATCAGAGCTGAGAGCAATTTTCTTTTGTTCTATTGAAAAGACTTTATGATGTTTCGATTGTATGAGATTCTGTGAAGTGGTCTTACTTCTAGATGTTTCTAAACATTCAATATAGTCATTAAAAGTTATACTATTTTTTACTATCGACATTTTAACCCCCTTTGCTTTTTTGGTTACACCATAATTCATAACATTTTTTTCAATCTCATCATCATCATATTCTTCGTCTTTTAATTTTGCCCTCAGTTTTTGCACCTCATCTTCTGAGATGGCCACTTTCATAGTATATAATTTTGATCTCAGTCCTACATAATCAGTCATAATGCATCCATTATTTTCATCTTTCATCATACCTAAAACTTTCTTATTTAGTTGCGGTATTCCATACACATTATTTGTAGGATAGTCTGAAGTATCAAAGTATTTCTCACAATCATTCTTTATAATTTGATAAGGATCTTTTCCTCGTATCTCTAATAAAACGGAATCTGTATCACTGTAGCAAGTAGAGCAGTTTTCTCCAAATCGTGTTTGTAAATAATCATATTGAAAGCTATATATTGTAGTCTTTGCAAGATCCAAAATTGTTTGCCCTACATATATAGGTTTATTTAGATAAACCTCAATTTTTTTCATCTCTATCGCCACCAAATTTTCGTCAAATATTATACAATTCTTAAATTCAGGCTTAGATATATATGATTGAGCTCCATAACGACCCTCCCATTCGGTAAGAAGTTTTACATCAACCCTTTTTCTTACATTCTCCATAGTTTTACCGAAAACAGCATTGTTCATTAATTTGAATAAATTCTTCTCAAATTCGTTTTTAGCTTTTTTTCTAAGCTCCGTATTTAAATCAATATACGGTTTCAACCAAGGAGACTGTTTAAATTTTAATACTCTGTGTATTTTCGTTAATTTCAAGCCATGTTCTAAAGCTTGTTTTAGTGATCGATAGTGTATGATATATTTCTCTTTATTATAAAGTGTAGCCATAAGTTTAGTACTCTCTTTTAACTTTGCAGGAGGCTTCATAGTCTTAGGGTTGATATGTTCTGGACAGAAAGGTATATCTTTATGCTTATCATGTAAATCATGTGGATACTCTAAATCAACTTCAAGCATGTAACCTACATTATTATCATCAGCAATTGTAGTGACATCAATATTTGAATCCACCCACTCAAATTCTCCATATGGAAGAGCTTGACTCATAGCCCAACCATACTGATTGTTGACATCAAAATACATTAAATAGTTTTCCGGTTTTGCAGGATTATAATTCAACATATATTTATTGTTTGCATGAACCCTTCTTTTAGAGCAGACTTGACTGAGACCACCTCGAATGCCTCGCTCTACAAACAAAAACATATCCATATCAGTAAGAAGTTCTAACTCCTGTTTCGTAAACTTTAACATAGCATCCCAAGTAAATCCGGGTAGCGTAAAATAGTGGGCTGGATCTAGATCATACGTCTTAAGACAGCTCGATCTAAACTGTTCAAAGACATCTGCTAGGAGTAGAATGTCTGTTTTCATATATAAGTCTACATAATCACCTAGAGTTTTACAGTTAAACGAAGACCATACTTGTTGTGCTCTTTTATACATACGGCGGGGGCAAGCTTTATTATCTAATTTGTTATAAAAAGCATCTTGATGAGGTAAACAGGATTCACTAAAACGATCAAAACTATTGATGTAATCATATGGCATCACACCTTTCTTTGTTAACAAATTAAACTTATCTTCAGGTATGTTATTAAACTGAGACCTCAGATTTGTAAATTTTGTTAAAGAAGATGATAATTTATCTAAGGATGATGCCATAAATCTAAAACTATCAATGAATCTAAAGTGAATTCGAGCTTCATCAATATGCTTCGTAAACGAAATATATTTTTCTTTAGTGAGAGGCAGTAAGTCTATAGATCCTTTCATTCGGGTTGCAATATCTTTTATCACGAAATGTGCGTCATAACCACTCAAATTGTGAAAGATTACCGGGATTGTGTGCGTGTCTTGATAATTAACATTACACTCATTATGTGAAGCTCCACGGTAATTATTTTCAGAAATTAAGTAATTATAATCTCTCACTTTTTTCTCGCCAACTTTAAAGGGTTGTTCACAAATATGACAGCGGGTGGATGCTTGAAAATCACTCTCTTGTTGAGGAGTCATGTGTATATTATACGGACATAGATATATAGTAGAGACATCCTCAGCAAGTTGATTCATTTCATCAGCAAACCACTGCATACAATCGGATCCTCGATATGAACGGTAGAATGATAGATTGTTATCATAAGAAGATTTAAAATAATATCCTACTGCTGCTGGAATATGTTTTTGATAAGCAGTCTTTTCTGCACAAGGCTTTAAAATACTCTCTAAATCTGCATATACAGCAAAGGGGGCTTTTATTTTGTTTTTAAAATCCTTAAATTTAAGCATCTTTTTGCTATCTGTAGGCATTTTGGTGGCGGTATCATTTCTTTTAATGCAGTCTACTATGTGTTTACTTAGCTTATCTTCCGAACGGAAGTAGTGTAAACATCTATCACAAAAGTACTTTTGACCATTTTCATTACTGAGTTGTTTAGACAAAAGTCGTGAAAGATTCTTTATCCAAACGTAATGATATTTAGTAGACTCTTTGTCATACTGATCTTGTATTAGAAGCAGATTTACATGCTTATCTTTCTTTTCCGCTGTTAAATATGTAGGGAGGGTCGAAAATTGTTTATTATACTTTTTTAGGATATAAACATTGATAGAAATGTTATTCATTTTTTCAAAATTTGGAATCTGCTTGATAGTTATAGGAAACTGAATACCTTTAAGTTTTAATACCTCAGAATAATGTGGGTATTTATTTGTTCTTTGCGGATTATTATTAACAGGATACAAAGCTGATGTAATTGCCCATGCAAAGCAGGCTTGATCATCATTTTTAACATTAATGCATGCTTCTTTTCTTTTAATTTGAGGTGGTAGTTCAATATATGATGATCCAAGTTGTGGAACAAATTTATTAATATTTACGCCCAAGTTTACTACTCTTTTTAACGACCACCCGCTATCACGTTCCTGGAATTCTTCCAGGTCTTTTAGAATAAGTTTTGTCACATTATCATCAAACCAGTTATTTAAATTTGTATCTCTATAGATGGGGCAGTTAGCTGTGGTGAAATATTTATATTCAGTTATGATCTGTAGGCCTCTATATATCTCAAATTCACCACAAAAAACTGTGTTCACTTTAACAGACTCATCTTTCTTGAGTGCGTTACCAATTCTACGTTTGAAGAGTGTCTTACAATCGACAAGAAATGCTATAGGATCTTTATGTTTAAGGTTTGAAATGACTCCAGTTCGAATTCTAGACTTAAAAGCTGAAGTCAAATCATCCCATTCTACTTTTTTAATTCCAGACTCTTTTGCCCTAGTCATAATTCCAGATCCTCTCTTTTTTGTTAATTTAATCTGAGATCTTAACGATTTAACATTTCTTAAACAAGCCTCTAGGTGTTGTCTTTCGCCCATGGAAGTAGCATTTTTAATATCTTTATTTATCTTTCTGACAGCCTTTGTACATTCCAGCAACCCCTCCTCCACTGTTTTACCATCATAGGTAATACTTATAAATCCTAAAATAGCTGTTATATGTTGAATAAGATCAGTAATTATTGACATAATGCTAAATTTTAAATAGTTAGATAGAAAAAAAAGAAATTTAATTATGTGTCTGATATAAAGTAGGTAACTACACTGCAAGAGAAATATTAAATAATTAATTTTTAAAAATAATAATGGTAAAATATTATAATGAAATTTAAAAAAAAAAATATATTAGTAAAAAAAAAAAACATTAATTTGAAATTCAATATGATACAAAATAATCCATATAAACAGTTATAGCTATTTAAAATTATTTAATAAAAAAACTTACCAAAAAATTTTATACACACACTTCAATTATCACTTTTCGCAGACTATTAAAATCAACCAACTTCTATGAAATCTTTGACAATAAAGACTCTCATACTGTTAACACCATATTTTAAATAGTTTTTTCAATCATAATTAGAAAATATGAAATATAAAGTCATTAATTTACGTTTAAGTATTTAACAATAAATATATTAACGGAAATTTATTAATTTTTAAAGTGTTACAGATAAAAAAAATATAATCGACTCTTAATCGATACTTAATATTCTAAATTTCCCATTACCAAAATTAAATAGTAAAAATTTCTCCAAATACTTTATATATAATTTGTCATATTCGACTCTAAATCGATACTTAATATACTAAATTTCACATTACCAAAATTAAATAGTAAAAATTTCCTCGAGTACTTTATATATAATTTGTCATATACTTTATATTCTAACTTTCCCATTAAAAATTAATTAGTAAAAATTCCTACAAAGTACTTTATATATAATTTGCCCTATACTAAAATTTCCCTAAAATTATTTACTTTATATTTATTTTTTTCTTGTAAATTAGATTTTAATATAAAGAGTGGGTATAAATATAAGCGAAATATTCAATTTTATTAAGTTAGTTCCAGTTGTTTCTTGAAGTGCTATTACCTATAATTATTACAGTAAGTCTACTATTCTATACTCTTTATACATGATTTTTTATTAATTTATTCACTTATTTATTTATTTATTTATTTATTTATTTATTTATTTATTTATTATACATTTTATCAGTTATATATATGCGTCTACTATTCTATATCCTTTAGGTATACATGATTTTTTATTAATTTATTGACTTATTTATTTATTATACATTTTATCTGTTTTTTATATATAATGAGCTTTACGATATTTATATACTTACAATTTTATTTATTTCTTATAGATGGATTTTTCTAAAATAAACAAATCGTCTGTTTTATCGCAAAAGAAACCTGTGGTGAAGTTATCCTCCTTGGAGGTGGGCACATCATATCAAATATTAGATGCAAAAATTGTGAAATCAAACTATGGGAAAACTGTACTTTTAGAAATGTTGGATATGGTTGTTTTTCTACCAGAACGTGTGGTTGAAGATTATACACCATTCATGGAAGAATTTAAAAGCCAAAAATATGGCTTGGTGTTCCACGGGTTAGTGGACACCGGAAAACCGAAGCCTGCGGCTTCATTTGAAGTTATAGAAGTATAAAATATTAAATATATTTTTTAATAATTGTAAAATTGTTTTATTATTAATAACCACATTTTTTTTATTATTTTTTTATTATAAAAAAGTATAATATTTACATAGGTAATATAACACATTTAAATTAGGTATTTATATTATACTCTTGATTACCTCCGTAAGAGGGAAATATTCCATTAAACAATCGTGAATAATGATGCAATATACTTTTGTATCTTTTGGAAAACCATTGTTAGCTTCAATTTCTAATTTTATATCGACAGTTGAAGATTTCATTCCATCTTCTTGTTTTGAACAATCTATTACAAATAAGGCATGATCTTTAAATGCTTGATAATCTAAAAGTGATCGTCTCTCAGTCGAATATGAATAACTAGGATAAAATTCAGTGTAGTTATAATGAGCTGCAGCATAATCATTTTTCTCAAAGTCCAGTTGCATTCTTTCATTAGGCCAATATTCACCATTAAGAGATACTCGAACACTTGATATATTAACATTATCAAAAATTGTTGAATCCTTTTCTTTTCTATTGCGCCTCTCAGTTTGAAATGTTACTATAACATAACGCGGTTTTTCAATTGATGAGCTTGTTTTAACATTCCAGATTTCTCTTCTTGCACCGTCTTTAATTGAGGGTAGTTCATTAAGATCCCACTTTCTGAATGGAATATATATTGGTATATTATTTTTAATAGGTTCCATCAATTTAATTTTAATTTCATCATTGGGAAACACATGTTTCACTTTCAGTTCCATACTATTTATAATAATCTTAACAGTTGTTGTAGTTGCGGTACTACCAGCACCTACCTCATTTACAATAATACTATCATTATCGTAACTAGCTCGTACGAGACGAAATGTTTGTCTCCCATAAGCTATTGTTGTATAATCATTAAAAATGTTGAAAATATGTTTAAGAGGAATCAACAAACTAAAAGATTTATCATCTTCATTTAAGAACGGATGGTTAGGAAAATTCCATCCAGCAATACTCATAAATCTTGCATAATCACTGCGATAGCATAGCATACTACGTACGGCGCTAACAATTCCGGGATCTCTCACTGTTTCAATTTCTTTTGAACTTTCACTATATGAACAGGAATCGAATAGAAATACCCCAAAATTGGGAGCTAGATGTACGTTTCCACCTCCAACTATATCTAATCTACCTTTAATTTCTAATAAAGATTCATGTAGAGCAAAAAACGAATCAGCTTGATTTATTACAAACTCTACGACATCATTGTTATTAAATGATTTCACATATGGAGTGTACGATCTAAATTCTTCTTTTCTAATCGAATCATCATACTTTGGTTCACGATGTAGATCAAAAATGGGGTCAACTTTAAGTCGCTTAGATTCAACTTCAGATCGTATATATTTACGGTTTACCATATTTAACTTTAAGTCCAATCGATTGTAAAAAATCTCTGTTTACTCTAGTTAGTTTACGATGCTTGCAAGATCTAGATAAAACTGATGATTTTTTAGTTGGAACCGTCCTTTTATGTTCTATAATGAGACCCATTTATCGTTCTTGTAAAACTAGATGAAGGGTGCTTCTTTCTCCGCGAAAGTTAACAGGTCTTAAATCTTGATCAGACACCCTTACAATGATGTGATTAATTTCTTTCAAATTCTTTATAGGCAAATATATTGGATTGATAGGTCTCTCGTTGATAGCAAAACCAGGATCTACTGTTATAGGAATATCTAAAATTATATGAGCTGGTGTATTTCCATAGAAAGCTCCTTCAGTAATGTTGCAGTCAAAAAGTAGACTTGTCACTTTATTAATATTCACAGGTAGATCTGAAGAATGAACTATTCCAGGTTCTAATATTTTATTAGAAAATCCTAGGAGATTAGCAAGACTATCAGTCTTTTCAAAAGAGATTTCATATAGTTTACTATAAATTTCGCACTGAAGGGTATTATTATTTGGTTCTAAGAAAAAATCTTCTTCAGCAATGTTTTTTTTTAACATCAATTGTTTTTTTATATAAGCAGCTATATCACTAATCTCGTAACAACCTACAGGTAGAAGTATTTCTCTTTCTCTAAGTTGTTCTAAATTGTCGTACTCGAAGTAGTAAAATTTTTCACCATCAATATTAGGTATTGAATTGTAGGAATGAAACCCTAGCACTGCTAAATAGTAACTTTTATATGGATTAAGTACAAGAGGTGTTGACGGTGTAAAAGAGAACTCGTTATTGGTACTCGTTAAGGTTAAAAGTTGCGACATGACTAACCATTATCAGAAAATGTTATGATTTAAATAATAGACTAATATGCTAATCATTAAATTTATTTATAACATATAAAACAAAATAGACATTTTGACGTCATATTTCCACAAACATCTGACCATTCATGACAATCCGGATCTATACTGCATGGTAAATATTCTTTTAAATCCTCACGTATTTCACATGGCAGTTTATACCAAACTGAAGGTGAAATATTTTCCATAAGTATTTCAATGATATTAAGTGCCTCTTTGGATAAGTAAGCTGCCATTATATAAAAATTCCAAACACAGATGTCCACAATTAATTTGATTATATGTTTGATATTGATTATTGTTGTAGAAAATTCTAACACCTGAACCAAAATATTTAACAAGCTCTTTCATCGGCTTCAAATTACCAAATGAATCAAAATACTCTACGTTGTTATTTATCTTTTTATAAGCTACCCAATGTGTTCCAGCATTTTGCGATATATCTAAATTAACAATTGAACACTCGCATCTTCTAGATCCGTTAATTGGAAGACTATCTCGCATAAAAACACCACGAAAATATGGTATTTTTAATTTCTTTGCATAATTAATTAAATCGATGTTAGTTAGTGGTCTATTGGGTAGCTTTATTGGAAGTTTTTTTTTTCTTTCTTCAGATACAAGCCGTAGCCTCCTTTGATATTTTTCTTTAAATACAATCCCTTTCCTATAGACTCCATAGCTTTGTTGTGACGATGATCTTCATCAAGTTTCTTTTGAGCGTTTTTAGCATCAATTATAGTTTTTGCTATAGCTGAACTTCCTCCTGCTATTGTCCCTATCGCACTTAAAGCTGTTAATATAGGAATCAACGGCAAAAAACCTCCCATCTTGCTCTCAAACGGTATAATTCTAGGTACTCGAATATTCTTTTTTCCAGCTTTTGAAACAGTCTTTTTAGCAAATTTTAATGCATTTTGAATAGTCTTTTTTAATGTTAGGTTAGGTATTAAGGATTTTTTAATTTTATCTATAATTCCACGTTTAAAAGAAATTTTTCGTTTAATACCCATACCTAGTTTTCGCTTAGCTTTCATTACACCTGTAACTAATAATGCGTTTGCTCGTTCACCTAAACTCGCGTTCTTATTTTTGACACGTTCCCAAGCTTTATTTTCTAGAATTTGATCAGCCTTATGCCTCTCCGCTATTGTATTATCGCCTGAATATGCAATATCATGCTCTTTACAAGCAACATCTAATGGATTAATACCAGGATCTCCACGTAATAGACGTTTTTGTAGTTTTGTTCCAGCTAAAAAAAACAAAAAAATGTTAATAAAAATTAAACATTTTTTTTATAATACTTACGTCCACAATACTGATAACCACCCAATAAATGTGCTTCGAAGGGAAGTTTGTTTATTAAGTTATTTACTAGACCCTCACCTTTAAACAGTAGCATGAGAACTAACTGTTTTGTTTTCAATAAACATATATTTATTAAAAAACGTGCTATATATTTTAACACAAAATGAAAATCATTCGACAAGTACAGTCGCTACCTGTGGATAACTTAGATTTTAATATAAAATGTGAAGAAAGTAAACATAGCAAATTGCTACCAAATACTCTTCGTATTATCATATGCGGTCCATCAGGATGTGGTAAAACAAACGCAATGATGTCATTACTCTTTAATCCAAATGGGATAAAGTTTCAAAACGTTTATGTATATTCTAAATCGCTCTATCAACCTAAATATCAGTTATTAGCAGAAGTATTAAATAATGTGAAAGGTGTTGAATATTTTCCGTTTAGAGATAATGATGAAATCATAAATGTTAGTGATGCGAAATCTAATTCAGTTTTCATCTTTGATGACGTTGCATGTGACAAACAACAAAAAATTCGTGAATATTTTTCTATGTGTCGACATAAAAATATTGATGTTGCATATCTTTGTCAGACCTTTTCTAAAATACCGAAAGTGCTAATAAGAGATAATTGTAACATGATTGTAATATTCAAACAAGATGAATTAAATCTTAAACATATATTCGATGGACATGTATCACCAGATATGAATTTTGATCAATTTAAAAACATATGTTCACAGTGTTGGAATGAAAAACATGGTATGATGGTTATTGTTAAGGAGTTCCCTCTAAATAACGGTCGCTATCGTAAGGGTTTTGATAAATATATTAAAATTTAAGCTTTGAATAATATTAATCAGTCTACAACAAAATGTTGAATAGTTTGGAAGCTGCCCGAAAAAGAAAAATAGCTCAACTAACCAAAGATATTAGAAAAAAATATCTTGCATTAAAACTTAATAGAACAGAAGAAGATGAAACGTTAAATAAGCTTTTTCAACCTATATCAAAACCGTTGGAGGATATTGCTAAATCATCAAAATTTTTAAATCAATCGACAGCTAATCTAAGTTATTGTAAACATGAAAAAAAACCTAATATTAAAAAAGAAAAACATGAGAATAAAAACATATCATTTCTAGAACTTAAACATGTAGCAGGTGATAATAGTGATGTTGAGAATGAGGTTGAGGATAACGCGGAAGTATCGGAAGAATTAGATGATAAAGATATTCCAGAAACTGTTTTAAATGAGTACCTCGAGCAATATCCACAAGGAGTTCTAAAATATTTAAAAGAATTTTGGCAAAATGATGATAAAATAGATAAAGTATATGGTCCAACATATGATATATCGACATCTAAATGGTTTCTTGGAGCAGAAAATATCAACTTTGATACTAAAACGGGAGCAGTTTTCACAAAAGAAGGATATGTTTCAGGATCACCTGAACTATATGAATTACTTTTCTATGATGCACCTCAAGACTACACTTCTAAAGATTTAGAAAATTACAAACTCTTATTAGAAGCAACAAATGTACATAGAAATAAGCGAGGATATTTAAAAAATAGTTCGACATTTAAGTATAAGTATATTATAAAACCTATGTATACATCTAAGACTTTAGGTAATGGAATGTATTTAACATATAATGATGATCCTGTAGAATATGTGTATTGGGATGATCCAAATGAATTATGTGAAAGATTGCAATTACTCTATGCTTCGAAAGAAGCTGGTAATACATCTCATTCTAATGAAATTGTTTCCATCATTAATGAATTACGAGAAGCAGATATTATATACTAATGTAACGTTGTAGTGTGATCATTTTCATAATGAGTCTTGATAAGTTTGGACGTAGTCATCAAAGTCAAATAATTGGATTAAAACAATTAAAAGGAGAATTTAGGCTTGGTTTATTATCTCTAAAAAATCAGCTGTATAATGAAGATTTACCAAAACTACAAGATCAAATATCAATTAAAATTTTATCTATAAAAAACAAAATAGATTCAATTGAAAACTTTATTTCAAGACATCCTCCTACTTCTGAAAAACATATGGCAACAAAGAAATACGTAGATGATGCAAATACACTTTACAATATTGATTTAGCAAAACTACATGGTGAATTAATACGGGAGCTAAACAAATATAAGGATGAACAGAATACTAGCAGACATAAAGTTGAATATGAGATAAGTAAAATTAATAATCAAATAGAAATATGGCTACAAAAATTTAGAGAAACCTCTGATCTTTTACAATTACATGATATGAAAATTAATGATGTATTTAAGGAAATTTATGATATTAAATCTAAAATTAAACACTAAATAATATATTCATCTATCGTATTAGTCATTATCATGACGACGAAAGAGAAGCTTCAATTAGTTAACGAGCTTCACAAACCTGCTCGTAAAAATTATCCTCGTCGAAAAATAATTCTCAAAGGATTAGATGACTTATGGCAAATGGATCTTGCGGAAATGAGACCTTATGCTAATAGTAATAAGGGTTATAAAATGATAATGATAGTCATTGATTGCTTGTCTAAATATCTTTGGACAGTAGCTTTAAAAACTAAAACTGGAGAAGAAATTACAAAGGCTTTTGCAAGTATATTGAAACATTCAAAACGTTATCCTAAAAATCTGCAAACTGATCAGGGAACTGAATTTTATAACGTTAAATTTCAAGATTTAATGAGAAAGTATAATATCAACCATTATAGTACATATACTGTCAAGAAAGCTGCGATAGCTGAAAGAGTTATAAGAACTTTGAAATCAAAATTATACAAATATTTTAGTTTACATGGTAATTATAAATGGATTAATGTATTACCTCAAATTACTAAAGAATACAACAATACGATACATTCTACAATTAAATTTAGACCATCTGAAATAAATAAGCTAAATGAAAAAACGATTTTACATGATCGTTTTAATTATATAAAAACATCAGGACCAAGAAAATATAAAATAGGTGATCTGGTGCGAATATCGAAGGCTAAACATATTTTTGAAAAAGGTTATACTCCTAATTGGACCACAGAAGTTTTTAAAATCATAAAAGTTAATATTACTAATCCTACAACTTATTTGTTGGAGGATATACAGGGAAATCCGATTAAAGGGGCTTTCTATGAACAGGAATTACAGAAAACAAATAATGCAGACATCTATCTAGTAGAAAAAATATTAAAAAGAAAGGGAAACAAAATATTTGTTAAGTGGCTTGGTTTTGATAATAAACATAATTCTTGGATTGAACATGTTGACCTGTTATAACTTGTTAATAGTCTTATAATGATGTTTTTTAATAATCTTATAAAAATATTTTTAATGATTTATTTTGTAATGACATTATAATGATGCTGTTCTATAAAAAGTAATTGTAGTGGGGTTGGTATTATAAATAGTATGATTAAAATATAATAAATCATAGTTGTGATCAATATTTTGTTTAAATATGAGTAGTGAAGGTTATTTTAGTGCATCAACATCCTCATCAGTAGGTCAAGAGTATAATGATCAAATCGATGAAATTTTAGAAAGATATGAAACTGCAGCTAAACTGGAGCATTATAATTTATTACAAACATCATTTCCTATTGGAAGTTATGTGATAAAAGTTGGAATATCACCAGCCAGATCATTCAGTTCAGCTATAACTTTATCGCAATATTATCACACATCTAAAATATCGTTTAGTATTATTGAATGGAGCATTCTAATAGAATTATTGAATAATAACGTGAATGATTTCTTTATAAGTGATACATTGGATCAGCACATTCCTATAACATTTCAATGTGGTGATTACTGCATTATTACTCAAGTTGTATATGATGGTATAAAACTGCTAAGTGTTAGAAAGCATGATGTTGAATTTCATTTAAATGAGGAAGATATAAAACAAATTTTGGAAGCTGATCAAAATTTATTATCATATCACGTCTCACTATTGGACAGTATAAACTTTTGTAGTTATTATTATCATGTGTTAGATATAATTAAGACTCTTTTTCATAATAATATTAATAATAATAATTTCACTTTATTTGAAGTTCTAAAAAAATTTTGTGAAATGTGTACTGATTGTTTATTAGTTACAGCTTTAAGAGAATACATGTTTTTCTATAAAGCAAAAGTATTAAACGACTTAGATTATGTATAATATGTCTATAAACACATTTAATTATTAAGTAGAAATAAATAATTAGTTTAAAACTGTTGTATTACCATTTTGAATATATGTATATATTTTTTAATAAAACAAACTTCTTATTATTATATTTTTTTATTATTTAATCCTATAATCACCCTAATGATTTTTAATAGTGTTATAATGCTTATCAATATATTACTCTTAATATTAATTATTTAAAACAATGGCTACTCGATATCAAATTATGGGTGGGGTTTATTAAATAATAAACAATCGGAAGCGGATAATGGGGCACTTGTAATTAAGTAATTAAGGGTCGGAGATTGTCAACCAATCAGAATCAAGCAATGGGGCATTTGTGACAAAAGTTGGTAGCACTGTAAAGTTGGTAGCATGTAAAGTTGGTACGATGACAGCGAAGTGCGAAAAAAAATTCAAAAATATACAAAAAGAAGAATTGGCTGCTTGCGTCGAATGTAAAAGGTCAAAAGTTGGTAGCACTGTAAAGTTGGTAGCATGTAAAGTTGGTAGGATGTCAGTAAAGCGCGAAAAAATTCGAAAATATACAAAAAGAAGAAAAGAGGGTTGGCTGCTTGCGCCAAACGTCAAAGGCCACTCGAAAATTGACAGTTGTCTGCTAGCAGTCAACCAATCAGAACCAAGCAATGGGGGATTTCTAATTATTAAGTAATTAAGGATTGGAGATTGTCAACCAATCAGAACGAAGCAATGGGGCATTTCTAATTATTAAGTAATTAAGGGTCGGAGATTGTCAACCAATCAGAACCAAGCAATGGGGCATTTCTAATTATTAAGTAATTAAGGGTCGGAGATTGTCAACCAATCAGAACCAAGCAATGGGGCACTAGTAATTAACAAGTCATTAATAATAATTAAGAGGCGGAGTCAGGCAGCCAATCAGAACGAAGCAATGGGGCACTAGTAATTAACAAGTCATTAATAAGCAATTAAAGGGCGGAGTCTGTCAGCCAATCAGAACCAAGCAATCAGGTTAAAAGTGAAAGTGGGTGGGGCCGGGTGGGGCTATGACGTCAGACGACCTTGAACGGTAACAAAATTCGCTTTTCGGACCTTCATAAGAAAAAGCATGGGATTTTGGGCTCGTTCTCTTGTAGGTCCTTTACTGACCTCCATTGTTTAAAATTATATATAAAAGTTTCCTATTACAAAAATTATTTAAGATTCAGTCAGACGGTTTTTTATTATTCGTGCTGTACAACTGCTCTTCACAAACAAATTACACCATACTAAACCAAAATATAACGAGTGACAAGTATCGGAAAGTTTGAATAGCCATATAAGAGTGTTAGCTAACTACGAGTGTTTACTTGAGCGGAATCGAACCTTTTAAGTTGTATTATTGATACTTAAATAAACAAAAATTTTCTTTTGGCAAATGGAATTTATTTTATACAAAATAGTCCCATTTAGAGTTAAAACCGCGATTTGCAGAGTTTTCAAGTTTTTCGAATGAGGATTTCTGCTCATTAAGCGGGATGTTCTTCAAACTGGTCGTCGACTGCTCTTGATTGGCCTCTACGTCGGCATACCGCTCTCCCTTCATGGGCAAATATAGTCTACCGAACAGAAAAATGTCGCACGGTGCCATATCCGGAGAATATGGGGAGTGGTTGATGGTTAAAATTAAAATGCCTTTTTTGTCAAAAATTCGGTACAAATGTCGATCGATGTGTTGGTGCATTATCGTGCAACAAGCGCCAGCTTCCTTGTTTGCGATTTTCTGATCGAACTCGACCACCACCAAGATAATGCACAAGCCAAGTTCAAAACAGAACTTAAAATTAGCCCTCTGTTCAATGTTCATTTTTCGACCTATGTTAAAAAGGTACTGTCACTGTGAGCGCGATAACTCTGCATGAAGTGGTTTGATTGTCATGAAATTTTGACAGAACATCAATAAAAGATGTACCCATCAAACACTAGCCCCTGTAACAAATGGTGTTACCAGTATCACATATTTTGTAAAAGTCCTGTTTACCTTGTGAAAAATCGGAAAATAAATAAAAATTTAACAAGTTTTATAAAATCCGAAAAATAAAAAATTGGAACAAAGCATAAAAAACTTAAAAATGTGTAAAAATTGGAAAAATTTGGTAAAATCTTGTAGCATGTCCAAAAAAACTCTATGCAGCAGATTTTTATTGTATTTATTTTTTATTATTTTTTCTTACCTAAGCCGACCCTGATCATATTACCTTCCAGAAAATTCTCGACTTTAACGGTTTAACCGTCAAAACTATCGATTTTTTTAGACCGACCAATCAAAACTGGTGAATAAGGTCATGCGGCGCAAGAGGGGTGGTTTGAAGCGACGCGGCTTACTTTTTTTACCGGGATTTTAGAATTCAGTCTAGGTTGGGTTGCTGTGCTGATAAGTCGTTAGGTACAACCCTTAGACTCAAGTACGGGCAAAATTCCTTTAGATTTGCAAAGAATTACTTGCTATTTAGTGTTTTTAATTAAGTTAAAGTCAGTGAGTGAGTGTAGAACCTCTCTGATGAAAAAGCTGCCTTGTATTACCGAAGAATCACCAGATTCTACTGTACCGTATAAATTGGGTGTGGCCCCATTTAATTCTCCTATCTAGGAAACAAACTGTAAGTCTTTTAATATAATTACTATTTCTTAACTACCAGAAAAGTTGGGATACCATTTTTTTCTTTGGCACAAAAACTTAATTGTGATCCGCCTGAATAATATCCAAGTGTGGGTAATTAACGTAAGAAGTGCTCATAAAATCCACAGTGAAACCGGTTTTTATAAAAAACCCAGTACCTTATCGACAGACTCCTAAAGTGTGCAAATTTCGAAATAGTTCGTCGCATACATGTTTCAGTTATCAGTGAAAGCGTTGCGCAGAGTCTGACTAAATATTTTTGTAACACCTTTATGGTAAATTTTTGGTTTCTTAATGTTTATCTTAATTTAATTGTTTTGATATAAATTATATGGTACCCCCCATCTTTTACTCGAGTAAAAAATCTTTTAAGCTAAAAGTGATTTACTATTTTTTTATTAAATTTTGATACTTTTCAATTTCTTTTTCACATCACATTCTGCTTAAATGGGTACACAGAAATAACAATATAAAAATACTTAGCTGTTATTGAATGTGTAATATTGTTTCTATATGTGATTAAACACTAATGTGTTTTACTGTATTTTACCTTATTTCATTTTTTTTGATATTTTATATGTCTATTTGCTTCGTTCATCTGTTTGACTTATTACTACACACAGTAATAAATATTGTTTATTGTTTATCTATATGTTTTATTTTCTGACCTGGTGTAAGTTATTCTGATCTAATCTCATCAACAACACGAATGAGACGTGTTTAACTCATAAATCTTAGCTTTTGAACTCAATTATATCTCATTAATATATATGGAGCTGTTGTGATAAGTAAGAACAAAAAGTAAGTATAACTTTCTCTTTCTAGCTTTGCCAATAAAAGTGTTTAATTTAAAATTTTAACCAGAACATCTACCGGTTTACTCAATTTTACCGCATCTTATCTTATGTCCCTTATATCTTTCTTATTTTAACTTTATCTACAACATCTGATAAATCATTTTATCCAACATATATCTTTATTTTTTTTCCATCTGGGTTTCTTATATTTCCCCATCCTTATGATAAAAAAATAAGTGGCGCCCATTTACCTTTCCCTTTTCCATCATTTCTCTCATTTTCTCTTTAGTCCCTTTTAAATTCTTTTATCTTTTATTTTTTTTCCAGTAAATATATCCACGTATATCTTTCCAACACGATATCATCTAGCTCGTTCGAATCCACGCTTGCTCTCCTCCTACCCCCTGAGTGCCGTTCGCATTGGTTAACCTCTATAAAACGAGCATTTAACATCACTTGAGAAAAAAGAGGTTACAATCTTGTAAATTTGTAAAAATCTTGATAAACTGAAAAGTTATTTAAAATCGAAAAAATCATAATGATCAAATAGATAAAAAATATAAACATAATTCTTATTGGTTAGTCCTAAAAAAATTTTATTTTCTCTTTATTGGATTTTTAATTGAAATATTTAAGACATCTTTCAAGGGTTTTTAAAATTTAAAAATAAGATAAATATTAAGGAAAAATTGAAAACATGCCTCATTCAGTCGGATTTAAATTTGCAATCTGTATTTGTAGCCAATATTACTTTAAACTGTTTCACCACAGAGAATCCTAGTTAGCGTTTTTGCTCATATCTTGATTCACCTCATGTCTTCTAACAGACTTATTTAATTTCCCCTCAAGCACATATATAAAATTAATAGCAGAAAAGAAGTATTTATCAAACTAACAATTAAATTAGTAAATTTTATTGATTGGTCACTTTTTTTGTGCCCTATCTTATAATTTTACTTGGTTAAATGACCGGACCAATGGATTTTTAAGACCTAGATATGTTTCAAGTTCTGCCGAATGTGACATTTTTTTAAATTTTCCTCAATGTTGGTTTTATATAACTAATATCTTCCTGAATAACGTTATACAGATATATGCTTAAGGACGAATTAAATACTTGCCCTAGACGAGATGAGTGTTTAATCAAGATATTATCAGAAACGTTGAATAAGATCATATGTGGACATACAGTTTAAAACGCTATCGGCTATTGATAGCAGTTTTTTGAATGTGTCCTTAATGTAATGTATTGTTTATTTAATTTAAGTATTTATGCTTTATATAAAAAAAACTTTTACAATTAATAATAACTCAACCTTGTAACTATCAGTAAAGTTTGTTATATCTAACTTTCTCTAGTTACTTCAAACTTCAAGAGACGTTTCGCAACTCAGATTATTGAACTGTTGTTTACTCAATATTTCTGTATGGCTTTAAGTTTTTTTAAAGGTGAAAAGTCGTATTCGAATAAAATTCCAGATCAACGTACTGAATTCTATAGGTCAGAATTTTATCAGTCAAAAAGTCTTGACGGGAATATGCAATTATAGAAATTAAATTTTTTAAGAGATTCAGAGATGAGAGCAATAATAAAAATCGAACTGTAGCAGTCATGATATTAACGGTTTTTTTCAATTCATTTTCTAATATACAGGTTGCTTACAAAGTTGTGAAAGCAAAGTTGAAAGAATGTGTATTTTTTAATGAAATTTTTTATTTTTTATTCAAGCTTCAACACACTTATTCCAATGATACCTTCTGCATTTTACGAAAAGTAATTGTTTCTGAAGAAGTAATAGTCGGAGGGAGCCAAATCTGGTGAATAAGATGGGTCTTCAAGCAATTCGTACCTACTTTAATTTCTTCAATTTAGACACTGACTTTTTTTATCCAACTGGTCTGAAAGGTTGCAATAATATTCAGAGTTTATTGTTTTACCGTTTTCAAGATAATCAATCAACAAAACCCCTTTTGTATCCCAAAAGACTAGTGCCATAACCTTTTACGTCGATCGTTCTGACTTAACCTGTTTTGGAGCTGAAGAACCAGCTTGTAAAAGTGATTGGTTCAGTTAAGGATCATGATGGTAGATCCATAGTTATAAAACGACGCACAAAATCGGTTTTATTTTGCTTAAATCGCTTCAAATTACGCTGAGTAATTTTTTTTTCGATTAGATGAATTGTTAATGAATGTGGCAATAACTTTCCGAATAGCTTTTTTCTATTTAATTTTTCGTGTAAAATATGGAGTACTCGTTCATTTGAGATGCATATGGTAAGCTTATTAGTCAAACTACGTGGTTCGTCTTCGACGCTTGAACGACAAGTTTAAACTCTAAAACCTATCGATGAACACTTGGAAATGAAGAAGCAGACTTTCACCATTTCTGCATAAATTTCTGAGATAAAATATAAAGATAGCGTATAAATTTTGATTCCTCTACTAGTTTATACGTGAGGATTTCAAAACTTTTCAACCAACCTTTATATTTAAGAATTAAAAAACTGCAAAACTGTCAAAAATTTCAGTTGTTATTGAATTTCTTCTTTGATTTGTTTAATTAAATATTTTTACAACAATGATAATTAATAAATTAATATATTTATTTTAACACTTAGCCCTAATTTGATAATTGACAATTTAATTTGTAGAAATTTCTTTCAATTATTTACTATTTTGGGCTTTACATGCATTTAACTTGGGTTTTTGTCAAATGTATTTCTTATAGTCCTTATTACAAAAGTGTAATTTTATTTTGATTGAATTGGCTGTTACTTGATGGATATCCATAACTATATGTAAATAAAAACACAATTGTTTTCACGATATCCACGATTTATTACTTAGTAATATGTGACGCGTTTCACTACGATGTAGCTTTATCAAACACTGGTACTAAATGAACTAGTTCATTTAGTACCAGTGTTTGATAAAGCTACATCGTAGTGAAACGCGTCACATATTACTAAGTAATAAATCGTGGATATCGTGAAAACAATTGTGTTTTTATTTACATATGTAATTTTATTAGTCGAAAATCAGTATTAATTTATTATAACTATTTAAATGTACCAATTGTAAATTAATTAGTTATTGTTAAACACGTAGGAAGATCTTATCAAACTTACCTACAAAAAAAAGCAAAGAAGTCAAAGTTGAACATAATATGAAATTGTTATTTTCGATTGACGGAAAATTAGTTAGAAACTTAATGCAAGATACGTGGTCAGATATATATGTTACGCCCAAACTTCGAATTCGCCCAATGACCGAAATGTTTAACCACAACGCGACGCGGGTAGGCCATAATACCTACGACGCGTCGTAGGCATTTCTGTTCGGTCATTGTCCGAAATGAAATGCCCACAACGCGTTGCGGGTAAACACATTTTCTCAATGTTCGACTTAAACTTTAACTTCGGTCTATGTGCAAATATAAAATACCCTTAATGCGTTTTGGGCAGCACAGTTTGTCCGCAACGCGTTGTGGGTATTTTGATTTTGCGCAAAGTTCGAAATCACTTCGGTGTAAGTATCACGTGCCTGTTTCACATGTCTGCCAGCTCCCCGCCTACCTCACGGTAACGTTCTGGAAGCTTCTGGTAGTGGTCGCTAGTTCAAGGTTGTTTGCTGTTGACAGTGTGTCAGAGTCAGTGTTTTTATTTTATTAAGGATGGAGAATGATTTTTACGTCAAGCTACAACAGTTGCTGGATACGAAAGACGTTGCTTCTGGTCGTACGTTTATCATTAACGATGTCCGGTATACAAAAATAATTGCTGAAGTGAAGGAGGCTAAAGAAAAGAAGAAAAATGGAAATTCCTTGACTTCAAAAGAATACCGTCGCATAAATCGTTTTGATGTGATACAAATTGGTGGGGATGAAATGTTAATTGAGAGATCAGATCAGTTGACGGATATAAAATATCGGATAATCAGTGAAAAGGAACTTGAGCAGGAACTGTCATCGATTCAAAGTAGCAAGAACAAAGGACTGGTGAAACTGAAGGCAATAATCAGTAGGTATGCAAACAGCACTGTGCTTGAACAACATGAAGATGAATCCAATGAAACAAATGATAATGAAAGTGAGACATGTTTTGAATGTGGTCAATATTTCCACATGGAATGTTCTTTTGAGCCAGGTATGAACTCTGAATTGCCTCTTTGTCCACTTTGCTCGAAAAAATCCGTCGTTGAAACTGCCAGAGACAAATGCAGAACTAGATTACAGCAACAAGCAGAGAAAATGCTAAAACATTCAGAAAAAATGCTAACATCTGTGTCTATCGGAGACAACGTCGTAGTTAATATTCCCGAGGTAGATCGTGGCCGACTAGCTCCTCAAAATGTGATCGCTGTAGTTATGAACATGATGAAGAAACATCACGTGCTTGGCACAAAGCATGGCACGCTGGATAAGCAGTTCACCAGTAATCAGTTCCAACCGTTTAAAAAGCAGTTCATAAAATTTGATGAGGTACCTGAAGGTAACATCAATATAAGAAACGAAGCAATGGTGGCTTCCGGATCCAAACAAGGTTTTGTTAGATGTGGTTGCAAAAACCGTTGCACTGGAAAGTCATGTAAATGTTTTAAAGCAAATTTGAAATGCAATTCCAAATGCCACAGTAGCACTACTTGTGGGAATAAGTAGTTATCCAAAACGCATTGTGGGTATTTTATATTTGCACATAGACCGAAGTTAAAGTTTAAGTCGAACATTGAGAAAATATGTTTACACACAACACGTTGTGGGCATTTCATTTCGGACAATGACCGAAAAGAAATGCCCTCGACGCGTCGTAGGTATTATGGCCTACCCGCGCCGCGTTGTGGTTAAACATTTCGGTCATTGAGCGAATTCGATGTTTGAGCGTAACATATATACCCGAGAATTCCTACCTCTGAAAAACGTCACGAAGTTGTAAATGGTATACTTTTTAATTGATGACGCATTAAATGAAAAGTCAATTAGAAACATATTGCAAGATACCTCGTGAGATCTACGCGAGCAAATCAAATGTAAAAAAGTTAGTCGTTCTCCACTTCCTTAAATGTAAAGTGTTAAAGCAATGTTTTGTTTTTCCAATCATTTTTTTGCCTTAGATGCATTAAGAATTTTAATCTAAATATTCCTTTAACAATAAAACTGTCTCATAATATTTAAAGTTATAGTTATTCATAAAAAAAAGAAACATAAATCTGTTAATAAATTAAAGGGCCTCTCGCCTCACAATTGCCTCAGAAACAATAAATATAATCGAATGAGGAACACTTTATACCGATAAGTTCTCTAGTAGAGCTTTTGTGAAACAAATCCCCTAACACTGGAAAATTCACGCCTTCTTATCGCTACATGATCAGTACCATTCTAAACCTCATTTTCCATTTTCGTTTTCGAGTGAAGACAGTAACGTGGCAATCACAAACACGTTTAAACTCAACACAATCAATCCAGATTCACAGATAGTTAGATTATTTGTTTTGATGTATTTACATCATTAATGAGGAAATCAACCGTTACCTATTAGTACAGTTAATGAATATTACCAAAATTTCTATCGATAAAATTGTGAATTCAAGTATGATTGACACTGATGAAGATTAAGGTTAATTTTTGTTTATTCTAGTATAAAGTTTATTACTGGAAATTTCACCATAAAATTTTATAGATGCATAAAAGCATTGACCATGTGAATGTAGGTATACTAAATTTGGTTTAACCTGTAAAAATTCTTAAAAGATTTAGTCTAATCCATAAAAGAAATCTCAAGGAGCAATTTACAAGACCGTAAATATGGAATAGAGGTGCAAAAGGTGTAAAAACACGCTTGTATAGGAATCAGTGGCGCAATGAGATCATGTCCTAGTGCTGCCTTCGAGGAAATTTTATATTTTCCACGATTGTAATTACCTGATAATTGCTCTGAGAAGTGCCCATAGGTAAACAGAGACTAAGTCTCAAAATATTCTGGTGAAATCCACCTCTTCAACATAATAGAATGTTTTCTTAATACCCATTTATTCAAATGCAAATAAACTGTACAAATTAAAAACTATAAAAAAACATATTATATCTCAAAGTCAAAATTAATGTCTTTGTCTTAGCGACGACTACGCGAACAAAAACAGCTTCGACTTGATGCTTAGAAAAGCGCCGATTACAAAAAATATAAAAACATCCGGCACATCAATACAAAAATCCGCCTATTTTACAGTCCATCTCGGGATTTTATGGTCGGATCAACCCAATCCATAAACATGTCTACAGATATTATGACTGCAAAAAAAGATTTTGAAAACACACTAAATGTTGGTATTAATCGCTCAACTTACAAAATTCTCTCTTTTTATACTGACGGGTATAAAACATCAGAAGGAGTAGGTATAGGGCTTACAGGTGCTAATCATATTTTCTGAATAGCCCTGAGAAACAAGTCTACGATCTTCCAAACGGAACTTTTAGCAATAGATATTTGTGCTTAAAGGCATTTAAAAACGCCTCAATTCAGCCAGGCTATGTATTAGCTCCGATATTCAAGCTGCTTTTGAAGTATCTATAATTCAGAAAATTCGAGTCCAAAACAGCATGAAACTGCAAAAAGTCTCTTAAGCAACTTGCTAAACATAGCAAAATAACTTTGCTGTTGGTATTTGGCCATAAAGGAATGATCGGAAACAAAATTGCTCATAGTCTTTAAAAAGAAGGAGCTAGTACTGCTTAAATCGGACCTGAACCTTTCTGTGGTATCTCAAAATGCCACATTATGGATGACGTTTGTAATTGGAAAAAGTTACTCAGAGCAGCTTACTGGAAAACCACTCCAGGCCAAAGACAAGCAAAATTAAATATCATCCATGCAAAGTTTTAAACCCTTATTTTTACTCTTAGGTGTTAAATTCTAATAAACCACGAAATATGTTCAACAAAATTTTTTTAAGAGTGTGAATTTTATTTTTTATATAAAGATTCTCCATATAAAATTTCAACCCCCTTTTTCACCCCTTCAGGGTCAACATTTTTGCATTCTAAGTGGTTGTTCAAATTATAAAAATAAACATCTGCTTAGATTTCACGTTTTTACCATCAGCGGTTACGGCTGTGCTTGCGTCTATACCTCTGTCAGTAGGAACTTTTTCTTTTATATGTGTAGATATCTTAAATTAATAAATTTTACCGCTTCTATAAGCATATTTATGGATGGTTGTCAGTTAACAGAGATATTTTCCTCTTTTCCTTTATTGTAATCAGGCTTAATTTTATTCTAAGGCATAATTTTATTTTATTTCATAGACATCTGGGACAATGTTATTATAATATTCTTGATTTCTTGCTTCGAGTCACGGCTAAAATTTATTTCAGAAACCAACCCCAACTAAAACTGGTTGTATAATAACAAAGAAATCAATATTAGAGATACATTAGCTCTAATAAAGGGTCAATTTGACTGACCTTTGGAAAATATAGCACAAAAAAGATAAAAAATATTGATCTGGTAGTTATATAGCTATAGCAATAGGTTAAAGTAGTTTAATTCGTTTTTTAATTCTTTTTTACGGTTATTTGAAATATCATTCGATTTGCTGTTTATATGAACAATAACCTGAAACGATTGTTTCCATATACGTCGATTGTCATTTTTATATTTGTCGATTTAATATTTTTTATAGTTTTCTTGGTTATAACCCAATTGCGGGTATTTTTCTTTTAAAATACCCTGAAAATTTAAGATTATCTTTACAAACAAAATTGAAGTGTCTGTTTGTACTAACTTGACTACGTACTTATACCGGGAAAAGAACAGATATAACATTATTTACAATTTTTGTCTGTCTGTTTGTTCGTTTCGACTTATCTCTGGACTTTCGCTGGCAATGTAATAAGGAGTAACTTAGGCTACCTTAGACTACATTTATGTTTGAGTTACATAAGATAAAGTTCGTTCTTACTTAGCTCCAGTTTAATCCAAACCGGTTACAAAGTCACCCGATAACATTAAACAATTAAAATTTCTCCCGCTTACCATTGTGGTGATAGCGCCCTTTGCATTGATTAAACGCGACAATCTTAAATTAGATCTCAAAGAATTAACACTTAAAAACATCACAAGCTATTTAATTGTTATGGTACTTGATATTAAAAGAACATTTTTAGTGTGATTTTGAGAGAATGGTTCCATCATGTTGTATATCTGATCGTCCACAGGTGACATTAGGTAATTAAATTCAGCTCACCATCATCTGAAATCATCTTTATTCCATTTGAATCTGAAAAATCTTGTCATTGAACACAAAAATACAACTGTTAGTATTTTAATTTTTTATACTTTTCTTAAAAAATATTAACCTATATATACCGGTAAACATTTCTTGGTTAAAACTAAGTTACTGATCTTACTTGTCTCGAATTATACCAATTAAAGTAAGTACTAATTATCGTTTATTGTTTGAGTTGATGAAATCATAAGAAAATTATTTGAACTGTCCATGTCGCCCTCTACAGTGCAATGTCGATTTTTATGATTATAAGTACAATGGTAGGATGCACAATGGGTCATATGTGGCCTCAGTGCTGGCTGAGCACAAGCTCGCCCCTCCCAAATTTCCAGATCCAGAGAAGCACAATGGTAATATTTTAATTATTTACATCTGTAAATTGTCTCTTATTGTTATTTAAAGGGTTTTGGGAAATTATTTACTAGAGTTAATCAGTCTACATAGCTAATAATCCTAAAGGTGTTAAGATCTAATGTCGTAAACAGTTTTTGATTAACAAGATATAAGTTTATTATCATATTCTCAGGACCACATTCAGGATTATTGATATATCAATAAGCCGTAGATCTTAAATCTATTGTTACGACTCGAGCCGGACCTGTCGCCCAGACGTGGGGGTGAGGTGTGTTTGAATTCCCAGAAGCTCCGAAGACTCGAGTACACTGCGAAAGATCCAGATAATTCGCGTAGCTCTGAATGTTCTATTTGTTCGGATCTAGAACGTTAACGACTTTCTAGAAGAATCAATCGGTATATAAGGGATCGATTTGTACAGGGAAGTACAGTAGTAGATGTTATGGCCGTAGTCGGCGATAAGTAAAGGCGGAAACATACTATCAAAACGTGACACGACGCCACGCCACCCGACGCATGTCAGTACTTATCAATTCCATATATTTAATACAGTTAGAAGCACATAGACAACACGCTATGTGACCACACGCCGCAACATAAATATATAGACTAACATGCGTCGGGTGACATGGCGTCGTGTCACGTTTTAATAGTATGTTTCCGCCTTAATAGTGGTGATTGTATTAGTTTGCGATAAGAATTAATTGTATTTGTAGTAGTTGGCTATAAAGTACGAATTGTTATGCGAGATATTTTAACGACGCTATTTAGTAATTGTAATTGTATTACAGTTGTGTAAATTAGTTAAAGTAAAATGTTATTTACTTGTTTTTACAATAAATTGTTAAGTTTGTCTGCTGTTATCACTTATCCCGAACCTACGAAGGAAAAATTAACACTATTTTAATAGTAGCTGATATATTTTTAAGTAAATCTTTAATTATAATTTTAAGTACTTCTAGACATATATGTGGATAAATACAACTGTTTTTACCTGAGTATACATTGTAGGAAATCAGTAATCTTATTGTTTATTTGATATTTAGTTCAAATAAATATTTTTTTGTTATTATTAACAACTAAAATTTAACTTGCTACCTTGTGTATTTGTTGTCCTGATTACAATTTTTTGTTTGTTAAATTAGTTTTTAAATCACATAAGATAAAAAGCTGCTTGTTTGCAAGCCCAGAACGCGAGAGCAGGCTATTGCTAACGGTTGGGTCACAACGACTTTGTTTAAAAATTGGTTGTTAGCTCATACTTTTTCAAATGCGCCCAAAGTACAGCTAGTAAATAATAATAAGTATTTCAAACACGCACAAAGTTGCGGGCACAGCTAGTAAGTAATATT
Source organism: Altica lythri (assembly GCA_964028335.1). Lineage (NCBI taxonomy): Eukaryota > Metazoa > Arthropoda > Insecta > Coleoptera > Chrysomelidae > Altica > Altica lythri. Next base: position 46,607,849 of record OZ034805.1, on the reverse strand, counting down.
GTAGCATTCTTATTAATCCCAGTATCTTTATCCCTATAATTGTGTAACCTGCCTATATGCAACCAAATTTTCAATATTTATAATATATAAGCAAAATTATGGAAACGACTCCAACGATTTTCATGAAATTCAGTAATTAGGCGGTTTCGGGGGCGATAAATCGATCTAGGTTTCGTTTTTAGAAAATGTCGTTTCATCCGTGTTTTCAAGCAATAATAAACAACTGCAATAAACTAAAAAAGGGTTACTTTCATAACATCTATTGAGGATTATTAATACAACTATAATGTTTTTTTTTTAATTGGGAGCAACTACCTGCGTGCTAATCATACATTCATAAAAATAATCAGATTTTTGCTGCTAAAGTAAAATGCTTGCAAAATTTGACTACCATTATACGAGCAGAAGGATCTAATAATGTGGATGTCTCCCGAGCAAAGCTTTATCATCTAGGTACTAAAAGTGTATTGGCTCTTATGGCCATTGTGTCTAACTTTTTTAAAAAAACTTAACCGCCTTAAAAAGCCAGAAATAAATCCTTTATTTAAAAAAATGGAAGCAACTAGGCATCTGATTTTGATTTCCTTGAAGTCGGCTCCAATGGTTTATTACTTTGTAAAAGATCTGAGTTAGTAACATTCAAAACCTAGATTTAATAGCCAAGATAAAAATAGAATGTTATTTGCCATTGGAGCCGACTTCAAGGAAATCGAAAGCAGATGCCTAGTTGGTTCCATTTTTTCAAGAAGTAAAGAATTCATGATGTACTATTTTCAAAACCTTCCGAATACCGTGCAAGAGGTATCTACTGATTACTAATGTGACTTTTTGGAGACATAAGTAAATTGTCTAACACCTAGAAACACCATGCACGTACGGTGAAGGAACACATGGTGATGAAACGTATAGGTACTTAATTGTCTGAAATCACCAACCCGCAGTGAGCAAGAGAATTGTTAAATGCCCATTCTTTCTCCTTTTGAGAAGAGGTTTTTGGCTTAAGGTGATATAGGTACTCCAACATTTTGGCGCGAAACCTAGAAAGAGCAACGATACTCAAACAAACCCAGTACAGAGAATAAATGTAAAAATTTTGTCAGGTATAAATTTACCCCGATATTTAAAACAGCTACTGATTCACCGAACTGTACTCGGAGGTTCATAGTAGAGGGCGCTTTAAATCAAAGAATAGAATATTTTAAATCTGTATTGCGTTTTTCTCAAAAATTTCAAAATATTTTGATATGAAATTTTAGTCATGAATAGTTTGTTTCATTTTACGTGGTAGACGCATGTTTTTATTACACAAACCTTTTTTTTCTCTATAAACCATCATAATTTTCTTTAAGTTATCATTTATTCAAAATAAAAGTATGCGTCTACCACGTAAAATGAAACAAACTATTCATGACTAAAATTTCATATAAAAATATTTTGAAATTTTTGAGAAAAACGCAATACAGATTTAAAATATTCTATTCTTTGATTTAAAGCGCCCTCTACTATGAACCTCCGAATACGGTTCGGTGAATCAGTAGCTGTTTTAAATATCGGGGTAAATTTATACCTGACAAAATTTTTACATTAATTCTCTGTACTGGGTTTGTTTGAGTATCGTTGCTCTTTCTAGGTTTCGCGCCAAAATGTTGGAGTATATCACCTTAAGAGTGGGACAGTAACGGGCCAATTATTATGTTTTTATGTTATACATCATTATTAACATATTAACTGAACTGCAGAGCTTTCTTTCACATTGATGAACAGACCTTAACCAAATTTCTATGGAACCACACGGACACTTTACTCTTTTGAATGCAAAAAGAATTTTTCAAATCGGATTATAAATACCGAAGATATTCGGTAATATACATAAAAAAATATGCTCGAATTAAGAACCCTTTCCTTTTTTGAAGTAGGTTAAAAATACACTGCATTTAACGCAGTAATGCATAAAATACAATTTCACGTTTTTGTTATACACGAATTTCTAACTTAACACTGGGAAGGGAAAGAAATCTATAATTATTTTTTTTTAATTTCCTGTGTTTTTGTACAGAAATAAAATCAGTTTTAAAAATTTATTCCTCTTTCTGTTGCGGCTTTCGCATAGAGAATCATTTTAAGATAAGGCATATATTTAAAATGAGCATCAAGTTCAAATCCTCTCTCAATTTACGTACCCTCTTTTAAATTCAGTGGAATTTCCTATGACCAACGAGTTTACCTCAAAGTCAAGCTTAGAAGTATTACCTAGCACCTAGCACACTGTTGTGGAAATTTTCGAGACGGTAAAGCATAGTAAGGAAACTTCATAATTACGAAACTTCTCAAACTTTCCGACTACATTTGAAAATACTTTACGTGACTCAACCACTGATTGAAATAATTCCACTGATTTGATTTCTCACGTACAAGTCTAAATAAATTTAGGTTCAAACAAAAAATATTTTATACAATTTTTGTAGTAGTTTCTCTCCCTGTTTATTCTTTTTCTAACGATTTTTAGGTTTTTTGGCTTTGTTTTAAGTAGATCCTGTTTTTCTCTTTTATTTTCGCTTAAGGTGTTGTGTTTAATAGGTTCTCCAATATGTTTTTGTTTAGCTTCATTTTTTTCCATTTGTAGTAACGTCTTTTCATTCGAAAAGTCATGTATTTACATAATTAACTATATATTTACTTTATATAATAAAATATATCATTCTCTGTTAAGTTCCAATAAAAATAGTTCACATATAATTATTTTTATTAAATAATTAGCGTAACAGTTTAGCTTTTATAGCATTATGTAAGTAGTTTTAACAAACAAAGTAAGTAAATTAATTTTTGTACAACTGTCATTAAAAGTGACACTTTTAATGATAGCAAACAATGTTAAAAACGATTGTTTACATAGCAGCGTGTTAAAAATACTTTTTTATAATTTTGACAAGTAAAGTGACATTTTTCAAAACTGCTGTCAGTTTTGAAAGTCATTACTTTTCATAACTAGTTTTGAAAAGTAAAACTTTACGTAACTAGTTTTGAAAAGTTCATTTCAAAACAAGTTACGAAAAATATAAAGCAAATATAAGTAAACAACTAAGAAATATTTTATACTAACTTTATTAAAGAAATATTTAAAAGCAGACATTTTTAAACAAAAAATTAAATAAGTAGGTATACTTAATATTTAGGTAAATCAGAAACTTACCTTTTAATTATATCTGTATTAAATAGAATTGTCATTACAAAGGTGTCAATGCAAAATAAACACGAGAACTAGATGTATTGTTTTTAATTATTATTAGATAATTATGATTTTCTTTAATTATGGAATTTCGTCAAAATTATAAAAAATCTTGTACGGAACTCGTTATAAAACGCCATTTTGTTTAACTCGTGTTCATTTGCAGCACTCGCTTCGCTCTTGCTGCAACATCACACTCGTTAAACAAAATTGGACTTTTCATAACTCGTTACGTAAATAACTATTAACACGTTGCCATGTAAACAAGTTTACTTTTAACACGGTTTAGTTTACTTTTAACACGGTTTGGTTTATTGTCATTGCAAATTTGCTCGTTTCATTATCAAAATAGGGTAGTTGTACAAAAAACATTGAATGGTATTTGTGTTAAAAGTGATTTTATTTTGTTCGTGAAATTGTTCAATTCGCTCCGCTCATTTCACAAACGTTTTTACTCACAAAATAAAACCTCACTTTTAACACTCATATCATAAATAGCTATTTTGTTTATTAACAGCGTTTCTAAAACCTTATTCAACTATTCCTTAAAGTGCTTCAACATATCCACAAAACATTTTGTAGCAACTCCTTTTTATGCCTTTTAACCAATTAATAAGGGGTAGTAGCAAGTGTAAATATTTTCTTTAACAATTAATACAACCGGTTTTAAAAGACTGAAAAGCAGTTGTACCTGATTACATACCAGTCCAGTTACTCAAAATACTTGAAGATAAACAAATCACAGTTCCCTTTCAAGCGGATCACATCAAATTTTACTCCTTGCAAAAAAAAACAATGCAACGGAAGTGCGACGAGCATAGAATGATCAGTCTAATTAGTCGCTCATTAAAGATATTCCTTAAAATCATACACTACAGGATTTCCCCAAAATGTGAAAGAGAAATAGGATCTACACCATTTAGTTTCAGAACGGGCCTAGAAACTAGAGAGGCTATAGTAACAACTCAAATATTAATTTAGAATTGCGCATATATAAAGAAAGATGTCATGTTATACGTCATTGACTACGAGCAAGGATTTGAGTTCAACATCACAAACTCCGTTATATAGGAAGTCTGTATTGGAATCAAACAGTAGAAGTAAAAGTCGGTAAAGAATATACGAAACAGATAAAAACAGATGTCAGACAAGAATGCTTGCTCTCCCGGCTCCTCTTTAATCTATATTCTAGAACCATCTTTTAAGATGTGCTGTCAGAACTCAATATAGTTGTTAGAGTAAATGAAATATGGTTCAATGATATACGGTATGCGGATGACACACTCCTTATTGCGGACAACATGAATTGCTTAATGCTATAGGTAGCTTAATGCTATAGGTAGCAGCAGCCAAAACTTATGCCTCGATATCAACACCCAGAAGACAGAATTTATTAGTCTCACGCAATCCGGAGGAACATCAAAATACATGTTTAAGTTAAATGGTTGCCAAAAAGAACGCGTGCGCAAATTTAAATATTTAGACACATGGCTGTGTGAAGAATGGACCTCCGATTTGGAAATCAAATGTCAAATAGAGATGGTCTGAAGTACGTTTATGAAATTCAAAAGGGTTCTTACCAACGCCGAATTTGATCTTAATCTACAAATCAGATTTGCTAAATGTTACGTGTGGTCACTGTTGCTATATGTAATGGAGGGCTGGACACTAAAAGTAAACATTATCAACATACTCGAAGCATTGGAAATGACAGAAATGTGTCAATTTCTGTAGAGTAACTCTAAACAAAACAAAATAAAAGAAAGTGTTAATTTTTTTTGCGAAAACATATGTTTATAAACAGCAATCAGAACATCGTACGAAAACAGTAAAAAAAATACACCATATTTGTTTCTCTATCGCATCGTTCTGATACACAGCACAAATAAAATGTTTTCTTTATTTGTCTGTTTTTTACGAAGATATCTGACCGAAACGACTGGAAATGTACGTTAAATATAAAATCGTAAAGCTGGATTTTTTGTTGCTCCCTTATGACCTATTTCTTTAAAAACGCAATTGATCAAGTCTAAAATTTCCTTATTACAGATTCTTCGTAATGTCAAAAGACCATTATTATTCAATTTCAAAAAAATATATATATTTTATGTAGATTCTTTACAAATGGGGTGAACATTGTTTATGTCATCATTTATTGGAACTTTACAATCTTAGGAAATTAAATGTGTGTACATTAAACTGAAATACTTTTTTTACGTTATTAAAGTTAGGTAAGTGGTGAATTTTCCGTTTGAACAGTTTCCTTAAGGAGTAGGGCTTTGAATTTAAGTTTGACCATTAATCTCAGAAAAATGTTAAAATGTTTTCTTTAAACATTAATTTGTCACTTTACAAAGTTATAAAAACCAAGATGTACGTGATGGGTTTGACATAATATAAAGCTTGATAGATGGTTGTAACACCTGATATCTAAAGTAAATACATCTACTAAAATTTAAAAAAAAAGTAACAGTGATAAAAGTAGAAAAAATAACACGGTTTTGTAGGGTTATCTACTTGATTTACAGTTTCCTGCTAATCAATTGTCATTTTAGTAAAACGTTTATCAAATAGATGTCAAAGGTAATAATAGTTTAATACTATTATAACGTTTTAAAGTCTTTAAAAACCAAAGAACATAGACCGTTTACTAAGAACCAACAACTACTTCACTGGCTATATGCCCCGACGGACATTGAATTACAGTTCAAAGTTAAACGGGGTTAGTATATCTGCAAGATAGAACTAACCATTTTAGTTTGCAATTCGAAAGGATTTCACTTGTAGACCGGTTTCGGCGTATTGCGCCTCATCAGTACAAGGAAGATATCCGTCCAGAAGCTCTGAGAGCATCTAGACTGGAGATATGTCTGAAATCACACAAATACATTATCTTCAGTAAAGAAAATGTTAAAAGAGCTTATAATAACTAATGCTTTATAAGAATTTAAATGAAAATAGAAACCAGACCAGATCTAACAACTGACAGAAATAACTTCACTTTATATGCGGGTAACTATATAGTAAAAAAAGAACTTATTTATTATCATGTATTATAAATTTTTATAAATTAATAACAAGCTTGATCCTTTTAAAACTACATATCGGTAACGATTTTTCTTTTTGATAGTTTCTGATGCTTATCCAAGCTTTTGTTCAATTTTTCTTTTAGATGTATGGAATACAGTAAAAGAAACATACATGGAGGCTCTTAATAGGTACATGAGTAAATCCAGTGGCGATATGAATTTATATCAAATCTTGTCTCACATTGCATGATGACTTTAATTTTAGAATAATGTTCTATAGACAACTGAACCTATACTCGGGAGAAAACCAACTGGAAAAATTATAACACTATTCTGAATAGAAACCTTTCAGTCCTTCGAGCCACAAGGAAAGCCAAAACCCACCTGGTACTAGAGAATAATCTGATAGAATTAAACGAGGCAATACTCGATGGCTATAAATCCAGCTATCCGTTTCAGAGGACTATAAAGTCAAACGACGCAATGTGGTTAAACAGTTATCTGTCAAATCTAAGATCCGAAACACACCAGCTCTTCAATAGAGCCAAGCGTAACAGAGATTGGCAGAGCTACACCAAATAACTTACATCCTAGAAAAAAGAGATCAGGGAAGCTAAGAGAAATAGCTTTAGAAAATTCTGTGAACAAATAGACTCTACACCTTCTGCTGCAAAGCTACACAAAGTCCTGGCAAAAAAAGAGTAGATTCAGTAATGACTCTGCAAAAGCCGGATAGTTGCTTGACAGAAAGCAAAAAAAACGAGCCATGCTCCTGTTAGAAACTCACTTTCCTACAGAAAAAATCTCTGCAGAAAATACGAGTTAAAAAAACTAAAAAACTAACCAGGGAAGACACTGCAATTGCAAAACATATATGTACAAAGTGAAGAACGGATGAGACGGGATATAAACACCTTTCAGCCATTTAAATTTCCTGGTACTGACGAAATATTTCCTGTCCAATTACAACAAGGGCTGGAAGCAATTATTCTTTACTTGATCCAAATCAGTCGAAGCAGTTTTAAACAGAGACTGGAGGATGTAGTTGCATCCCCACTCATGTGGAATCTTACCGTGGAAAGCTTACTCTGGCAATTGACCAAACTACGTATACTTTGTCTAGGGTATTCTAATGACGTGGTTATTCTCGCAAAGAAGGAAATATGAAACTCTGTACAGATAGGACTGAACAAAGCAAAACGATGGTTTGATACGGTGGAACACTAATATCAACCCTACCAAGACTACTTTAGTAGCCTTTTCAAGGAAAAAAAACCTAACTTAAAAACCCTTAAAGAAGGTGAAAAATCGTTGGGACAAAATAACAGTGTTACGCTCTTATGGGTTCCAGGACACATAGGAATAGAAGAAAATGAAGCCAGCAGATAAGCTGGCAAAAGAAGGAGCTTAAACCACAGGACCAGAACTATATTGTGGAATCAGCAGTTGTAGGTACATTCTTAGAAAAAGTAAGAAAAGAACTGGATAGAGAAAAATCCAAGTACTAAAATGATCTAGAAGGACTAGAACAAACGAAAACGCTCTTGGGAAACTATAACCAGAAGAGATCTTTCAGCTGTCTAAACCTTAGTACGAAGAACCACCGTATTATAACAGGAATATTAACCGGGCACTGCAGATTAAGAGGCCACATGGATTGGTAGATGAAGCAAAGTGCAGTTTCTGTGATGTAGAAGATGAAACCTTAACACACATACTCTCAGAATGCATTGCATTACGTAATTATAGGGTCAGATACCTAGGGTCATACGAAATAGAAGAGAAAGACCTACCTAACTTGAAGCCCAACGATATCCTAAACCTTCTAGGAAAGATAGGACTAGAGGAGCTGCTATAAGTCTGAGGAAAACTCAGAATATTAGCAAGAAATGGGAGACACAAGAGATCTTACAGGTCACAGTATATTGGTTACCCCTTATTTACTCATAGACAACTAAATGTATAAAATTCAATTGAACTGTTTATATCGGTGAGCGAACGTACTTTTAATAGATAGCCACTTATAAATCGATATTTATAATCTAAATATATAAAATAATTAAAATGAAGCCAGCTTCATAGGACGTGTGTACTAAATACAAAAAGGAGACTTAAAGGTAAAAAAATACTTATCAAACACAGAGATGCACGCGTACGCACTCATAAGGAAGCGAGCACGCACGCATACGTACACGCACATCCGCATGCTCCTCCACACACGAACAAATGCGTGTGTACACACTAAAAACTGCAGTTACAATTTTGTTAAAGGTAATTTAATTGTGAAAACTTGATTAAACTCGGTAAAAGTTATTTTCAGTTTATTCACCATTTTTCTTTGGCACCCATATATTCTTACTCCACTTTTCTAAACATTATGAAAGATACATTTTCAATAGGAGTCGATTGATATGGATACATATAAAAAAGTATTGGGAAATTCAGAAAACCGTTAATACTCGGCTGGGTGGTCGCAAAAAGAATCAACAGACCGAAAACTCCAATAAAATCAAGGCTAAGAATATGAATTACCAACAATCAATATTATTCCAAATAAAAGGAAAATACCCAAATGCACAAAGGACACAAAACACGTTTTCAATGCTTTTTACGTGTTCAAAACAATTTGAGAGGTGTATTTGTCGAATAAAAATAACAAAACCAATTTATTTTTGAATCAAACATTTTTTATGTGTTAATGTAATTTAATATACTTTTTGAAGTAAAACTTCTTTAGTCGCGACTAGGGGTAACTCAGTTATTCTAACGGACGTGACGTCATTCTAATGTACCGCGTACCGGAAACAAAACCTGATACAAAATACCTAACACGACTCCGCCTACTATATTAAAATTAAATCTTTAATTGTATGAATTGACAGCTTGTCAACCAAAATACATTGGTGGTAAATAGTTTAAATTTGTGTATAAAGTGTTTGTTTTAAATATGAATAAACAAAGTGGATTTATTAATGAAGAAAGTGATGAAAAAATATTGAATGAAAATGAGTGAGTACCTACTCTATATGCATACATTTTATTTTTGGTTTGTAATTACATAGTCGCGTCAAAGTAGGCCTAAAAACCCAAAAACTTAAAACTTTGGTCGGAAAGGTCCGATCGAGCTCATTTTTTTTTAAATGTTCATTGAGACCTCAGAGTCAAAGTTGTATAAAATCTGGATGCCGCTCGGCCCCCCTCCCCCGCCCAAATTCACCCCAAGGTAGGGGTTTTTTCAAATTGATATATACGTGATAAGACTGCCCTCCCAACCCGGCCAAATGTTCCAATCGGGGGTTTTGAAATTCCCTCCATCCATTTGTTCGGTCAGGTCGCTTTTTCGACCTTCCCAGGGGCGTCTAGAAGGGCCTCCAAGGGTCCAAAATATGAGATATCTACAGAAATGTGCTCAGAATTTTACGAAAATTTCAATTTGAGCCCCCTTGGTACGCCTCCCGTCCATACCTGGATCCGGAAGAGAGTGACATGGACACAGAAAGGCTGAGGAGACTATTCGCTGGACAGATTATATCAACTTTTTACGTTGGTATCGAATCCAATCAAATCAGATTTTTTGGGCCCCGGCACCCCTTTTGTCCACCCCAGGATGAGTCACAAAATCGCAGGCTGCTCAAATAAAGGGTTGGTAGCCTTATAATACTTGATCGTACCAATTCTGTACACTGAAATTCAATCCCGCGTAATCATAATTTTGAGCCCTCATGGGCCCCTTTTTATACGGCCCTAATGAGTTAAAAAGCCTTAATTTTTGACAGAAATGAGAATCCCGCCCTTCGGAATCCTCCTTACCCAATATGGCAGGCCGAACACATTTCTGTAGATATCTTATATTTTGGACCCCTGGAGGCCCTTCTAGACGCCCCTGGGAAGGTCGAAAAGACGACTTGACCAAAGAAATGGATGGAGGGGACTTCAAAACCCCCGAGTGGAACATTTGGTCGGGTTGGGAGAGCAGTCTTATCACGTATATATCATCTTGAAAAAACCCCCACCTTGGGGTTAACTTGGGGGGGGAGGGGGCCGAGCGGCATCCAGATTTTATACAACTTTGACTCTGAGGTCTCAATGAACATTTAAAAAAAAAAATGAGCTCGATCGGACCTTTCCGACCAAAGTTGGAAGTGAAAACCTACTTTGACGCGACTAACACTATTTATACCTAATTATTTATACCTATTATTTATACCTAGCTATTCTCGTTTTATAGACTTAAAGAGCTAAAAAGAAAAAGAAATTGTGAACGTAAAAGGGCATATTATCAGCGCCAGAAAGATTTGAAGAAAAATGAAAATGAAAAAAAGACGAGACAGCGACATTCATTATGATTTGATTAAGTAAGTTTATATAACATACATACATATTATGACAGTAAATAATTGTTTATAGGAAAGCTTTACGTTAAGTAAAGAAGCATGTTGCACGTTTTTTTTCATAAAATAATAATATTCGAAATGTTTTAACACTTGCTTATACTTATTTTAGGTTTGGTTAGATAGCCATGAAGGCCATAAAACCACTAGTCAGGATGGCTGATCTTATACCAGCAATAACAGATCCTTCGTAGAACTGAAGAAAACAAACTCAACTCAGGATTTTAAATTTTATGGAATATGCTATAAAATGCTACAATATGAAATGGTTATTTAACTATCGAAGGCTCTTGTGTTGTGTTGTATTACAATAAGGTAGATACAGCTACAAAATCACACATTCTAAACGTAATGTGTGTATATTTTTAATATTGTTTACCTATTATTGAAGCAAAACTTCTTTAGGCGCGACTAGGGGTAACTCCAACGTTAAATTCTAACGAAAGATTCTGATGGAAGTAACGGTGTGATTTCATCTATGGGAGGAGCTTAAATTTTCAAAATTTATTTATGAAATTTTCAAAATTTTCAAACGGTATCAAATACATTAATGGTATTTAAAGAGTAAAATCTATGTTTCACATTTTAGTTATCGTAAACCTATTATTTCATATATAAAAAATAATGATAACTTTCAAATTCCTATTCCTAGTGAATAATATAAATATAACATCTCATTTTTTGTAAAGTATATAGACAATAAATATAATTGAATTGTAATTAGATATTTATTTTCCGATACGTACGTCAAAAAGTTTTACTTCAATCGCGCGTAAAGGTTACACGCACACTCTTTTTTTTTTAACCGGCCAGAAATTAGTATTTTCCGGTTTATTTTTAGTTTAGAAAATCTCATTTTGTCGGACAAGGCCAGAAAATTAAAATGAGACCGGTAAAAGGTTTTACCGGACTCATTTTTATTTACTTTCCAGCCTATCTTTAATGAAAAAAACAATAAAATAGTAAGTCTAAGATAGCGGTCAATTGGTTTCCATAGTAACCGAGATTTGTATATGTTTAAAACCACAGAGTTTAAAACTATAAAATAACTTGACATATTTTAACGTTTAGTTGAAAAAGTGAAATTTATTATAAAATGGATATTCAAAATAATGCATTTGATTGTGAATTAATGGAAGATGAAATTATACCAGATGAAATTGTTAAGGCAGCCACCCAAGCAACGTTTGTTAAAAAAAAAATGTTAAAATTAGTTAATAAAGAGTTCTTGTTATTAAAATGTAAACTGAATAATATGAAGTGTATGGTACAACAATGCCCGTATTAAAAAAAATATTGTACGTAATACGTCCCAAAAGTGCTTTTACTGGACTCGTATAGGCTTGTAGGACTCGCCTGCGGCCGCCCTGCAATTTGCCCTCTCGTCTAGTAAAAGACCACTTTCGGGACTTGTTACGTAAACTACTATTAATTATCCATAAAAAAGTTTTAAAATTGAATAATTTATTTAACAAATAAAAAAATTGGTTATTTCTTTTTTGTGTTTTACATTTCCATAAAATCATTTACAGTGTTTGTTCTATTTTTGACATATATTTTTAGTAATTATACGCGGCAAATACTAATTTATAATTCATTAAACATCTTGTCCCATAAGAGAAAATTGATGTTTTTTGTCCCATGTGGATGTTTGCCTGAGTTGTCTAAATAAATAAAAATACATTTTATTTGATTAAAGAGATTACATAAATAAGTGCTTTTAAGAGACTATTTGGATAATAACGGTAAACTTATTTATGGACCAAGGTACTCAGAAACTAATTGACGCTATAAGGATATTGCCAATCGTGTAGGTGAGCAGTAAATTCTAAATTATTTTCTTTTTCTTGAATATTTTATCAATTTTCTTAACTTTTTCTTATTTGTCTTTGATTTTTGTTTTAAAGGTATCTGTAGATGAAAGTTACTAATTACACGGATTTTTTTAAAACAAATATTTGTATTTCTGAGAAAAAAAAGAAATAACTATTTCGTATACTTTTATGTGTAGATTTTAGATAATTTACGATGCAAAGAAATAGGGTGTTGATAACTACTAATTAAACGATAGATAAGATATTTTAAAATACATTATAACATTGGTTATACTGGGTTTGTATTTTTAGTTTTTCTTCGAAGGCGCCGCCAATAGAATCTTCAGACACAAATCCCAACAACAACGTCTCACTAAAATGCTTTCTGTATTTGGGAATAAAGCACCACACCAGTCAACCATTTCCCGCTAGTATTGCGAATTTCAACGTGGTCGCTCCAGTCTCAGCGACGAATCTAGGCAAGGTGAACACAAAACAGCAGTCATAGAGTAAAATATTGATGCGGTTCGTCAGCTAAGTAGGGATGATTGCTGTGTAACATACCGGGAGATAGAGCATCTTTGGGCTTTTCAAAGATTTTGATCCAAAAGATGCATGAAGAACTAGGTGTTAGTTGGTTTCTGGTTGGATCGCTCCGTTGCTTACAGAAAATATAAAGCAAAATGTAGTTCATAAATTACTTTACAGTATTTACCACGGTGAGTAGAGCTGAGGTGTAAAGTGTCGAAATGTATATAAACAGCTAATGTAAAAATCAGCTGAATAAATCAATCAGGTTCTAATGTAACTTCTAACAACATAAACTCACTATCACTTGATCATATAAGCAACGCGAAACAGAAATATAAATAACAAATACGTATTCATGCTGATAAACTTGTTTCCTTAAATTTTGAGTTATTGTCGAGCACATGACGCTGTTTATACATCTAGTAATATACCTTGCAAACAACATTATTTGCAGAAAATAAATCTACTACAACTTAGCTGGGTAAACGACCCCCATAAAGGTGGCTGACCCAAAGTGGAGAAATTTATCGAAATTTATATCAAAATTACGTGCTTTTTAGGTGCTATTTAGGTGCGCAAAACAAAAATTAGGTGCACTAACCGTTTTTGAAATATTTACGAAAAACCATGGGACCGCCAGCCTTTAACAACCTAGCTGACCCATAATAAAAAAAAAACAAAAAACTAGGATTGAATAATCTTTAAATTAAGTGCTAATTAGGTGCTTTTTAAAACACGAAACATAAAATAAAAAATTTAAAAATTAAACGTATTAAAATTGAATATATTGATTGTGTATGGCAAAATGTCACATTTCTTCTTGCACTTTGAACCAAAATGGACATCGGCAGTTTAAGAACAGTTAGAAATCGGTAAAATTTGTTTGTCCCGTAATTTTTTTAATGGATAATTCGGAAGGTCACCACTAAAATTTTTTTTTATTTTTTTTAACTCGTGTTCGCAGGTGCCATATTTGAATTCAGCGACTAAAAAAAGGGATGACGTTCGTCGACGTTCCTAAACTCCAAGGGTTCGGGGGGTCAATTTGAACATCATATTCATGATCAGCGACCTCAAAAAATTAGAGCACGAGAATCGACAAATAAATTGAAAGAACATTTTTCACTATTTTAATGAAGTAATGAGAAAAAAAATAAAACAAAACAAAAATGGATTTTTGAGGATTTTTTAAAATCTTGAGCGACCATTTAATTTTTTTTTTGAGCGGTAGAGGACTTTTAAACATTGCAAACTTTAATATTTTTCGACGAGACGAAAAAAAATATTTTTTTGGGCCACCCTAATATATATTATATAGTATATAAATATGTGCTTGAGAATTCACCTTTAGTCAGTCCCTAAGATAATAGCCACGTCAACAGAACAACAGGACTTTCATCGAAGACACTGTTCCTACAGCAATATTGTTGTTGAAAAAAATTAAATTTTATGAATTAATGATTGTATATAATAAATATATGATCTTCGAATTAGTACAGAAAGCTTAGAGCTACCTAATCTTCTGGGGAAAGTGTTTCAGTGTTTTGTAATTCCTAAAAGGTAAGCAATAGTGTTTTTCTTGGATAAGACAAAAGCAGTAACTAGATTTTATTAACTGCTGTACGAAAAAAAAATATATTAAGAAATGAACTGGAAACTTGTTCAAAAGTTTTTTCTGCAGCACAATGCCCCTTAACACAAATAGCATGTTGGCATGCCAACAATTCATAATTTAAAGTTCGATTTACTCTAGCATCCCCCAGAGGCACCATATCAGGCACTGTTTTACTATTACGTCTTGATTTAACTAAAAAAGTCTACATTCAAAAATGTTGTCCAATGAAAAAGGTAAAAAATTGTAGTGATTTAGTTGTCGATCAAGATAAAGGATTTTATTGACAGATCTAAAAGGCTTAAAAATCTTCGTCATCGTATAATATGTGAAGTATAAAAACAAAACTTGATTTACTCTTTAGAAAATTAGGTTTCTATATTTTTTGTACAAAAAGGATCTTACTGAACACTATCAACTGTGGAACTCTTTTTATTTTATCTCTTCTAAAAGTTATAAACTGTAAAAGTTACCTATTGTAATGGAAAACAGAGAAACCTAGTCTCAAGAAAAAACGAGTTCGAAGTTGAGCATTAATTCTCTGTCAGTTCAGATCCTTATCTAGTTTTTTCAAGTGTTCGATGTAAAATAAATCGATTCGAATATAGGAGTTTTTTTTATCGTAAATAGATATATGTAATTGAATTGTATCAATAAATAATAATTAATCAATCAGTTTAGGACTTTTCAGTTTTTTGATACTCCTAAAAATGTACTTTTCAGAAATTCTTATATTGAGAGTTAGTTAAAGCTTTAATTAAAAATTTACCAGATGCGTATATTATTTAAATAGTTATTAGTTATTTAAAAGGTTTATAAACAATGCAGTTTTTGTACAATTGTGTTTTAATTGTAATTAAAAAAAATTGTAAAAAAATAAATACTGTTTTATTAATATTTACGACTTTTAACTAACATTTTCTATGTAGATTAAACAGAAATATTAGATTGTTTGGGCTCAATTACTTTGGACTTCTGCTTCATAAACAAAAGAAACACGTAACACATCTTCCATTCTTTTGTATTAAACAGTTACTGTTTTTAAAATTCGCACAGATTTTATTATTTTAAACTTTAAGGCAAGTTGTTGTTTTATAATATACTTACGTTGTGAATTTGATCTTCTTATTATATTTTCCAAAAAAGTATTTTGCGGAGCAACAAGCCCCCTTCTTCCTCCTGGCATGTCGTTGTTCGTTTGAAATTTTTACAGATATATCAAATAATTAAGCAACACAGCATATCAAAACTTTTCGGCATATCAAAAGTCCGCGCAATGAACAAAAAAATCAACTAAATTAACCGGAATCCCTATGACGGCTCTTCCTGTACATTTTTTGCGGTGACAATCCTTACTTATTCGATTTTTGTGCATCTTATTAAAAATAACCCTTCACTTCCACGGCGAGAATATATAGCTTTTAATTTTTTGTGGCTTATCAGCGAATTTCTAGATTTTACAAAAAGTTTCTTATCGCGGGGTGAAACTTTCGGTGGGAATTGTGTCATGTAACTAACGGGGTAAACACCAGAGCGAGACCGGTGGGGAAAAGCCGACTGAGGGAAAATCGAAAAGCGATGCTAGCGCCCGTGGTGACGACGCAACGGAATTCGCAGGAACTGCGACTGCTTAGAATAGGGTTTTGAAGCAGGACAAACGGAAATTGATTAGGAAGCTGGTCATAATTTAGGTACAGCTTTTTATTAATACTTATAATTAGACAATAATGAAAAAAAAAATTAATAAGCACTTTTCTAAGTTATTATTAATAAAAATAAGCAGCATGTTAATAAATTTGTTGTAAATAATTTTGTAACTGTTCGCAATGTCTGGCTCTTTCTTTCTCACTTTGAACATAGCCACCTACTGATTTCATTGTTTTTTCGTCTCTTACTCTAAATCTTCGTCCTATTGATGCGGAATGTGAGATAGAATAAACAATATTAGGATAATCTATTTCTGATTCAATTTTTCTTAGACTAGCTGGTGAGTACTCTCCTTCATTCACAGCCAGTCAAGCTAACTAATCCTAGTATACTCCTTTCTGTCTTACACATTCGTCTTTTATTGAATGCCCGAGCGAAGCGAGGGCTGTCATCGCCCGGTCAGAAATCGTGTTTGTTTCATCCCGTGCCACACACTATATTTTTCATATCACATGCATTGAAACAGCGAGTTTTGATCTCTGTAGCCAGTCGAAGTAAGACTATTTCAGACCAATGCAACTGTCAATCAGAAACATTCTGACAGACTTGAAATAATGACATTTATTTCTGCCCTAGGGGAGAAACAACGTTGTTTCTCCCCTAGGGCAGAAAAAACTGTCAGTTTCTGACTGACAGTTGCATTGGTCTGAAATTGTCTTATTTCGACTGGCAAAACAGGGATCAAAACTAGCTGTTTCAATGCATGTGATATGAAAAATAAAATATAATAAAATTAATATTCGTGTATCTAGAAACAAGTACACCAAATGTGCTCCTAAAACACAGTTTTGCAAAATCGATTTGGAAAAACAGAAAAAAAATTTAATACTAAATGTTGGAATAAACACAAGTGTTTATTAGACGTGAGGGCATTTAATTGTAAAAATGTATCCATTTGTAAACATTTACGTTATTCTGTGTTCTTAACAAAATAATCTACATAAATGTATTCAGTAATTTTTTGGCATTTTCTAATGATTTTGTTTTGTTCTATTGCATTAAGAAAGTTTAGAACGTAAGTTACTTCAGATTAGCTAGATAATCTTCTATGGTAGATGCCCCCCAGATTTTGTATCCTCAAAGATACGAGAACCCGTATAATAAGTATTTAAGAATTTTAAAGTAGATTGTAGATTAAAAGTGGAGTCAATTATGACCAAAGTAACATAACTACATTGCGACCTAAAAGATATTTTATGTATACTCTACATATAACTATGATTCTACAAGGTCTAGAATTTCAAGAAAGTCTATTTTTCGCTTTGGATATACGTTTGTAACCTTATCAGGCTCTAAGAAGACCTGTCCCAGATATTTATGGCGTTGGCGAATAATTATTCTGCATTTACAGATAATATGTTCAGCCGCTTCATCTGCAGACTCACAGAATCTACATGTTCATCTGTCAACTTTACAGAGCTAGCCTTAGTGGACAGAGGCCTGTGAGAATATACCTGCGATTTTTTCAAATTCAGGTTTCTGAAGTTCTAAGAGTAATTTGGATTAATGCAGTGAAGGCCGTATTACCCTTTTGCTTCTCTTTGGCCTGAATTGTATTTTCAGGATTCTTAACGGAGTTTCTGTTTCCAATGACGAACTTTGTCTTATAATACGGCATTTTGAGATGCTACAGAAAAGTTTTTTTTGTGAGACCATCAGAAAACCCGATTCCGATGAATTTTTTATGCCCTGCTACCCACAACAAAGTGAATTTTTTGTTTACAAAGGGACTGTTTGTATAGTTCCAAACTAATTTGTACCTGAACGTATTAGATTGTAGACCTTCAAAGCTGCTTGGCTATCAACGGCAATGAATATTCTGGCTAAATGTAAGGCGTTTTTTAATGTACTCTCCAGCATAGAAGTCTATTGCTTATAGCCCTGCTTGCTAGATCATAGGAGTTTTTCCCGGGATTATTGAGAACCTAACACTAAAAACTGTAACCCGTATACCTCATTACAGTGTTTTAGATCCATCGGTATAATAAGAGAGAGCCCCTTTTGTAAGTTGAGCGATTTCGTTTTGTGTTTCCTAACACTTGTTAAAGTTTACATTAAGTGTGAATTAGAAATTTCGTTATGAAGACATAATGTTTGTAGGCTTCTACAAGGATTGGGTTGCTCTGACCCTTGGAATAACAATGTTCTGTAAGATCACCTGGCTTTAAAAACTTAGTCCTTCTTAACCTTTAGCCACTTTTTAGAGAAATCCTCTCTACCTGTAATGTAAAGCCTCACTAGAACACGATCTCATTGCGCTAGTGATCCTGATACAAGCGAGTCTTTGCACTTATCGCAACTTTATTATGACATTTTGTTGTAATGCTTTGTTCCAACAAACTAGCGCAGCTTGGGTGATTATCTAGAGCTTAAAAGTTGCTATATAAATCAGCTTTTAGTTTTTAGTATACTTATTTATATATTCGATTTTTGGGTTAAACAGTCTTTAAAGTCACCCCTTGTTTTGACCCAGCGGGAGGCCAATAAATGAGACCTTTTTTTCGATTCTAACCGCATGTGGTTGTATGAACTTACGATTTTACATGCTATTAATTAAATTTAACAATATAAATAAAAAAATAAATACCAGAAACATAAAGATATTTTTTTTCTGATTTCAACCATATATAACACAGATATGACACCTAAATATTCTCAATTACCCTGAGAATAAAACAACACTTAATATAACATAAAATACCTCTAGCGCCTTACCTGCATCTTTGAAGTTTACAGAACAATAGGAATAGATATTAAAAAAAACATTAGGATGTTTTGTAATGCAGTTGCATTATCATTAGGTTAAATCTCTTTAAATCGGTTTGTGATTAGCATTGTTAAAGTTTGTTTATTTTGAAAACCTCATTATGAGATTATCTCTTGCTGTCTTAGATTTAAAGTTAATAATTATTATAGGCATTTTTGTAGTATTAAGGTTCTTTTAAATATTTATCATTTTCAAATCTCATTATGAGATTATCCCTTGCTGTCTTAGATTCTGTATTTGTAATTTAAATTTAATTTTTGTAGTATTAAGGTTCTTTTACATATTTATTATTTTTTAATATATTTATATTAAGCATTAGATTCAGGGGCTAGAGGTATTTTTATGCATTCTTGTGGCATTTACAGTTCTTTTCTTTTGTTTTTTTTCATATTACTGTTATATCTGTAAACTACAATTTATTTTTTTTAATTTATAAAAAATTAAATACATATATTTGTTAAATTTAAACAATAGATTGTTAAATTGTGAGTGCATACAACCACATGCTGTTAGGGTCGAAAAAAAGGTTTTATTTATTGGCCATCCGCTGGGCCCAGGTAAAGGCGAAAAACTTTCTAAATCATCTCATTTGGGCTAAATTAAAGATGTTTCATATCTTTAAAGACTGATCATAAGTCAGTTTTATTATCGAGAAGAAGTATGAAGTATAAGGGAGAGAAACAAATTATAAGAAGAACTAAAAATATTCAGTTCCAAAAGATATACTTATAAGGTCAGTAAAATTTACCAGAGACATTATGATTTTAAATGCATGTTCGCAAAGCATCTAGGATAGTAAACGGTAGAGGATTGCGCAATTCGTATTAAAAAAAATTGAAAATACAAACACGAAAGGTTTTTACCCTAATTTTATATTATGCTTCTTCCTTTGTTTAGTAGCACCTTAAAAATGGTTTGGAGATCATAACACTCAGGTAGGTACAATCTGCCCAATTTCACTTTAGCTCTGACGTTGAGATGCGCACTGGTTTATGATGATTGTCGGTCTCGAGACAATGTCTTCTGGCTTTGTTGCGATGCTCTCTCTTCTTCATTTGCGCATATCACAGCTAAAGTGAAGTTCGGCAGATTGTACTCTTATACAGTCTTCGAACAGTCTGGCTCTGGATCTTGGTCTGGAAATTTGGGGAGGGGCGAGCTAGTGCTCAGCCAGCACTGAGGCCACATATGTCCCATTGTGCATCCTCTCGTATGTAGGGATATCCTCACCTCAGGCTGTCAACAGGCCTAGTGATTTAAAATAGGCTTCCGAGGGGGATCTTCCTGACATCGGCAGGTGTAAGCCAGTACTCGCCCAACACGGATCTTCTGATTTCAGAAAAAGCAGAGCAGTCATACATAATGTGTTCTACTGTTTCCTCTTTTTGTTCGCAGCCTCTTCATAGCGGCGATTCTGTTAATTTCATCCTTAAGAGATGTTGTCGCAATTGGCAGTGACCTGTCAAGATTCCCACAGCTGCTCGGATATTTTGTCTGGTCAATGCCTTAAAATATTTTGCTGTTTCCTCGCCAGGATGAGGTAATAACTCTCTGGGCAGTCTACAGTTCGTAGTTTCATCCCAGCACTGTATAAATTTTTGGTGAGAGTGCTGTTTAATAAGGTCCACGACTGCGGACAATGTTAGCTTGGTAGATGGGCGAGGGCTAACATATTTGTAGCCCGCAGCGGCCGCAGCCCTCCTTACTAAATTGTTCGCAATGCAGTTGCCTTTAGAGTTCCCATGTCCTTTGATTCAGCTGAGAGTGACTACGTAATTCTGGCTGGCCTCAGTACAGATTGGTGACATTCTAGTACTAAACTTGAAGTGAAACGTGGTTTATTCAAGGTCAGTAGAGCTTGTCTGGCTCTTTAGTGTAGCACAAAATTAAAATCAGATCATTTGTAGCAAAATTTTAATTACAATGAATCATCTATTGGTATACTTATTCCTCACTCTTAAGGGAATACTTTTAATACTTCTAGACATTAGTTTAGCCGGTTTAGCGACCGAACTATAAAAATCTATTGCGTCACAAGGACGATGATGTTACAGAGGGATACGTTTGTTTGGTAGGTTACGGTTGTTTTTTTTAAACCTTTTTTATTTTATTACAAGCAGGTTTTCCAAAACTTTTTGATATCGAGCAGTTCTAACTGAAAGTCGTAAAAATGTTTGGGGTATCAACCACAGAAAATGCTTCTGTAACAAACAGTTTTCAAATAACATCTCTTGAATACCATGTTTTGCTATTTTTGTTATAAACTTAGGCACTAGTTGTAATTATTTCTTTATATCTGAAGGTAACTGTAGCTGTTGTTAAATTAAATCTTTTTTTATTTGAATAACGAAAATTTTTCTTATTGAATTTTTGTATTATTTAACTGTTTTCCGTTAGATTGCATTTAATTATCCAATAGCAGATCCACAGACAGTTATAAATGTGAAAATATTGAAAATCAAAAATAAATAAATAAAAAATCTTATAAATCTGACAAATCTGTAAAAATATTGGAAAACCGTGAAAATAATTAAAAATTATTAAAATTATAATAAACGGCATATATTTCAAAAAAGCATACAAATTTTAAAATTGTCAACCAAATATAGTAAAATTTTGCAACGTCAAATAACCAGACAAATATAATAATTGTAATGTATGTAGACAATTTATACTATTTATATATACATATAGTTTTGGGATTTTTTTTATTATTATTATTATTATTATGTGGGTAGCCTTTAAGATATAATTTTGTATCTAATATTTCAGCTACTTACATTTTCGGTCTGTACCTTTTATCATTTTAAATAGTTAATTTCCTTCTGTATTACTTTTTGTAGCTCCGGTTTTTTGGGAATTAAAAATTTTTCGAAATAAGAGTTTCAACAATAAAATAATAGATAGTAAAGCTTTATATTTATCGCCATCTGCTTTTAAAAGTATTCTCTAAGCTTTAAAGAGAGTGGAATTCTCTCTGAATACAGATATCTACTTTGGGTAACATAGGGAGTTGTAATTTTAGTCAATAGAATTACAGTTGTAGGTACCGGCGGCAGATGGCAGAAACTATACAAAGAACGCTGTAATCTATCCTTATCGTGAAGCACAGTCATAAAAGTAAGTTGTGGACTTAGAAAGCGTCGCCATCTGTTGGTGCTTTCAATTCTATTTAGAAAGTTTTAGAACAAAGCTAACTTACAAAATGATTCAACATTTGACTTATTTATTGGTATTATAAAAAGACTATCGGTTTAAAAAATAAGATTTTAATCTTTCGTTTTTTTTCAAAAATTGCTATCTTAATATTGCACATAAAAATTTGCATCTGGTCAATTGAAAAGAATTAATCCAAACACAAAGTTCTAATTTTGATTTTTTTTTAATGCTTTTAATCTGTGTGAAATTTGATATAACGAGCAGTGAACCCACGCCACGGCCTTTTTTGTGATTACCTACACAATTTCTATGCCCATGGATCTATTGGTATGGTTATTCGTCCCCCGGTTCATGATTGTTTTAATAAAAAATTACTATTAAACATGTTTAAAAATGAATTATTTTTTACTATTAATCAGGTGAATAGAAAACATAACTAAACTTAATTAAAAACATCAGTACCAACTTATTTTCATTTGTAATTTTGACACCGTTGTCCTTTTCTGTAAGTTATCAATCTCTTA
The DNA here is from genome assembly GCA_964028335.1 of Altica lythri. Lineage (NCBI taxonomy): Eukaryota > Metazoa > Arthropoda > Insecta > Coleoptera > Chrysomelidae > Altica > Altica lythri. Next base: position 46,585,089 of record OZ034805.1, on the reverse strand, counting down.
TCTCTTGTCTATCTTGTCAATACTGACATTAAATTTAAAGTATATTTTATTAGTCGTAAACCGTATAAAAATAGTGTCGAAGAGCAGTATGTAAATATTTATGTATGAGCAAGTTACACCTGCGACCTATAAGATCTATTGTGTCCTCCTTTTCTTGCTATATTTCTTATGATCTCAGACTTACAGCAGCTCTTCTAGTCCTATCTTCCTTAGAAAGTTTGGGATTCAAGTTATGTAGTTCTTCCTTTTCTATTTCATATGACCCTAGGTATTTGACCCTAGAATTACTTAATGCGATGCATTCTGAGAGTACGTGTATTGAGGTTTCATCCTCTACCTCACAGAATCTGCAGTTTGCTTCATCTACCAATCCTAGTTTCTTCATGTGTCCTCTTAATCGGCAGTGCCCGGTTAGTATTCCTGTTATAATTCGGATTCTTACTAAGGTTAAGACAGCTGTGAGATCTTTTTTAATTATAGTTTCCCAGGAGCGTCTTAGTTCTTCTAGATAATCTAGATCATCCAGTACTTGGATTTTTCACTATCCATTTTTTTCCTTAGTTTTTCTAAGATTGTACTACTGCTGATCCCACAGGAAGGTTATGGTCCCAGGTAAGTTGGTTTCAGCTTCTTCTTTTGTCAGCTTGTCTGCTGTTTTGTTTCCTTCTATTCCTGTGTGTCCTGGAACCCATAGGACGGTAACAGTGTTATTCTGTCGTAGTTCGTTTAATTTGCTTAGGCATACCCAAACCATATTTAAATTGATTGAATTTGAGTTCAGAGCTTTAATGGCTGCTTGACGACCTGACATGATCACAATCTTCTGTCTACGATAGTTCTTCTCAATGTTAAATTCTATTCTTCTTTCGATGGCACAAATTTCCGTTTGAAAGATGCTTGTGTACGCACCCAGGCTTTCTGAGTATTTAGTTCTAGGTCCAAAAACCACTGCTCCTGTTCCTTTATCTGTCTTGGAGCCGTCCGTGTACCATTTTATGGCGTTTTGGCTTATCCCCAATATGGTGTTTTTGTCCCATTCAGATTTACTTCCCAGTTTTGTGGTAAATTTTCTTACAAAGTTAAAGTTCTTTGGCATGTCATCTTGGGGCGAATGGGTGAGCGAATTGTATTTACAAAGGGATGAATTTGGTGAATTTCATAATATAATGACCTAATCATCTACGAATGATAAAACAAACGTATGAATACATTCTAAATATAAAAAATACATTTCATTTACACATTAATACAGTTTTACATAGTTTCATTCCCTGTATTATTGGCATGTTGACTTTGTGTTAAAAGAATTGTTTCAGTCGAATAACTAGATTCAACTATTAACACCTGTTGCATCTTTGTCCGGACCATTAATTTATGACTTTTCAAATATGGTAGAAGACTCATGGAAAATGCAAAACATTTTAATTTTTGTTCTTTAATCTCCAATAGTTCTAAATCAATTTCATCTGGTCTTTATGTAGCAGGTAAAGGTATATCAGAGCTTACATTAGTAATTGTACCACAGTCGCCATCGTAATCTATATATTCATGTGCTTCTGAAGTGTTACCTTTAAGTTCCCTTCGACACATTGTATCTCTTAAAAACAATAAAGTTTTAAAATAGGTACTTATAATAGGGCCATTTGAAATTTTTTTCAGTGGCTGCTTGTCCTGATTTCGTCGTTAACACTTTTCTCTTCTATGTGTATCGTTATCTCCTCTTCTGATAAAAATAATCTTATTACAGATTTTTGGCAACCAGTTCACCCTTTACAACACTTGGATATTCGTTCAGAATTTTAGATAATACTGTAGTAGGTACTTATCGTACATAATACCTGTAAAGTTATTTGGGAAACTTCTTATGAAGTTTTGCTTATGAGAAGATATGATCAGAATTGCCGACGACTTTTAGACAAAATGAAAGTTCCCTAATTGATCTGTTAGCATTATTGGTAGGTAAGCATATTGATCAATGCCCCAAAATATTTTCAGGAAGTATGAACCGTAACTACAAGATTTATAATGTGTTGCAAGCTGTTATAGACGCAAAACTATAGATATCCATATACATAGATATAGGAGCGTATGGTAAAGAGTATGATAGAGGCAAATTTTCAAATTCTAATTTATCAAGACAACTGGAAAATGGTGCTCTCAACGTAAACTTCCAAGAGTTGATACCAGACACCAAGATAGCTTTGCTTCATGTTTTAGAAAGTGACGAAGCATATCCTTTTAAAGCATATTTATAATACGCAAAGATATTTGAGTCCTGAAGAGGAAATACTTAATAAACGTTTAACCAAAGCAAGACAACCTCCTAGTACCATGTGCACACTCTTTTGTATCGAATTTGCATAAAATTCCTGGAGACGAAGTCCGTCTTAAGCACCAGGTGTTTCGAACACCATCGCCATTATTGTAATCGTATTTAGCGACTCACAAAATCACCGAGTACCAAGTGTGCACTGATTTCGTACAGAATTTACATAAAACCCCAGAAGAAAAGGTAAATACCCTAGACACCGAGTGCCGCGGAGACTTTCGGAATCGTGATATTCGTGTTCAGCGACTCCAAAAACCCCGAGTATATAAATTGAACCCATTTTCAGCAATACCTTATAAGTGTGTCTGTCTCTCTCTTACTCACACCATTACATATGTAATGATTTTACCAATTCAACTGTACACAAATCTTTTCCACCGAGTGCACGAATAGAAGTATAACTTCAAAACAGAAACATATTTAGAACTGTAGGAGAAAATCGCGACGCAACAAGGGCTTAAAATATCAGGGACACATTTAATACGTTTTTTTACAAGATGATACTATATAATGTGATAAAAATATGAAAGATTGGACTAGAAGAGCTGCTAAAAGTCTGAGGAAAATATCAGAAGTATGGCAAGAAAAGAGAGACAAAAGAGATCTTATAGATCGCAGTTGTATCAGTTACCCCTAATTTGCTCATACATACACATCTAGTAAAACTTTAATACAAATGAAAACATTTATGTTCATGAATGAAACTTTTTAATGTTTCCACTTTTATTGTATTTATTCATAAGTACACACTCAAAAACCATACAAATTGGGATCATGTCGGATGTCGCAATATTTTGTACGTATACGTATGGCCGATTCGTATACAGTCAACGAGCTATCACTGAGTGTCCGAAATGTTCGTACAAATTCGTACGACTAAATTTCGTACCTAATCTTATCCTATTAAAGGCATATTTTTATACCCAATGTTAAAAATGTAACAAACTAAACTTATATCGTTCTTAAGTTAATATACTTAGTAGTTATTTTGTCTAATTTCGTATACATTATAAAGTGTTTTTTGCTTTTTGACTTTAAAAATAAATTTAATATCTCGGACCTCGTTTTATGTATATCCATCAAATATTCTGTCTGAAAATGTTAGCCAGAACTGAAAATATGTCAAAAACTTGATGATTGAGAGCATTCTAGATGCAAATATTTCAAGAAAGCAGAAGGCAATCGACAACAAACATGTTATTGAAATGTAACAAAGCTGTCTGTGTCCTTTAAATGCAGCACAAAAGGCCCAACTATGTCCTGGCAGTTCTCCACCCACGGCGGCTCTACAAAGTCAGTGATGATTTGTTAAAATATTATAGACGAAAATTGGATTCAGTTTAGTCAGATTAAACCAACATCTGTGGTTATTTTTTTAAAGTATTTTTTCTGATGTAATAATTTTATTATTTTTTTTTTATATAATTTCTAAGCATTTATACGGGTTATTTCAAATCCTTACTACTTTTTTTTTCAATTATGAAACGTTTTTTAATTATTTGGAAATTTTTGTATTTTCTTCTTATTTTTACTTTACAACTTTTTAAAATATTTATTTTATTTTACTTTTGATTACGTAGTAATAACGAATTTTCTCATTTTTCATACACTGTTTTATGGTTTTATCAAATATACATTTTTTTCACATTTTTAAACTACAATAGGTATATAGATAAGAATAGTAGGATCACTTTGTACGACACGTTTGAAGTTCTTTGACCACATTTCGCTCCGGTTTTGCTGACGTTTTTTGTGCAGTTTTGTTAGAACTAGTAAGCAGCGATGCCAACTGTTTAGATTTTTAAGTGGCTCTACCAATTTTTAGATTTTTATTAACTTTTCTATTAGGTTATAATCCTTAAATTTTTGTTATTATAACGCATCATACATATATACCGATCAATCCACCAATTTTAGAAATTTTAGGTATGCAACGCTGCTGCGGTGATGCAGACCGAAATGCGGACCGAGAGCTTTGAACGAGTTTTTATGAGAGTAATCCTACTATTCTTACCTATATAAGGTGGTATAACCGTCATTTAATTCTTTAACGTCAATTTAAAATTCCACAATTTTTTTTAATTTTTAAGATTTCTTCATATATATTAAGTAATTATATGTTTTTTTAAGTATATGATTCTTTCAGTTTTATGATTAAATATTTTTAAATATTGGATATTTGTACAATTTGTTGGATTTAATTATAATTTATTTCATTTTGTTTTATTGTTTAAAGGTTTTTAATTTCAATTTTAAATTGTTCTTTTTTTTTTAATTTACATTTTTTAATTTTTTTTTCAATTATAATTGCTGAAATATTTATTTATATTTCTACTATTATTTTATTTATTTCGTATTTTTTCTCTTTTTTTATTTTAGTTATTACATTATTAATAGTTATATTACACGTAGGAACAAGGTTTTTATGAGGATAGAAACGTCGTTGAAAAAAATAAGTAAAAATTAATTTTATAGGTATAATTGAATTATCAATAATGATAATGTGTAAAAATAATTACTAGATACGTCAAACATTACTATAAATCTATGCAAATATTTATTTTATGATTACCTAGCTGACCTTCCATCATCGTACCTCCTAACACTGATGTTTTTTCAAATTTTTATCAACTGCGCCACCTAACGATGGCGCCATAGTACTTGGTTTAGATAGAATTGCCCGTTTAAATATATGGGATATAACTACCCCACCTTACAGTGGCGTCATGATACTTACTTTAGTAAGAATTGCTGGTTTATTCGGTGGCGTTTTTCTATTTGATTTAGAAAGTATTTTCTTAGTTTTGTCTTAATTTTTTTTACTATTTTTCATTTTACTTTATTTTGGCATTTTTCTATTTATTTAGAAATCAAAAAAAACATCTTGTCTAAATACACAAACAAATTAACTTACATCGCCATCTATTAGGAATTCAATGAACTATATAATAAATATACAATTTGTCCATCTCCTGGTTCTAAGCCACTTTCCCATCAATTGTTAGCCATCAGCCGTACTTGAGTATAAGAATATATATATAAATACGAAGTGAGTATCTTACGTGCTATAGAAATAAATGGCGCACTGTTATAAATATTAACTTGTAAAGGCATTTGGTGTGCATTTCATATCAGCTTTATAGCTGAAATACATTTGGTCATGGTCATACTTATAATACATCAAATTCTTTGTTTTAAACCAAAGAAACAGGTTATGTAAAATTTTTAGTGGCTTAAAAAGATTATAAATAAATAGATTAGATCCCATTTTCTCATGTGAAAAATCATCTCCAAATTTATATCTAATTGCTCCTTCTTTCTTAAATATTGATAACTATTTTAGATTAATTTTTACAGCGTTTTACACAATTAAATTGTTTATAACAAATTCTTGTCACTTCGGGAGAGTAAGTATGTCAAAATTCGGATTCAGCGAGTCAGTCAAACTACATAAGAATATAGGTACCTTGAAACTCTGTGGACTTTGATGGGTCACGAAATCGCATGGCCCTTGTGCTATCGAGTTAAATCGTTAAACAGAAAAAATCAAGATATTTCAGTTTACATTTTTTGATTAGTAGTAGAGATGGATATAACAATTCTGAAGATGAAACCCAAGTCTTAACTTTTTTCGGCACTCCCCGAGTGCTAGTTATCATTTTATAAATATTTTTGTATTAAATTCAAACAACCATATTGGAATACAACCATTTTGATCTCATTATCGAAGATCTATCTTATTACATCGTCAATAAAATAAACTGACGCTTTCACCATAAACACAGCTACTTAAACCTCTAGATGGAATCAAATGACAATTAGATAGTATGTCGAGGGAAGTTATACAGCTGTCCAATGACACCAAACAACCTCACTAGAACTGCGGTAAATAAGGGATGATGACTAAATCCTTATTCCCAAGGCCCCCAATAACTATAAATATTGCACAAATTGAAACATGAAACAGCTTATAAAAAGTTAGCAGATATCGGTTTGTAATTTGAGAGAATTTATTGGCAATATTTTTTATGGGGAGTTTCAATAAGGGTTCAATTGAAAAATATTATTCTGATAAAATTTTATTTAATTTCAGTTTTATTGTAGTTAAAGTTATAAAAAGCGATAAATCATCTAATTGTTCAGTGTGGACAGTGATAATTTTATTCAATAGTTATTTGTGACACAAGGACGGAAAATGACATTTTGCAAGAGCGAGTAAAGTTGTGTAGCAAAGGTGCGTAGCCCCGAGGCGAAACAATACGAGCACTTAAAAAAATTGAGACTCCACTTCTTTTGATCTTGCGTTAGATCTAGCAGATTTGTTATCCACATTGCTCTTAAATATTCGTTTATGTTATCTTTTCATCTTAGTTGTGGTCTTCCCATAAGTCTCCTACTTGTTGGTGTTTCCTCCCACACTAATTTGACAAGTCTATCATTATCTTTTTACATGTCCTGTCCATCTCACTCTCATTGCTTTTATTTCTTGGACAATATCCGGAGCTTTATATAAATATCGCAGTTAATTAGGCGTTCGTTCTTATTTTGTTATCTCATCTCGCTATCTCATCTTTAATTGGACCATATAATCTTTATAGAAGAGTTGTTACATATACCCTTTTTCGATTTTTATTTTGTTTTTGTATTTTTGCTTTAATTAATCATTGTCCATTGTCAATTTACTTTTAAGGTATACACATTTTTTACTTTCTCAAAGTTATATTTATTCATCGTTACGTTCTGTCCTATACTACCTCTTGTTTGTGTTCTTGTATAGTACATAGATGTTGTTTTATCTTCATTAATTTTTAAACCCTTTTTTTCACATTCCCTTTCTAGCTGTAAGAAACCTTCTTTCGCAGTGATCATCTGGTACGCCAGGAGAAGTCGTGGTTCATGGTTGCTAAACGGTTTGCTTTTTATTTTTGCTGCCCTTATGGCCTTTTTCAATGCAATATTAAATAGTACCGGTGATATAGCGTCCCCTTGTTTTAAACCAAAGTTAACCAAGAACGTGGTAGAGAGCAGTTGTCCCAGTTTAATATTGCTGCTAGATCAGACTACACATACTTTTGTTAAATTCGTTAATTTTTTAGGTAAGTATTTTTCTAAAACCGTTTTGGTAATCCCCGATAATTTTTTCAGTAACAGAAGTCTGTCGAAGAGAATATTGGCTAGGACTTTATGCCCTATATTATTGATACGAAACCCTCAGTAGTTATTACAAAGTGTCTTATCGACTTTCTTGTGTATGATGACTACACTTTCAGACCAACTGGTTGTTGTTTTTTTTGTTTTTCCATATGACATTTATGAGTTTATGGGGGTTTTCTGCTAATTGTATACCTCCCATTTTTATGCAATATGTTGAGATCGTATCTTCCCCGCAGCCTTCCGGTTTTTAAGTCTTTTAATATGGCAGTTTCTTTTATTGTTGGATATCTTACTTTAGCTTCTGCAGTATAGAATAATTGTTTTTGTGTGTGGCTGATATTTTGTATATTTAAAAGCTTATGAAAGTGTGCTTTCCATGTCTCTAAAATCATTCGCAATCAGCTCTTCATTCTCGCTTACTATCATATTCCCGGTCCTTGGCATAAAGTCCGTTTTAAAGTTTTTTGTTCTTTTATAAGCTTTACTGGTGTAATTGGTGTTCAAAATTTCTTCTATTTTCTCAAGCAGCCTCTATTGTTGTTGTCGCTTTTTCCTTTAAAGTGTTTTTCTAGCATCTTTTCGTATCTCTTTACACTTGTTTATGTTGGTATCATTTTCATTTTGTAGCATGCATTGACTTTTTTGTACTCGCTTATGATGTTCTGACACTTTTTATCAAACCAATATTTATTCTTTAATTTTTTTGTCCAATTTTCAGCTTTGTCGCTTCGAGAATATTATATTATTCCAGGTTTCCTCAATATCGTTAGGGTCGATAGGATTTTTTTCTATTAACAGTGTTAACATCACTTCGTATTTTGTTGATTTTTCGATGTCTTTAAACTCGTCTAAGTATTTTTCAAGATGGTATATAATATATACAGCTTAAACATTAGCATGTTGCTGACGCTAACCCAAAAAAAATCTAAGGCGCCTATAAAGAATTTTCTTCTATAAAAAAAGAAAAATATCGCACAATTTTAAATTTGAATGAAACAATATCATAAGGATAGAACATGATATAAGAACATTTTATTACATTAAAAAGAAACAGACCAAATTTCTCACAGTTACACACCCATAGGTACCCATACCTACATAGAGTCGATTTCCAATTTTATTATTTGTAAAGATCATTCCATTTTTATGAGTTAAATGTCTCGATATAATACCGTTACAATTATGTCCTTTTACCACCTTCTATGTGAAAATGTACCCTTTAAATGAAAGGTAAATAACTTTTTTTCATAAAACATATTAAGAAAGTGTCAGAATGCTTCATAACTAAAACTGATCTTCTTATCGGATAGTGTTGTTTAACAAAACTACAGATTAACAAGTGACGAGCCGATGACAAGGCCAAAACCGATACTTAGTGTCCATTGTGTTTTAGAAATCGACTTTTCGGCTTACATTCTATTTTTGCAAAGTTTCGTATTGTATACGACCGAAAAAAAGAGCAAGGTGTTCACTAGTCCTTTGTTCAACTTCAATTTGTTTTCAATATGTTAATCCAGTGGTGTGTCATCTTAACGAAAAAAATTACAATCTCCAGATTCTATATACCTACTTATAATATTTAATTTTTTTTAATATTAAAACGTGCCTCCCTTTTTAGAAAACTAACTGACCTTATCTTTTAATCATTGATTATTATGTTTTTTTCACTTTATTCACAGATGGATCTCGAAAAGTTTAACCTTTAACAAAGTTTACTTTATCCCGAAATAATATTATTCACAAAATAACTTATAACTGTTGATGTAAATAATTACCAAAAGTTAAAGTAATAATAACTTTACTGTGGGAAAAAGAGCAACAAGGAAAGCTATATGAGAGGGTTAAGGTGGATCAAATAATGAGTATGCCTCAGGACAAGATACTCCCCGGGTATAACTTTGTGAGAAACTTTCGAATAGAATTACTGGAAAGGGATTCATAGAACAATGGTCCCCCAATTTAAGGGGAGTCAATCTAGTATACCGATGGCTCAACGAATGAGAAAAACACAGGTTCGGGATATAACAGAAGACCAAATATACAAGTCCAATTAAGTCTAGGTCTACAGTGTTTTAGACTGAAGTAATCGCCATACAACACTGTGCAACGGAGACCATAAGTCAATGTATAACAGGTAAAACCGTATTCATATACTCAGACAACCAAGTAGCTTTAAAGGCGATAGTCTTGGCAGAAATAAGCTCCCAGCTGGTGTGGGACTGCGTTAGGACCTGACACATGCCGCAAATCGGAACTGTTTGACACTGGTATTGGTACCAGGACACTCAGAGTTTTAGGACAATACGAAGGCTAAGGAATTGGCCCGAACGGTGGTAAATGGGATTGAGAAATGGGGGCTAAAGAAGGCCCAAGAGTGGTGGGGAAATTCACTAGGCAAGCAATAAGCAAAAGTCTTCATAAAAGGACACTCAGCAATATTTACTGCAGTGCTGTTATCACAAAGGACATTGTCGGTGAAGTCAGTTAAACTTGGCAAATAAAATCTTCTGTCGATGCTGCCAAGAGGAGGAGGAAACCGTATTTCTTGTAATATGTCAATATAAAGGCCTTGCAAGAACGCGGTATTTAGTATTGGGAAAGGAGAAACTGGCTGCTCCAAGTTACGTGGAGAGACCACTGTCTATTGTCTTATAAAGAGGATAGGGCTATACTAGGTAGTATAATCCTATTCTAGAATAGATTTTTAAAGGTCGCAGTGATACATGCTAACAGGCAACCCAATGAATTTCTATCTATTTAGATTAATAAATAAAAATAAATATTTCTAATGGCACAACATTCTAGAAATTCTGTTCTAGAGAACTAGTAAAAACATTCACAAACATATTTTGAAACTGAATTACAAGCGCGATTCTCGGCATTTAAAATGTGTAAGTCTTTTTCTAATCTAAAGTTTTTTTTAAAATGCAAACCTTATTATAAATAGAAGGATAATAAGTTAAAATATACCAAAAAACGATTTTTGTGAAAGAAGAATACCAAATAACCATCCATTGTTGGATTTGTTATAAGTATATCTATAAATATATGATACGCCTCTGTTTAAGCGGTGGTATAGTTTGCAAGTAGAAAAAGATATAATTGACAAAGGTCTCTTCGGCAATTGTCACGTGTGGCGCTGTAATCTCCGTTGCGAATGTAAAATGTCACTAGCAAGAAATAAATGAAGGTGTTTGTTACTATATTCTTTCAAGTAGGCCGCTTTGGTCCCTACAAAACAGCAAATAAGCTGCTCTGACATCTTAATCTTTTACGACTACGATTCCGATTCTGATTTCGCTAAGCGAAAACCAAGCCAACATTGATCTGATTATGTACTTGTTGTTTTGCTTGTCGGATTTTATTCCCTGTATGAAGTTATTTATTCTTTTTATTTATGGTTGTTCTTAAATCTTCCGACTAAATCACGTTTAATGATAACCGATCGATTTATGTATATCTAAGATTGTAATATCTTCAATTATGAATAACTGACAATATGTAACTTAAATATATACGGAAAACCAGTCGTATAACTTCTATTAATACTATTTTTTGGAATTCCTACCAGGATTTGATCCTGTTTTAAATGTGACAGTGTCACCAGAATAGAACTTTATTTTGAGAGTACTCCGAAACTCATTTATTGGGTAATTGAGGTTGCTCGAATAAGTCTTAAACAGTAAAACTGTAAATTATTAGTACTTAGCGACAAGAATAATTTAATTTTTTTTTTAAAACCGGCCAGAAATTAATACTTTCCGGTTTATTTTAGGTCAGAAAATCTCATTTTGTCGGACAAGGCCAGAAAATAAAAATGAGTCCGGTAAAAGCTTTTACCGGACTCATTTTTATTTACTTTCCGGCCTATCTTTAATGGAAAAAACAATAAAATAGTTAGTCTAAGATAGCGGTCAATTGAAAGTTTTATTTTAAAACAGATACCGGTTGGTCTAATTGCTGTATGACAAAAGTAATAAGCCAAATGTCAACAACTTTAAATTTGTTTTTCTAGCAATGTAATAATTTCCATTTTCTATAGATATATAGTATTTTATTATAAACATATTTTCAAGTTTATATTCTCTTAGAAGTGTAGACAGTACTAAATAAACAAGAAATCCACAAATTTCTCGTTTGGCACTTAACTAAAGGTCGGTGCAGCCCTCTTCTTAGAATAACTTTATTGCCCTATATTGAACGACGTTAATGCCTTCAAAGTAAATCTTCTACGAACCGCCCATCAGCGATTAGAAGAGTTGACTTTTTAATCCCTATTCAGAAATATGAAAATATTACAAACCACAAATAAAATTAGGAAATAAAGCTAAATTGTTGATAAGAATCCAGTTTACGATCTCTGGTCTTATCGACGTTATCTCAGCTTTTACAAATCCCACAGAAAAGCTAATAAATACTGTTGAATACTATGTAAATATTAGTCATTTCATTTTAAGAATATGTATTTACAAATTGTATTTAAATATTCTTATATTATCATTATTTTTCTTCTATTTTTTTGGAGTAGGTACGTCTTGTTAATGTAATTTTGTTTTTTTAATGCAGGCAACCGGCAGATTTTTGAACTCTAACAATGCCTTAAAAATGCTCACTGTATAAAAAATTATAAGTAACTTCAAATGTAGTCATTAGAACTACCGAAAGAAATGAAAAATTAAACTTTATTTAAAATTTAAAACTGAGAATTGTAATTGTATTATAATAATATAATTTTATAAAAATAAAATACATATATCAAATTATTATTATCACTTTCCGAATGATCAGATATAACTATGGGAATTTAAAAGGAATGTTCAAAATAGACACTCAAAATCGACTCCGTGGGCACCAGTGGAAATTGAAAAAAGATTCCTTTTTAACTACTGCGCGGCAACAATTTGTAGTCAACAGAATATTTTCTACATGGAATGATTTACCAGATGAAATTGTGGGTGCGGAATCTGTTAATGTGTTTAAGAACAGGCTTGATATAATTCTTTTTAGTTAAACTTTTATGTTCCTCACATTGTATAGAGTTAACTAATTTTGTAATTTCTAATTGGGCTTATGGGTCTTAAATCCTGCCCTTACTTGTAAAATAATAATAATAATAATAATAAATCTCTTTATGAATATTGAAAATGTTTTTAAATAACTTAGTTTTAGCTTAGTTTTTGAAATTTTTGCTGGGTATAAAAAAATACTAACATATTTTGTGTTCACTGTTGTGTTGTACAATAATTATCGTACAATTAACCAATTAAAACAATTATCAAATTGGAACACAATTAAAAGAACTTTTTACGTAATAAATAAATTAAGCTCTATTTTTATAGATCTAATATTATTACCCGTGATCCAAGGATACAAGGAATAATTGGTTTTCTGGAGGGTTATCCTGGTGGGTTTTGGGTATTAGGTTTAAGGACCCTGTTATAGGATTTGGTGTCTTTTTTAGGGATGGATGGTGAAGCTTTGGGTGCCATTCAGTGCTCATTTTCTGGTTTTCTGATGTTGTTGCCCTGTTTCCTGGTTCCTGGAATATACCTATTACATACCTGTCACAAAAGGTATGTGTGTGCGAGCGTGCGCGCGTGTTGGTGAGTGTGTGTAATTCCACGTTGTGGACTTGAGAGATTGACGCTGTAGCGTGTCTTCTCCGGCGAGGTGATGTTGGTCCCCTGTCAAGTCCGAGCGACATATCGTTGTTGTAACGTCTGAAATCGAGAAAGAAGATAAAGTATTTTTGTATTGTGGTAGAGGTGGGTAAAGGTGGTGTAGGATTTTTGCATTGCGGATAAAGGCTCCCTCTGTGGCAAGAAGCGAATGGAGGAGTCTCTGAGGAATAGCAGAGTATGACACGGCCTTAAAATCGACAAGAGGTCGAAAAAAAGTTTTGTATGTTGAAGTAGAGTTTTAAAGTGGCATCTTCCGAGTCTACCACTTAAAGCACCCAGGAGGTATGTTTGTCTTCTTGTTTTATTGATGGTGAGTATGACGTTGGTGTCCCACCTGAGCGGCCGTGTGAATCGCACTCCCAAGTAGGTCACCTGGGCTAATGTGTAGATGTCGCTACCAGGTAGTCCAACGGTCTGTGAGTTTTTCGGTTAAGAATAGAGAATAGAGGACTAAGATGGACCTTTGTGGAACTTCTGAAACGGGGGTAAAGGGTTCTGAAATTGAATTGCCAACTTTGATACGAATTATTTTGCCAAACCTTGTCGAAAGACTTTTCTTTGATTTAGGGCAAAGGCGGAAAAAGTTCTAGAATCGGGTTTTGGGTAGAGTGGTTTAGTCTGAATCAATCTTGGAAAACAGGGTTACACATAAGGTTGAAAGCTATACATATCCTACAATTACTACAGGAGGTCGCTGTACCTATATAAGAAGTGTTCATACAATCAAATATTTGTCTAACGCGCCGATAGAAGCTTTTAGTTAAATAATAAAAAAATTCCAAAATTTTTCTATCTTTTAGATTTTTATAATTCATTTAAACAATTAATAGGATTTTTAATGGGTTAATATTATGTACTCATTTATCAATTTTGGTAGTTAAGGTAGTTCCTCCGCGACAGTCCAGTCAAAAAGTTTCGGAATCGCACTATCGTTAAACACGTTTGTTTGTACTATGACTGTACGTTAAATTTGTTAACGTGAGTGTACTTCTATCCCTTAAACGTATACACATATACTGTGAAATATAATTCTGTTTGGAAATGTGGCAACGTCGCGTTATTTTTATTCTTATTTCTCCTAACCGCTGAAACTTACTTATAGTTTATACTTTATACGTAAAGTAAACTTGCTATTTTTATTGCAATAAATAAATAAATACTTACGGGTGATCGTATTCGTCATAAAGTATTACAATAATTAAAAATTTACTATCGTGAAAGTTTCGTTTTTAAATGTTTATTAATACCTATAATATTGTTAAATATATTTTGTATCTATTGTTATAAATAATAATAAATTACAAGATTGCTCTATAAGATTTATTCTCTCATTTTAATAATTATTAATAATTGTTATGATTTCTTAAAAAAAAGTTGTGATATCCTTAAAAATATTAAATTCGTTTAAATTTCGCACTATTTCTTTCTGCTCCACTGCTTACTTTCGTAAGACAAATAGATTTTTACTAAATATAGAAATAAAAATAAACTTTATTAAAATGTGTTTTATTAATAAAATATAATGACAAATAATACAAATTACATATTTAATTCATGTAAGAGCTCTACACACCTTTGATTTTACATTTAAATTATTTATTTTACTCATCTTTTGCTTATTTTTAGAGTTCTCTGAATCTTCTATTGACAACTTCTAAAAATATTCACTCATGTTTATTTCTTTAGAACTTAACAATAAATAAAGTCACTCAAACACTATTATAACTACACAATCGACAACAAAAAGTTAGGAAAAGACAATTTAAACACGAAGTAACATGGATTTAAATACAAAACCAAAGTAAACACAACCTTTATTTTCCTCTCAGCGGCCATATTGGTAATAGAAACGTCAAAGTCGCAAAGTCCTGTGACAACGTTGCCACATCGTTTTCATTTCATTAGTCTTTATATCCACTCCTTAAAAAATTATCGCTGAAACGAGTTGTTTATTTCAATTTTTTATCGAAACTACGAGGTAAATAATTTTTATTTATTTTTTTATATCATCTAAATATAGTATTTTACCAAATATCAGTTTTTCATCGAGATGGTGAAAGTCATTCATTCATAAATTAAAATAAATTGATGTTTCCCACGCATCCCCCATGTTACATGTACAATTAATGTCATTTTTAATTGCAAATATCTCATATCTGATGAGGTAAATCGTCTTCAAATTTTAACAGTATGTGTATTATACATTTACGAGCTTATATTCTGAGTTTTGCGAAATTCTTGAAACATTGCATTCATAACCGTACTACCTTAATCACTCAAAAATAATTAGCGTGGTTCATTTTAAATGGAACAAGGCGGCTGTATACCTAATTGAAAGTGTCTACCAAAACTCAAAAGTAAATAGGGGTGTTTGGGGAAATAATAGTTAACAGAAATTAACGAATGTGGGGTGTGTATGTATATAAAACGGATATGAAAAGGAAGTGTTTGGAGTCATATGAAGAAGGATGCGGGTATACTGTACCATAATTGATTTAATATGCTTGGTCTTGATTATCAAACAATGCATAAATATCATGAGAACTGAAAGAATCATAAAAAGAGTTTTTAACAAGTGTGGATATAATTTATACAAAAATAAAATTCTTTCCACACTTAGTATCATAAAAAGTAGCAAGACCAAAATTCTATATAACTGTTTTCTATTGACTTTAAGTACCTTAATATCTAGTAAACTATTATTTTTGAGATAACTCTCAACGGATTTTTAAAATTTTTGAAATTTAGAAATTATACAAACAAGAAATTATTAAAATGACATTAAGGAGAAATTGAAAAAATGTCACATCCAGTGGGACTCGAACCCTCCATCACTGCCTTATACGTAGGCATGCTTTAACCACTTAAGCTATTGGATGCTCAAGTGGTTAGGAAGCGAAACGTTATAATGAACTCAAATCCCGTCAAATATGACATTTACTCACTTCCTCCTTAAGCACATGTTACATGACGTTAATGAGAGAAAAGATTTGTCAAATCGACAATTGAAACATCAAACTCTAAGTCACTTTATTTGTGCCCTGTCTTATATTTTTATTCGGTTAGGAGACCGGAACCATTGATTTTTAGTAAATTATTATTTTTGAGATAACTCTCAACGGATTTTTAAAATGTTTGTAATTTAGAAATTAAACATAATTATTTTTATAGATAATATTAGTAAATAATTTTTTAAATAAATGTAACATAATTCATTTTATGCTATTTCAGCATCATAAATTTCAAAGAATTCTGTGATACTGTAAATAACTTGACAAGATACCGATGTCATTTGTTGTGGCCAACAAGAAAATAAGTTGCGTCACATCTGCTCCCATTCTTATGGTCAAGGGACAGGAAATGCCCTATTTTTACAATAGACACTAATCTCTAAATAGCACGAGCTTATACCTAATGATATATACCAATCATCTTATATTGTTAAGAAAGATGTCACGTAAAGTTTTAGTTGGAAAGTCATTTTATGTATTTTGGTAATTCTGTTGATTTATGATTAATATAGAGAATTGTATTAACTGTTTTATTATAATGGTAACAAAAAAGTTTTATTAAATTTTTTATGTTATAATTATTCTATTTCCGGTTACTATTTTTGGTTGCCAACTTCGAGGAACATAGAAAAATAGAAAACACAGTAACTTTTTTGTATCAACTTTTAGATGAGCACTTTGTTTTTACAAAGGACCCGATGTAAAATCTGAATCTCATCAATGATTGTTTCCCTATTTTCTAAACCAAACCAACTATTAAAAGGTAAATAAACATCCACCACGGCACATGTCCATCATAAACATAAAACATAATAAGAGCGGTACATCATTAAAGCATGTTTATAGAACACACAACACCCCTCTTAACGCTCTCCAAAAAGAAAAATGAGATAAAAAGTACAGTATGCGTAATCGCGTTCCCAAAACATTTGACACGCGGCCTAAACAACAGACGGTTGTCTAGTAACAAGCGACGACAGCGTCAGAGTTTTGTTTCCCATTGTAGCCCGGGGTCAAAATCTAAATAAAACGAAATAATTAAAATATGCACAGGGGATTTAGGGGAACCCCTGTGGCGCCTATGGCTGGGATTAAAGAACTGATATCAATTTGCTGGTATTAGAACGGTGTGGTGCTCCATATATTTTTTTAACAATTTGAAAGTAACGAACTGTGCATTGTATTCTCTATACCGATTCTAATTTATTAAAAACGTAAAATTTTGATACCAATTTGTTTATTTAATGGTTACGGTTATTTTGATGTCATTAAAAAATAGTGTCTTCCTATAAATTAGTTTAGGTCCTTCTATTACTACTGTGTAAATGTTTATGTTTTATTTATAACTAGCTGTACCTGGTGCGCGTTGCTACGCCAGCAACTAAAATAAATTTAAGAAAAATAAAAAAGAAGAAGAGATAGAGAAGGAAAGAAAGTTTATAGTTTTGTTTTACTTATCGCACCAAAAATATATTTTTCGAACTTATATTTATACTAATTCGTGTAGATATCTATTAATCAGTATTGAATTTGATACATAGAAGCGCCATCTGGTGGTAACTTCCATTAATACGAATATCATATTCATCTTACCCGTTAAAAATACATACTGATTTTCCTGACAATAGGTTGAACGGGACAGAAGTTGCTAGTCTGCAGCGCCACCTAGTGGCGAGTGGCATCAATGAGCATATCATACAAACCTTCTCCGTGGAAAAATACATATACATACCAATTTTCATGACAATCGGTTGAACGGGACAGAAGTTGCTACTCTGCAGCGCCACCTGGTGGCGAGTGGCATCAATGAGCATATCATACAAACCTTTTCCGTGGAAAAATAGATATACTTACATACCAATTTTCATGACAATCGGTTGAACGGGACAGAAGTTGCTAGTCTACAGCGCCACCTGGTGGCGAGTGGCATCAATGAGCATATCATACAAACCTTCTCCGTGGAAAAATACATATTCATACCAATTTTCATAATAATCGGTCCAGTAGTTTTTGAGTTCATTGAGTACATACAGACATACAGACATACAGACAAACATTCATTTTTATATATATAGATTATATTTCTAACGTATAAATTTCCTGCTTTATGTAAACTTTCTCCTCCATGAAAAATAAACGTGCAAATTTGGAAAAGAAATACCAAAAATAAATAAAAATTATAAGAATAAAAAAAATGAAAATCGCAACAATGAGAAAAAAAAGTGAGAGGTGTCAAGGGACACTCGGATGGAACGAAGTTCCTTTCGATTAATTATTGAAGGAATTATTAATTTGTAAACACAACAGAGAGTTTATACATACATAAGCATTTATTGTTGTCTGTATAAAATCTCTACTTACCTACCTAACTCTATCAGCAATATCCGGAACTTGTGGAGAAACACTGTCAGGATACATTATTGTTATTATTTTCTATTATTTTAATATTTATTATCTACAAAAAACCTGTATAAACTTAACAAAGTCGCGACACTACACTGTTCAAAGCAAAATAGAAAATAGTAAATCCATTATTTTCAACAGTTCGTTTCTTTTAACAAAAGTTTCCATTTATACAATACCAGATGTTTAGATGATATACATCTACCTAGAATTACTTTTTATTTCAATTTAATTTAAAACAGGAATTAACAATTTAATACAAAATTCTAAAATTAAAATATTTGACAGTAACTGACAGTTAAGGTAATTTGACGTAGGTACTTAACTAGTCAAGTTAAGAACTATTTTTGAAATGTTTATGAATTTATTGATTATTTATAAAAACAAGATGAAATAAAATATAATACTATTATAGGTAACTATTTTTTTTCTACAAGTATTTTCTTTTTAATGTACATTTTCTTTTAATTTAAAATAGTGTCTTTTTAATTGTAATATATCTATCTATGAGAGAGAGAGAGAGAGTTTTTTATTTTTTGGTCTGTGAGAGAGAGACAGAGAAACATGCGTGTGTCGTGTCGGTCGTTTCGTGTCGTGACATATTTTGGTCTGAATGTTTTTCGGCTAGTCTCTAGCCTCAGTCGTAACTGGTCGTAACGCCCGAAAGGGAACTTCGTTTCAAAAATGTAAAAGTACGAAAACCTCATTAAAATAATGTAGACACAAACAAAAATAACAAAAATAGAAATACATTGTAAATATAAGAACAAAAAAATAAAATATTAAAGAACAATGTATAATCGTTATTTCCAAAATATAAATTTTAAACATAAATTTTATAAGAAAAAAAAATTAATAAAAATTTAAATTCTCCAGACTTTGCCGGCTGAGACTTTTTCCTATTCTCAAAACTATAGAGACTGATGAAATGACGACGTTTTGCCACAACTGAGGAGATAAAGGCCGCGTCGAAGAAAGAGCTGATGGCGATATCCAAAATCGAGACCGGAAGTGTTTGAAAAATTGGAAGCTCTGGCACAAGTGTGTAGAGAAATGAATATTTGTAGTTTTACTAAATAAAATCAAATATAGTTTTTTGAGACTCATTCATATTGTATTATAGCCACTAGACATTGAAAGTCTCAGACTGCTAGGATTTCGGCGATTTAGACATTTCAATTTTAATAAGAATAATTTTAATTACTGGTGGTTAGTGTTTAGTTCTTAAGAATAGGTGCAAGTAATTCATAAAATAATTATTTAAAAACAGAAGGAATTGTAAAAGAGGCAGGAAATGCATTTTCAAATTAAATTCCTGAAAAATCAATGCATATTATAAAAAAATTATAAAATGAAGAATTTAAAAATGCATTAATAGAGCATATTATGCTGAATTGGCCAACGAAAAAAAAAGTCTTAACATTCTAGGCTCAGTATTCAATGTTTACTGAAAAAAACACATTGAAATTTAAAAGCATTTTAAATTAGGATCTATTAAAAGCAAAGACGGCCTACGAATGCGTGAAACAAAAAAAGTATTAGAGAGATGGAAAGACTATTTCCAACAGCTCCCAAACAGCACTACAGAGGAAGAAATTGTTACATTATGTGGAATAGAAGGAAATAAACTAGAAGTGGAGACACCAACGAAACAAGCAGTTATAAAGATAATTGTCAATTTTAAAAATAATAAAAGCCCAGGAGCCACCGAAATTACAGCCGAAATGCTAAAAGCAGGAGGGAACGAGTTACATGAGCAAGTATATAGGCTGGTTTCTAATATATGGGAAGAGGAAGAGATGCCAAGTCACTGGACGATGGCAAGGATATACCCAATACATCAAAAGGGGATAAACAAACTTGTGAAAATTATATGGGAATAGCCATATTAGAGACAGGCCAATGCTTACTTAAAAGACTGAATGAATATATGAAAAAAACTATAGGAGAAAACCAGACAGGTTTCAGACAGAACCAGTCTGTGACAGATCAGATTTTCACGCTAAAAGAAATACAAGCGAACTGCTATGAATACAAAGAGGGTCTACATGTACTTTACATAGATTTTAAGCTAGCATAAAATCAGATAAATAGAAAAAGAATGTACCAGGCTTTAAAAGAGTTGTAAATCCCTAACAAGTTAATCAACTTAGTTAAAATGACGTAAGATAATGCAAGAAACGAAGGTATCAGGCAAGGTGATCCGATGTCGACTACGTTGTTCAACTTTATATTGGAACTAATAATTAGAAATGGTTCTGTAAAAACTGTAGAAACAATAATGAAAAAAGAACATCAATGCATAGGCTTTACTGATGACTTGACAATTATGGCGAGAACGAGAAAAGAGTTAAAAAGAATTGTAAAAAGAACAATAAAAGAAGCAAAGCTATTCGGTTTAAAAATAAATGAAAAGAAGACAAAGTACATGATAATAGAGAAAGACAATGAGCAGTTTTTTTTTAGAAATACAAGAGACAGAGGACCTGACCTATTGCTTCAAAATAGTCAGAGAATTTACGTACCTAAGGGTCAGAGTAACAGACAATGGACATGAAGATAAAGAAGTAGAAGCAAGAATTACAAAAGAAAAAAAAATATGGAATTGTAAGGTCTCTAATGAAATCGAATTTATTCTCAAGGAAAACAAAACAGAATTTATACAACACTAATTAGAGCCACAGTTATGTACACGTCGGAAACCAGGGTCTTGAAAAAAGTGGAAGAAGAAAAATCAGAGCGATGGGAGAGAAAAATTTTAAGATCCATTTACGGAGGAAAACACACAGAGATGGGGTGGAGATGTGGAGAAAAAGGACTAACAAGGAATTAGAGACGCTCTTCCACGAACCCAAAATTACAGTACTAATAAAAGCACAGCGAATAAGATGGCTAGAACATGAAAACTTTTTTTCATGTCGTTTTTGTTATGGGAATATCATCCCTCAAGATTATAATGAATTGTGTAAAAAATACATATTATTCGATCTTCAGGTTTGGAAAGTTCAAAATTAACTAGTTCGAGTTTAGTTATTCTAAAAAAATCTACGCTAATAAATACTAACTAAACTTGTAAAATGAATAAAAATAATGGAAAAAAATTTGTGAATACAATTGGCGATAATTTCACTAACTGTTCCATTATTGTTAATATACCAAAAATAAAACAATTTCTACATATAACTGACTTCATTATTAGGTGATTTTAATCTGATTCATAGAAAAAATAGTATATAATGCAACTTGTGGTTGACCTTTCAATGTCTCGAGTTACTTTTTTCAACTTGCTATTACCTATATACGTAGTTGAAAAAACCACTCTCCACATTAAAATTTTATTTCAACCTCTTGTTCTATATTATACTATTATCCAAAATACGTTTTTATCGGTCGGTATTTACTATTTAGTGTAATACAACTTCCAGTTTCCTGGAAAATACATTTAACTCAAAAAACCCTGAAATCATTGCTCAAAATTATTCTAGTGAATTAAATGAGTTGAAAGAAATACTGAACTTTATTTATTCTAATATTCAAAACAAGAAAGTCAAAAACAATATCACCAGACTAAAGAAAAAATTATCTTTATCAAGTCTTTCCTCGACAGAAGATACTGATAGCGAACCGTTATCTCAATATTAAAATGACTAATACCAGTACATTTATCATACACTCGCCTTCATCAATTAAAATTACTAATTAACGAATTCACACCTATTATCATTTGTCTACAAGAAACTCATATTAAAAACAATAACACGATAAACCTAAAAAACTATATTCCTTTTCTAAAGAACAGACCTGTAAATCATGCCAGTGGCGGCGTAGGATTTTTTGTACGGAACGATATCGAAGTTAAAGAAATTGCGTTAAACACAAACTTAGAAGCGGTTGCAATTAACTTGATCTATAAATATAAAATTAACATCTGCAACATATATCTCCCTCATCCAAATGACATGGATATACAAGAACTTAACAAATTAATAGAGCAAATCCCTTCACCAAAAATTATTGTAGGAGATACTAACTGTCACAACACAGCATGGGGAAGTGCGAAAACAGACAAATTTGGAAATCAACTTTTAAATGTCATAAATAATTTAGATCTGATACTCATGAATAATGGTGAACCGACTAGATTCAACTCTTACAATGGTACCTTATCTGCAATAGACCTGTCGTTATGTAGTCCTTCTCTTGCTCCTTCATTGCAATGGGAAACTTTAAAATATCCATATGACAGTGATCACTTCCCGATATTAATCCGACTTGAAAATGATAATTTTACAAATAATATCATTCATCAGACTTGGAGATTAAAAACATCAAATTGGGAACTATTTCGCAACGAAGTAGAGAAAAACATTCAAACTATCACATTGACAAACGATACTAATTTGGACTTACTTACATTCAACAACATAATTATCAAAGCAGCATGGAAATCAATGGGTAAAACTAAATCTTGTAAAAGACAACCTCTGTACCTTGGTGGAATGACGAAATCGCGAAGGCCATGTCAACTAGTAAACGAGCTTTCAACATTTGGAAAAGACAGAAAACAAAGCACAACCTATTAGAATACAAACGTCTCCGAGCAGTAACTCGATACCATATAAAGAAAAGTAAGAAGGAATCGTGGTGCAAATTTGTCTCATCTATAAACTCTTCTACCCCCGTGAGCACAGTTTGGAGCAAAATCCGTAAAATAAAAGGCAAAAACTTCTCACACAATATAAGTACTTTACTAATAGATGACACACTTATCTCCAGTAATAAAGAAATCTCGGAAGCACAATAAATCCTGAATTCACTAAACATAAATCTGACACAGAATCAAGTATATCAATCCAAAATTTTGAATCCTCACTAAATGATCCTATATCCCATGATGAACTCGAATACTCCCTAAACTCTCTAAAAAATACAGCTTTAGGACCTGATGACATTCCCCCAATTTTTTTACAAAATCTTCCTCTCTCTGCTAAAACTCTTTTGCTAGAGATATTCAACAACATTTTCTCTTTACACCAATTTCCTGCTATATGGTCCAATGCAATCGTCATTCCAATTCTTAAGCCTAATAAATCAAAAATCAGTCCAACTTCATATCGTCCAATCAGCATAACTTGCGGCATGTGCAAAGTATTAGAAAAAATTATCAATGGTAGATTAACCTGGTACCTTGAAACAGAAAAACTCCTAACACCTATTCAAAGTGGTTTTAGAAAAAATAGATCCACGACAGACAACCTTGCAAGATTAGAAACCGAAATTCACGATTCCTTTCTCCATGACCAGAAGCTTTTAGCGATCTGCTTTGATATAAACAAAGCATTTGATACGGTATGGAGGCATCATATACTTAAAACTCTTCAATCCTGGCAAATACAGGGACACATATTAGGATTTATAAAAAACTTTCTATACAATCGGACTATTCAAGTAAGAGCAAACGGCTATCTATCTACTAAAAGAATCCTCACAAACGGCACTCCGCAAGGCTCGGTACTAAGCCCTACTCTTTTTTTAATAGCCATTAACAGCATAATAAAAGAACTAAAACTACCGATAAAAGCAGATCTATATGTAGATGACTTTATCATTTACACAAGAAGCAGCTGTATAAAACTTGCATTCGATATTTTGCAAAACTTTCTAAATAAATTGGAAATCTGGTCGACAACAACTGGGTTTATTTTTTCTAAGGACAAAACAAAATATATAATTTTCAGTAAAAGAAAAGTCACCACAACAAACAACCTCACATTAAACGGAACAATATTAGAAAGGGTGGAAAAAATCAATCTCCTCGGACTCACATTCGACAGTGCTTTAAAATGGAAATACCACCTAGATACTCTCCAAAGAGAATGCCAATCCAGAATCAATTTATTGAAGGTACTCTCCCATACCACCTGGGGTGCCAGTTCAGCAAATCTACTTAATCTTTATAGATCATTAATACGAAGCAAATTAGATTATGGTTCAATATGCTATGAAACAGCCAACAAAACACAATTAAAAAAGCTAAACTGCATTCAGTCTACTGCACTAAGATTCTCTCTTGGCGCTTTTAGAACAAGTCCAGTTAGCAGCTTACAGGTATTAGCAAATGAAAGTCCGTTACACCTGCGTCGCCAACTTATAGCTTTAAACTACATCTCAAAGGTATCAGCAAACCGAGATAACCCCATGTATGATACTATATTTAATAAAAATTCTCAGTATTTTTACCAGAACAAACTTTGGAAAAACCTTCCTTTTGGTCAAAGAATTAAAAGCACAGGCTTCAACATCGAGCAGTTTAGACAAACAATGTTACCTAACCCAAAATTTCCACCATGGAAAATAAATATCCCCTTCATAGATACCTCTCTTACCCAATATCCCAAAAACTCCTTAAGTCCAGCAACCATTCAACTCCTCTACGCAGAAAAAATTGCAAAGCATCCCCACTCTCAGCGAATATTCACCGACTCATCAAAAACAGAATCTGGCACTGCCGCAGCCTATATTCATGGAAATATTAATTACGCCATCAAAATTCCTAAATTTTGCAGCATTTACACCGGTGAAACAATAGCTATCCTGGAAGCACTTAAAAGTTGTAATACTGACCAAAACAAAAAATTCATTATCATAACAGACTCATTAAGTGCATTACTCGGCATGAAGCAGATATACCCTTCTCATCCAATACTACAATCCATTAAAAATGAACTTTACTGTCTCCAAAACATAAATAAAAAGGTAACTTTCATGTGGGTACCTTCACATACGGGAATAAAAGGAAATGAAGAGGTAGACTCCCTAGCGTTACGAGCAACGTCAAATCACGATATAGACTTCCTGAGAGAATACCCCAATACAGATAATAAAACTATAATCAAGCAATATATAAACAACATTTGGCAATCAAACTGGAATTCTTCATCTAACAAACTAAAAGAAACAAAACCACTAATCCAAGCAACCCTAGTCACACCAATTAAAAGAAAAGAACAAGTTATAGTAAACCGTATAAGAATAGGACATACAGCACTGACCCACCAATATCTCCTGAAAAAAGAGCCGCCACCACTGTGCAATTTCTGCAATCAAGAACAAACCATTAAACATATCCTCTTGGATTGTCCAGCATACGAAGATAAAAGAAAATCCTTCAAACTAAACAACTGCCTAAGAGACATCCTAACTTCAAATTTAGACAACTTAATCAATTTTTTAAAAGACACTAACCTATTTTCTCTAATATAATGTAATTACTGTTTGTATTTGTATGCCCGCTAATAACTCTTAGTAGTTGATGCGGCTTGTGTGTTTAAATAAAAAAAAAAAAAAACTTGGAAGAATTCCATTCAAAATTTCATATACTATAAACCATTAAAATCAATTCATTCTACAAAATATTTAACCAATTATAAAGGTTTATAGTGCCCCATTTCTTTCTCGGAATACCAGAAATCTTCTAAAGCTATTAGATACTGATAAAAGTTAATATTGTTTATTATTCAGAGAGTACCCAGGATTAAAAAGTTAATTTTGTGTACCTATTACGAAGATTACACTGCGGGCGGCACATTTCTTTTACTCTTTATGATTTTATATTACTTATTGCCTTATTGCCAGGATTACCAAAATCACCACCAAATTGTAAACATGACTACAGGTAAAATTTACTGAGGGAACCTTAACTTCTAACGGCACTATATACAGGGTGATTTTATCAAATAGTCGTTTCTGAAAATTGCATACAAGGTGTTTCAAAAAAAGTAACACCGTCTCTAGGATAAGTAAAAAACTGAAAAATAATTGGGGTTTGCTTCGTAAAAAAATTTTGTAACGCCATCTGTTTTCAAGATAAAGGGCGTTGAAGAAAAACAAAATTTAGGTATACCTACACATTTTTTTACTGGCAACATTGTGATAAAATTTTATACGAATATGTTTTAGAAGCTGGTATATCCCATGATTTTGTTTTTATATTTAACTCTGATAGAAATCCTAAAAAAGTACAAGATGGATAGATAGATAGATATTCATTGTGGCTTATATCACTGCGACCTTTTCAGATCTATTGTGAACACCCATATTATCTCTAGAATAGAATTAGAGCACCTTGTCCAGCCCTGCCGTCTTAACGAGACTTAATAGCCTTGGCAGTGGCCTCTCCACATAACTTTGAGCAGCCGGTTTCTCATCTTCCACTACCAGCTACCGCGTCCTTTTAACGCCTTCAGATTGGCAACGAACATGAAATGCGGTTTCCTCCTCTTCCTGGCAGTATCGACAGATGTCTTCATCTGCTAAGTTCAACTAACTCTTTTGTTCTCTAATCTTACAATGTCCTGTCAAGAGACTGACATCGTTTCGCCTTTGCGATATAAGAGCTCTACAGTAAACTTCGCCAAGTAACCTTTTATGAAGACTTTGACTTGTCGCTTGCCTAGTGATTTTTCCCACCACTCCAGGAACTTCTCTGGCCTCCATTTCTCAATGGCTGCCTCTCTGAAGGTGTCAGCAACTCCGGCTGAATGGTTCCAGGCCAACCATTGAGATATTAGCCCACGCACGGGCCAATTTATTAGCCTTCTCACTGCCTTGAAACCCTGAGCAATCCTGGTATCCATGCCAGTGTCAAAGAATTCTTACTTGCGGCATGTGTCAGGGCCCTAACACAGTCCCACACTAGCTGAGAGCTTATTTGTGCTGAGACTATCGCCTTTAGAGCTGCTTAGCTGTCCGAATATATGACTACGGTTTTACTCGTTATACCCTTACTTACGATCTTCGTTGAACAGTGTTGTATGGCAATTACTTCAGCCTGAAACACTGTAGTAAACACACCCAGACTTAGTTGGACCTGTGTCTTCTACTATATATACACGACCCTGTGCTTTTGAGCCATCGGTATACCAGATTGACTTCCTTGGATTGGAGGGCCATTTTTCCATGAGTCCCTTTTCAGTATTTCTATTCAAAGTTTCTCGCAAAGTTATAACTGGGGAGTCTCCTGTTCTGAGGCATACTCATTTTAAACACTTTAATAAGGTATTGGGAGCGTGTGAGCAGTTGCCATAGCCTCGCTCTGTATGTAGATATGCAAGTGCAAGACCTAAAAAGGATCTTTTTAGAAACACCCTAGAGGATGACACTCGCAGGGTTCCGCAAACGCACACCTTCGGTTTTACCGACCGACGCCGACGTGCTTAAATTACTGTACTGGACTTCTAACATTCTTATTTTATTAAAATATATTTTTTGTATTTTGAAAATTGTCTAAAACAATGTTCTTTCGATTAATTTAAGTTGCTCAAATCAAAACCAGAATATTATGTTAACAATATCTAAGGATAGAAAATGTAGTAAGTAGATAATATACATTATTTTTGATTTATTAACGAAAGCTGTGCTTATATTTGAATTTGTGTAAACTCCTCAATATATTCGTTAATTGAACAAAAAGGTGATAAATACCCGTGAAATCGTAAAACTGGAAGTAAATACCACTATTGACAAATGTTACACGTTTGAATTTAACATTGTAAATAAACATCTTTTACGACTCTACTGGCTTTGTTAAAAAAATCAATAAAAAAGTTTAAGAGAGACATAGGTAAAGCAATTATTAGAACTAACGTTTGGATCAAAATTGATCGTTTATGGCACATCTATCTTCTAGTCATTTCAAGGAAACACACATACCTACACTGAATATTTTTTATGTGGGAACATATAAAAGCACATAATTAAAATATTTAAAGGAAGTTTTTTATTGCACATAAATGAATTTTTTATGAGTGTATACGGTAGTGCTGTTTAAAATTGCTGTCCAACTAAAAAGTAGTTGTTTGAAGTAATTAATCTAGCAGTAATTTTAAAAGTAATATTCTCATTAAAACGATAATAAAATTATTTTTATTAACGTATATCACATGTTTCTGTTGCTTGTTTATTCTATACTGTATCAGAAAATAAAGTGAAAAAACATAAAAAAAACTAAAAAAATTCGGTAAAAATAAAAAAATTTAAATACCTTAAAAAATTTAACAATAGTTAAACGCCTGACAAAAGTGTATTTTAAAAGACGTATAATGAATGACAACAAAATATGTAAAAACATTGAAAAACAAAATCCAAAAAAATTGCAAAACATCATAATAATAATAAAAATGTTTCCTATTAGAACACGGAAATATTTCTCTCCATACAACTTAGCTACTCTTTACATAGCCAAATAACAGCTAATCTTTAATACTGCTCGCCAAAAAGGTCCAGAGAAACAGAAAAATGTAAAAGAACCGTAAAGCAACTGATAAAAATATGGAAATTAGATTTGTATAAAATAATATAAAAAAATGGAAAATCTAAAAAATAAATTAGTCGAAAAATCTAAAATGAACTAAAAAAATGTGAAACATATTAAAAAATACAAGTAGAAAAAATACATTTAGTCGCGTCAAAGTAGGTTTTCACTTCCAACTTTGGTCGGAAAGGTCCGATCGGGCTCATTTTTTTTAAATGTTCATTGAGACCTCAGATTCAAAGTTGTATAAAATCTGGATGCCGCTCGGCCCCCTTCCCCCCCCCCCCAAATTCGACCCAAGTTAAGGGGTTTTCAAGATGGTATATACATGATGAGACTGCCCTCCCAACCCGGCCAAATGTTCCACTCGGGGGTTTTGAAGTCTCCTCCATTCATTTCTTCGGTCAGGTCGCCTTTTCGACCTTCCCAGGGGCGTCTAGAAGGGTCCAAAATATATGATATCTACAGAAATGTGCTCGGCCTGCCATACTGGGTCAGGGGGATTCCGAAGGGCAGGGTTCTCATTTCTGTCAAAAATTAAGGCTTTTTAACCCATTAGGGCCGTAGAAAAAGGGGCCCATGGGGTCTCAAAATTATGATTACGCAGGATTGAATTTCAGTGTACAGAATTTGTACGATCAAGTATTATAAGGCTACCAACCATTGGATTGGATTCGATACCAACGTAAAAAGTTGATATAATCTGCCCAGCGAGTAGTCTCCTTAGCCTTTTTGAGACCATGTCATACGCTGTCGCAGACAGGTATGAACGGGCGGAGTTTCAAGGCCACAAATTCAGCCCTTTTGTCCACCCCTGGATGGGTCACAGAATCGCAGGCAGCTCAAATAAGGGTTGGTAGCCTTATAATACTTAATACTTAATCGTACCAATTCTGTACACTGAAATTCAATCCCGCGTAATCATAATTTTGAGACCCCATGGGCCCTAATTTATACGGCCCTAATGGGTTAAAATGCCTTAATTTTCGACAGAAATGAGAACCCCGCCCTTCGGAATCCCCCTGACCCAATATTACTGTCCGAGCACATTTCTGCAGATATCTTATATTTTGGACCTTAGGAGGCCCTTCTAGACGCCCCTGGGAAGGTCGATATGTTGGCCTACAGAAGATTACTAAGAGTCACATGGACTGAAAGAATCACCAACACGACAATATTGCAGCGCTTGAATAAGACCACCGAGATCCTCTCCACTAGAAAAAAGAGAAAATTGGAGTATTTCGGCCATGTGATGAGGGGAACAAAATACCGGCTCCTACAAAACATCATTCAGGGCAAAATAGATGGCAGCCGAGGATCAGGCCGGAGAAAAACGTCATGGCTAAAAAACCTACGTGACTGGTACAAAATCAACTCATGTACACTTTTTAGAGTTGCCTTCGATAAAATACGACTAGCCTTGTTGGTAACCAACGTCCTGAAAGGACATGGTACATAAGAAGAAGAAGACTTCTTCTAGTTTTACCCATTGTACTTTAGTCTGTAACTCTTTTAATTCAGCGATCATTGCCAGCACACCTTACGTCGCCATACCATAATAGTCTTTACTCTTCGATATATGTTAGAGCAACTTTTTTCATTATTCATACTTCTCGGAATTTCCACATTGGGTATTTTGTCTTGTCTAGTTACTTTGTATTTTCATGTTCATCAACCAACATTCTGCTCGGTACGACACAATGGATCGTACAACTGTGTCATATATCCTTATTTTGGAGTTCCTAATTATATGTCTGCTCCATAAAGGTCGGGACAGACATAACCGCACCGTACCCGAACCGTATGTCGGCCGTAACTTGGCCGTGTCACGGCTCGTCCTTGTAGAGACCACACTTGTCCGTAGCTTATCCGATTTTCTACCGACGACGTTTGAAAACTGTTTCATTCTGTTTTAATATGTTGAGTACGTAAGTTGCGGTAACAATGTTTAAAAATTTTAGTAACATCTACCATGACTGTAAAATATAATATAAAATAAAAAACGCAAGAATAATATGTTTTTAGTATATTATATTTTGAGAGCATACACGAAAGTGTTTACCAAGAGCTTTTGGTACCGCACCGTCACCGTTAAAATATAAAATATTTTAATCGTGCTCGGTGCGGGCTCGGTGCGTTGATAGCGCTCGGCCGTAATACGGTGATGTGTGAACTATTTGTATAACATATCTACCATTGCGTAACTCTTCCACCGAGTGATGGTCAACACTCGGCCGACATACGGCTCGGGTACGGTGCGGTTATGTCTGTCCCGACCTTAATATAGGATTGAAGTCTGTTTGCCATTTCGTACTCTTTTCTTCCAATTTCTTCCAATTTTAGATATATTACGAGTATTACGACAAGGTTCTCATCTATTTCCAAGTTTTCCATAGCTTCTTCTGACGTTTTCAGATACTTCTTTTGCTGGAATTTATTTCGAGTCCCGCTTTATTATACTCGTTTTTCAATTTTCACACCATAAAACTAAGATCTTTAGGATCATGTGCAATGAGACTCTGATTAACCGCAATATATTTGTTATATATATTTGTTAATTTTAGACGGGTACTCCTATTTCTTTGCATTTTTTTTTCATTGTATCAAAGTGTATTCCAGAAATACTTTAAATAAAGTTGGGGTCCTGAGGCATCCTTGGATATAATATTTTTGGGGATGAATTGTTGAAGTCAGCATATTTCCTACTTTTATGGTTGTGGTACTTTCTCTGTATAATTCTTTTGTTGCGTAGATTAACGGAATAGGTATTTCCATTTGACTTATCGATTCTTTTCTCGGGACGGAGTAATACGTTTTTTTAGGTCTACTCTCAAGCTTTTCCTTTTCCTTTCCGGGACACCCTTCTTCAATGAAATTATCAGTCGTAGATTCCAAGATTTTTTAAATTGATACTCCTAAAAATAAATTGCAAAAAAATATAAATATAAAAATTGATTTTCTTCCTCTTCTTTTTACTCCACTTTCTTTTTCTATGTTCTTCAACCCTTTCTCTATACCTTCAAATTTCTGATTTCTTCCTATTCGCTGCTTCTTTCTGCTCCTATACTTTCTGTTTCTTGCCTCTTATATCCTCTTACCACTTTCTATCCCTGACCTCACTGCTTTTCTGTAACTGTTAACTTCCTTCTGCTCTTTCTGTTTCAATATCTGCTAACTAAACTATTTCTATCAAGTCCTCGAACTTTCTGGTTTCTACGTGCACGGCCTCTATCTTTTTAAATATTGCTTCTTCTTCTATTATTGCCTCTACTCATAATTTAATTTTAAAATAAACTTTCTTGATCCCAATTTAATATTTTTTTATTTTATGACAACCCTCTTCAAAATTCTCTGACAAATCAATCCATAATAATAACAAAATTCTAAACAACCTATTATCTAAACGAAAACAATTCAAAATCAACAAAAAAATTCTTAATCTAGACAACCAATTTAAAAATCATGGATCACGTTCCAACATTTCATTGAAGTAACATGCACCATGAAGAAAGATCCATATCAATATATTTGTATCTATATTTGTATCTATATTTATATATATATATATATATATATATATATATATAAAAAGTAGTAATTTCGACCGAACATATATATATATATATATGTATATATATATATAAAAGATGATACAAAAGTATCTAGTACCGTGCTGTCAGTAATAAATCCAGTTTTCAACTGGATTGGTGTTTGATTAGATTTTCTAACTCAAGACACCGGTAGCCGCTGCGAAATAGGAGTATAAGGATTTTAATCAGCCCATACAGGGGCAAAACCAACTACAGACACGTGTTTCGCTCTTTTTATGCGCTCATCAGTGCAGTATAGGTTATATCTCTTCAGTCACTAATGAAGAGACATCCCCCGTATGAATTGACCAAATCCTTATAGATGTACGCTTGCGAAAGTAGAAACCATTCGCAAGTGGCCCCATCTTTACTCCAAAAATGGAACTAAGAAGTCGCTTTGCGTCTTAAAAGTACCTTCGGCAAGGTAATAACAAAAAACGAACAGAGCGTTTGTGACAGTCTTATATAACAATATGTAAAAGATGATACAAAAGTATCTAGTACCGTGCTGTCAGTAATAAATCCAGTTTTCAACTGGATTGGTGTTTGGTTAGATTTTCTAACTCAAGACACCGGTAGACGCTGCGAAATAGGAGTATAAGGATTTTAATCAGCCCATACAGGGGCAAAACCAACTACAGACACGTGTTTCGCTCTTTTTATGAGCTCATCAGTGCAGTATAGGTTATATCTCTTCAGTCACTAATGAAGAGACATCCCCCGTATGAATTGACCAAATCCTTATAGATGTACGCTTGCGAAAGTAGAAACCATTCGCAAGTGGCCCCATCTTTACTCCAAAAATGGAACTAAGAAGTCGCTTTGCGTCTTAAAAGTACCTTCGGCAAGGTAATAACAAAAAACGAACAGAGCGTTTGTGACAGTCTTATATAAAAATATGTAAAAGATGATCCAAAAGTATCTAGTACCGTGCTGTCAGTAATAAATCCAGTTTTCAACTGGATTGGTGGTTAGTTAGATTTTCTAAGTCAAGACACCGGTAGACGCTGCGAAATAGGAGTATAAGGATTTTAATCAGCCCATACAGGGGCAAAACCAACTACAGACACGTGTTTCGCTCTTTTTATGAGCTCATCAGTGCAGTATAGGTTATATCTCTTCAGTCACTAATACAGAGACATCCCCCGTATGAATTGACCAAATCCTTATAGATGTACGGTACTAGATACTTTTGTATCATCTTTTACATATTGTTATATAAGACTGTCACAAACGCTCTGTTCGTGTTTTGTTATTACCTCCGAAGGTACTTTTAAGACGCAAAGCGACTTCTTAGTTCCATTTTTGGAGTAAAGATGGGGCCACTTGCGAATGGTTTCTACTTTCGCAAGCGTACATCTATAAGGATTTGGTCAATTCATACGGGGGATGTCTCTTCATTAGTGACTGAAGAGATATAACCTATCCTGCACTGATGAGCTCATAAAAGGAGCGAAACACGTGTCTGTAGTTGGTTTTGCCCCTGTATGGGCTGATTAAAATCCTTATACTCCTATTTCGCAGCGTCTACCGGTGTCTTGAGTTAGAAAATCTAACCAAACACTAATCCAGTTGAAAACTGGATTTATTACTGACAGCACGGTACTAGATACCTACTTTTGGATCATCTTTTACATATTGTTATATAAGACTGTCACAAACGCTCTGTTCGTTTTTTGTTATTACCTTGCCGAAGGTACTTTTAAGACGCAAAGCGACTTCTTAGTTCCATTTTTGGAGTAAAGATGGGGCCACTTGCGAATGGTTTCTACTTTCACAAGCGTACATCTATAAGGATTTGGTCAATTTATACGGGGGATGTCTCTTTATTAGTGACTGAAGAGATATAACCTATACTGCACTGATGAGCTCATAAAAAGAGCGAAACACGTGTCTGTAGTTGGTTTTGCCCCTGTATGGGCTGATTAAAATCCTTATACTCCTATTTCGCAGCGTCTACCGGTGTCTTGAGTTAGAAAATCTAACCAAACACCAATCCAGTTAAAAACTGGATTTATTACTGACAGCACGGTACTAGATACTTTTGTATCATCTTTTACATATTGTTATATAAGACTGTCACAAACGCTCTGTTCGTTTTTTATATATATATATTATATATTATTATATATATATATATATATATATATATATATATATATATATAGATATATCATCATAACATCATAACATATATATATATATATATATATATATATATATGTATACTACATTATTTTCTTTACGAAACACCAAAAATTTACTAATTTATACTAAGAACCATTTGGCTTACACAATCCATCAAATTTTAATTCTGGGATTAATTTTTATATCTGTAAATCTCGTCACTTACTAAAATATTGTTTTCTACCTCGAATAGGCTCATAAATATTTGACTTGGGAAGGATCCAAACATTTTGTAAACGTTGATCGAATACGAAAACACATCACTTACAACATATATCTAATTAATAAGACACAGTGTCAGATTTATGTTTACCTAAAACAAATCACGGGAAGTCGGGATTATCTGGGACACGTTACAGACTTCTAAGCTGTCGTCCTGTATCTAGTTTCGAATTTTTTGGCGACAATAGGTTTATTCATGTATTTTTTTTATTTTTGGAATATATGCTTTAAAAACGATAGATCTTATAAACAAACTATATCTTATTTGTTTATTTTGTATGCAAAGTTTTGTATCAGATTTCATCCAAGATCGAGTTACTGTTCATATTTATAAAGGTTTTATTTCTTTTACTACTAACAGTATTAGCGAAATTCTGTATATATTTAGTTTTATTTTGCAAATAATAACCTAGGTATTCAGTATTCCTTATAATTATTCAGCTGTCATTGATAGACTTATTATCGTATTAGTATTACGAGGGGGGTGGCATCGGAGCTGTATCGGTGCAATTCTGAGTTCCTCTTTAGCATGGAGGTAATATTATAACTATATAAACATTATTTTAACATAATTTACTCTTAAGAATAACAAGGTTGACAGTTAATGACAATGCAATAGCAATGGATCATATTCATATCTACTTACTCACAAACTAAAAAGAGTACCTACTACCAAAAAAACTCATTCAATTATCAGAATCTTACATTCTAAATAGATACTTCGGAGCCAAGTAGGAGAAAACCTATTCCGGGCTAAAAGAAATCAGAGCAGGGGTGCTTTCGCTGATGATCAAGCTGTATAGCTACCAACGGAAAGAATTTTCCGTTGGTGAATACCATGAACAAGCTGCAAGAAAACTACAGATTTTAGTAAATAAAATCATTCATTGTACAAAACAATGAAGGATTAAACTGAATAGTACAAAAACATTGCATGCTAATTTAACCTACAAAAGGGAGCAGAATAAGCTTATTAGAATAGATAACATTCAGGTCCCTGTTCCAGATTCTGCAACATACCTTACATTTAGATAAAAAACTATCCATTGACAACAAACTACTGATATATAAACATATGCTAAGACCAGTATGGACATACGGCGCACAGCTCTGGAGACACGCCATGCAGTAAAGACAATATTGAAGTTATACACAGATTTCAAAATTGGGTACTAAGGAGCAGGGTTAATGCTTTATGGTACGTAAAAAGCCGCTGCAGTGGCCAAAATCTGTAGGTGCAAACAGTGAAACAAATAATAACAAAAAAAACATGAAAAACGTCTACTTCTTCTTAAGGTGCCTAATCCAATTAGTGAATATTGGCGACAATTCTGGCAAACTCCTCTCGATATTGTGTGGCTCTAAAGAGTGCATGGGCATCGAGGTTTGTCCAATCCCTTATGTTTTTAGGCCATGAGTGTATTTTTCTTCCGATACCCCGTTTTCTTCTATCTTCTCTTCCATTATAAGCTTTAAGAACTGGTACTTGGAATTTCGAAAAATATGCCCCAGATAAGCAGTTTTTCTTCTTTTTATTATTGGCAACAACTCTCTTTATCTATGCCCATTCGATTTAATACTTCAACATTTGTTGTGTAATCTGTCCAGGGAATTTTAAGTAATCTTCTAAATACCCATATTTCAAAGGCCTCCAATCGCTTTATCACGTTGGCCTTTATGGTCCAGGTTTCTACACCATATAGCAGTATGAAGCGATATTAAAGCGTTAAGTTGAGGCTACTGTTGTTTAGCAAGGTTCTCATATTAGTAAATGCTGTTCTGGCTTGCTCAATCCTGCTACGTATCTCTATGTCTGGATCTAGATCTTCAGCTATCTAACTACCGAGATATCTGAACTTGGAGACCTTTTGGATGTTTTTATTTTTTACTCTTATATTCAATTGCATATTTCGTGTTCTACTAACCACCATTACCTTCGTCTTGTCTATATTAATCTTCAATCCCATTCGTTCTCCTTCAGTGTTTATTCTATCTAGTGTTTATTCTATCTAAGTATTAGTCGTTGTAGCGCTTCTTGGCTGTCGGCTATTATGACTGTATCATCAGCATAGCGAAGGTTGTTAGTCTGTCCATTGATTTTGATTCCATCTTCGATGTCACTTAAGGCTCTATCGAAAATCGTTTTAGAGTAAAGATTAAAAAGGAGGAGGGACAGAACACAGCCCTGTCATACACCTTATTCGATTGGGAAATATGATGTAAATTCCTGTCTTACTCTCACGGATGCTACTTGATTCATATAAAGGTTCTTTATGATTTTAAGATCATTCTCATCTATCGAACCTTCTTGGAGCAATCTTATTAATTCTGAATGGTTAACACAGTCGATCGCTTTCTGGTAGTCTATAAAGCATAGAAAGACATCTTTCTACGCTTTCTACGTCTACTACAACATGTAAATATCGAGGCCATCCAAATCCCCGATACCGCAGATATCGAAAGAAGGCTCAATAGGACAAAACAACCCATCAAACTAATTGAGTGATAAAAAAAGTAGTGCAAAAGAAGAGCATTCTGCGAGCTTAATAAACATGTGTAAAGTGTAAATATTTGTGTAACTACTTATAAAACGTATAGTTTTTTTAAATAACAGCTTAGGCTAGAATAGATTTGCTCATTGATCATCCCTGATCAGATTGTAGTACAAAGTACTGTCAGTTTGTTAGGATTTCAAATAAAAAAATCATATCTGTATTGGGTTATTATTGCAATTTTGACTCACTTGTCAGTGACCTAAGGCTGCTCGCAAACACGACCACTTGTGGTCAACACCGGTGGCCGCCACTAGTTGCAGACTTCAATTTTCATGGCCTTTTTCCCCTCGTAAACACAGACACTTCTTTGAGCCACTTCAGTTGATTGCGTTCATAGGTGTAGTTAGTAAATGTACGTTGCAAGAACACACACACTAACAGAATTATAGGTTTAGTGTGTAGTCCAATGATTTAAAGGAATAATAATATTTTTTTGAAAAATCTACATCTCATTACAAAAATACAAAAAAAATGTAATCTTGAAGTTGCAATTCTTCGAAAAAATTATAAAATTGATTTTGCTCTCAAGTTCTTAATATGGGATGCACCCAAAAGCGTCAAATTCTTTGCAAAATACATCGTCTGCGTCTTCGTCTTAATATTAACAAAATAAACAACATATCCATTTTGTCAAACTAGAGTGACTTTATTAAAACAATTTCTAGAGACTGAAGCCAGAAAATCTGCTTGTCCAAGCCACTGGTAGCGGCCCAAAGCGTTTTGTCGCGACCACCAGTGGCAGCCACTTAGCCTCTATACACACGAACCACCAGTGTCCGACACAGGAGGCGACCACCGATAGCAATGCATTGTTTTAAATGTATGATTACAGACGAGCCACTTTGTGGACCACACCACTTTTAGCTGCTCGACTGCCGCTACGCTAGTGTCCTACCCTCGCCACCGGCGCGGCGGGGCCACTTTCCTACATTTTATTTTTAGCAGTACGTTATTTTAATAGAGGTGTACAAACCAACCAATTTTTGTGTCTGAATCTTGAAATTGTTTGATCGTTTTTTATCGAGAAACATTTTGAATGCAATACTGAGGATTTTGTAACTGCTATTGAAGGGGAACCTTGTATACCCGGCTGATGCGCCCCCGGTGGCAACCACCGGTGTCGGACACAAGTGGCTTCATGTGTAAAGACTCGCCCGACCAGTGGTCGCTACCGGTGTCGGACACTGGTGGTTCGTGTGTATAGACGCTAAAACGTCGTATAGAGCTGCTCGTGGCAGCCACCAGTGTCGACCACAAGTGGTCGTGTTTGCGAGCAGCCTAAATTAAGTTGTTGTAAAACTTCTTAATAAATGAACAATTATTATACTAAAACGATTATTTTATTTATTCTTAAAAATTGTTGTTCTCTTCAATAATTAGTCAATTAATTTAATTTAAAGTTGTTTTATATTATAAAATCAACATTGACATATAGGTTACTGGGCCTTGAATAGCTGCACTCAAAATGCAAAATAAATTAACACTATCAGTTTTTTTGTGACCCGCATTATATTATTCATGTTAATATAACACGAAATAACTTCATCAAATTAATTTGTATAAATACTTAGTTAAATGGGAGTTTTGTTATTATTTCATAAAATTCACGCAATTCTGTTTTCATGTCACAAATAATATTCTATGTCCGCAAGTAATAGACCCCTTGGGTAAGTTAAACATGAGAGTTTAAGTTTAATTACATTTTTTTTGCGTTATGGTTTAATTTTTTTCTTAGTCATGTGGTGCATACACCCACATACTTTAGAAAATGAAAGTCCGGTCATGCAGAACTAATTCTGACAGTTTTGATAAATTAATTTGTTTATTGAATGCAGTTTACTTTTTATAACAAATTGCTTTAAAACATCTAAGCACAAAAAACGCATACACAATAGGAAATATGAAACACTTTCATTTCTGTAGTTTAAATAGATTTTACTGTTACGATTCATTTTCACTTTCAAGTTACTTGTTTGTTGTAGTAGATTACGTATAGAGGAGATGATTACCTACTTCATTCTTTTCGAAAAAAAAAAAAATTGTACTTTTGCGAGATATCTAGTAGTGTGGTGGAAAAAAGTTTTCGGATTATTACCTTAAATAATAATCACCTGTACCAAAGTTAGACGGATTGGTCAATATCTCCCAATTCAATCTAACAAATAAATCTTCTAAATCTTTATTTTTTGAGCGTTTAGCGCATATAGGTATAGGTATACTAGCTTAGGCTATTTAACTGTCACCTATTCAAACAACCATAATTTTACAGTGCAAAATGTTTTTAATTAAATGATATAACAAAAGCCTATTAAAAAAATAAAAATTTCACAACCTTTTACTTTATATAGCTCGGTATAGCCGACTTTTGTATTGGCTATAGCTTTCAAACCGTCAATAAATGAGTTGTATGATATTTTACTGTGATCTTGCGGAATTTTGGCCCTTTCACGTAAAATCGGTTTTTTACCGCATCCATACTAGCTTATTATTTAGTCCGCACCTTGCTCTCTAAAATTATTCAGATAGAAAAGTACATCGAATTGGCATCCAGCGAATTTGAAGGCCATTATGTCGACAAAATAAACTGTGGAAGATGATTTTTAAACCATTTTTGGTTAATTTTCACTTTATATTTGCCGCGTCTTGTTGAAACCACCTAACCCCCATAAAGGTGGCTGACCCAAAGTGGAAAAATTTGTCGAAATTTATGTCAAAATTAGTTGCTTTTTAGGTGCTATTTAGGTGCGCAAAACAAAAATTAGGTGCACTAACCGTTTTTGAAATATTTACGAAAAACCATGGGACCGCCAGCCTTTAACAACCTAGCTGACCCATAATAAAAAAAAAACAAAAAACTAGGATTGAATAATCTTTAAATTAAGTGCTAATTAAGTGCTTTTTAAAACACGAAATTTTTTTTATTTTTTTAACTCGGACCGCTGAGCTGAGACTTGCAACCGGTCATTTCCGGTTAAAATTCACTTTGTCAGAGATTTAAGTGCTCATTAAGTGCAATAGTTTCACGAGCAAAATAAACTGCTAATGAGCAATTTCAAATAAAAATATTTGGCCCAAGTTTTCTTGTGTCTCAACTAAGAGTATCAATCTGCAATTTTTAAGCACATAGATCATTAAAATTTTCTTGTAATTCTATTACTTAATAATTCTCTCGTCCGAAATGAAATAACTTTTTTAATTTTTTGACCTGGGATTACTGAGCTGATACTTTTTACCGGTCACTTCCAAATATAATAAGTATTATAAAAAACTTTTTGTCAAATAAGTGCTCAGTAAGGGCAACAGACTCAATAGCAGAACAAACCGCTGATGAGCCAAGTCAACTAGAAATTCTTAGCCTAAGTCTTTAATCAAGTGTGTCATTCTGCACTTTCTAAGCACTTAAAAACTGGTACAAATACCTACGAAATAATCCCATAAAATTTCCTTAGTTTTTTTTTGCGCGTAGCTCCGGTAATTAATTGACTTATATCTCGACTCAAAACTTCTCTGCCGTTTTTTATCTCTACTCAAAATGAAGCGCACCTATCTGAATTACTCAAAAATTATTTATACCATTACTTTTCTATTCCAAGACATTTCAACTAAAAAATTCGAGCAAGTAAAAAACGTCTCAATAGGTAATTATTTTTTTTATTTAAATTTTTGCTAGAAATGTTCTATCTAAGAGAAAAATTAAAGTAGTAAAACAAAGGAATCAACGAATGTTGAACTAACCTATTTAGCCTTGCTTATTTTAGAGTAGATATGGAAAACTATCATTATTTTCAACAATTATTTTTAATTGTTATTTCAACTAGTAACAATTTTCAAAAAATTATCAATTTTTCTATTAAACAATATTTATTTTCAACACTTTTTGTACATCAAATTTAGTTATACTTAACATTTTTTTATAACTGACCGGTTGCAAGTCTCAGTTCAGCGGTCCGAGTTAAAAAAAAATAAAAAAAAATTTTAGTGGTGACCTTCCGAATTATCCATTAAAAAAATTACGGGACAAAAAATTTTTACCGATTTCTAACTGTTCTTAAACTGCCGATGTCCATTTTGGTTCAAAGTGTAAGAAGAAATGTGACATTTTGCCATACACAATCAATATATTCAATTTTAATACGTTTAATTTTTAAATTTTTAATTTTATGTTTCGTGTTTTAAAAAGCACTTAATTAGCACTTAATTTAAAGATTATTCAATCCTAGTTTTTTGTTTTTTTTATTATGGGTCAGCTAGGTTGTTAAAGGCTGGCGGTCCCATGGTTTTTCGTAAATATTTCAAAAACGGTTAGTGCACCTAATTTTTGATTTGCGCACCTAAATAGCACCTAAAAAGCACCTAATTTTAATATAAATTTCGATAAATTTCTCCACTTTGGGTCAGCCACCTTTATGGGGGTAACCACCGAAGTGTTTGCGTGGTCATGGCTCATACCATCACTTAAGATTGAAACTTACTTCGGGTAATCGTTCGTTAGTTTAATTTCTCTTATAGGTGCGTTTGGTCAAGTAAACACGATTATTTTAAGGAGTTATGAACTGCTATATAGTAGGAAAATTAGAGGACACAATGTTCTGAAATTCGCTATATTCGGACAAGCATAACAACTCTTTTACTCTTTTGTAAGAACTTTTATGACTTGACATTAGTTCATTTTAGACTTTACAGTGCATATTTCTCGCATCTTATCTACTTTTTTCATGTTTTTTAAGGATGTCCTCGTAGGTGTAAACCTAAATACAAATGTACCGAGAACATCTATTGGGACAGAAGAGACAATTTATTAATTTGGGATTTAAAGGACTGCAAGTTAGGACGAGTGGGGAAGACGTTGGAAGGTAAGGAGCTCCACAATCTCGAGACTTTTGGGATGAAGCAACGAGCTAATCGATCCGTTCTCGATGTCTGGCACTGAACAGTATAAGGGTGCATGGAGTTGGCACGTCGCGTTACTCTGGCTGGTCTAGCAATTGGGGGGTATATAGAGCGGATTTCGTCTGAGCAAAATCCGTTTAATTATCGGTAAAACAGGGAACGATCAGACACTGCTCTTTGGTGGGACGATGGGGCTGGATTTTTGGTTATACTGGTGTCGTTTATTAGTCGAACTGCTCTTTTCTGTAGTACATCAGGAACTCTGAGCCATGACTGAGTCACCAAATCCCATACATGCGAGCAGTATTTTGTAAAAAATTTAACGCCTTTTTCTGAACAATAAGTAGATTTTTGTTTTAGCGCCACCAAGCCATCACAGTTAATAAGTGATAAAAGTAGTTGTTGCATATTACCTTGAGCATAGTTGTAAAATTTAAGGTTAGTTGACGGTAAATATTCTTATTTTCAGAAAGATTTATATCTTTTTAATTCAAAAAAGTAAACTTATTAAGTATATGCTTAAATAAGAATATAGAATAGCAATGAATGTAAATCTCGATTTTATTTTGAATTATGAATTAAAAAGGAAATAAAATTAAATAAAAACTTTTGTCTATGTATTTTTTCTATATTTTATAAGTACCTAATAAACATTTTAAGACACTAACCCCCTTCTGTGAATATTGTTTTTTGTGCTACTTCCCACCAAAATGATTTTTTTATTTCTTTATATAGATATTTAAATTCTAAAGAAACTTTATTCTTCTCAGCAGGCTACAAAGTTGTTAGAGTTTTTCCTCGATATCTTGAGTGACATCTGCTCTTATTATTTATTGACCACATTGTTATGCGCGTTCTACATTTTATGGCACATCGTAAATTAACTGAAACTCAAAAGTCATTTCTGTATGTTGGTTTTCTCGTCAATCAACATAAAATTTCAAATACACCATTTCAAACACCAGGAAGTGGCATTAAGTCTGATTTAATTAGGGGGCTATTGATTCTAAATTATTTTTCATCGAATAGCCGCAACAAAAATTCATATCAGTCACGAATGGTTGTTTTACGGTAGAACCATTTAATTGATATATTTTCGTAGAACATGCTATCTTTTTTACCTAAGTTCAGGTGGAAATTGATTTGTTTTTAAGTATTTAGTTAAATTTTCAAATATTTCTATAATTGTTTATAAAAGGTGATATCTAAAGTTATTAACAATTTTTTTTTTATTGTTCAATTATTAATGTTTTAAAATTCTAATAATTTTTTATACAAATTTAGAAATTATACAAACAAGAAAAGAACATTGAGGACATTGCAATTTTTAACCATTGGCAGTAACGCCCTTAATTGACAAGTCTAAACAATTAACAAGAAACGTCAACTAATGGAACCAGTGAAGCAGATATAAATTGTTTTTAAATAGGTACTTATAACTTTCATCACAAGTGATGAAAGTTAACGTCATGAGAATTTCTCTTACTTGTAACGGCATCACATTTAGCTGAAAGTATTTTATTACAAAATAATGTTTTTTGTCACGGTTGTAAAAAATATTTTTTTAAATAATTCGTTTAACAATATTAACCACTTGTTTATATCTAAAAAATAATTTAGGTAATCAAAGAAAATTACATACAACAAAAATGCAAAAAAGTGATACTACAAGTTGTTTAGAGTTGACGAAAAGAGACAGAAAAAGTAATGGCTTATCAAAAGTACAACAGGCCAGGGTAAGTTGCGTTATTCGTTTTTGTGGTGATTTTTGTGTAGCAATCTCTTTTGAACTTAACCATAAAAACTTAACTTTCAACAGATAAAAAATATTAAATAATATGTTCACCAGACCAAAACCCTCTTAATACTAAATTACGTCTTTTCCATCGTTTTTGCCTCATATTTGCAGTAATTTTGTTAAATGTCTCAAGAATTTCTCAAACACTCAAATATGTCAATTTTACTTAGTAAGCCATAACTGCTTATGTTGCAATGGATTTTTTTTGACATTTATACTTAAATAAGTAAATTGGCCTGTTCATAATGCCACTTTTAAGCAAAGAGGACAAAATATTAATTAAATATTACCGTGAAAAATATAATTATGGTGCAAGAAAATTTGTAAATGAATTTCCTGAGAAAAATTGGCATATTGGAACGATAGGAAAGTTCTTGAAACACCTAAGGGAAACCCATGGGTCTATTGAACATAAAAATGGAAGAGGAAGCAAGCGAAGCTCAAGAACTGAAGAAAATATTGCTGAGTATGGGTTGTTTCAGGTAGTTTGCAACCTTGTCAATCTGCTAGAACAAGAAAAATCACAAAGCAAACTAGGATTTCCCGCACATCAGTTCGAAGAATCATTAAAGAAGACTGCCATTTAAAGTATTTAAAAAAGTTTACTGTTAAAAACTTACTGTCAATGTAAAAGAAAAACGCCTGGAAAGATGTAATTTGCTACTAAGAAGATTCCTCTCTCGTGAAGACATTAGAAAAATACGGTTTTCAGATGAAAAATGTTTTATTTATGGCTTCCTAAAAATACCCAAAATATTAGGGTATATTGTGACGTACAATT
This sequence comes from Altica lythri, assembly GCA_964028335.1. NCBI lineage: Eukaryota > Metazoa > Arthropoda > Insecta > Coleoptera > Chrysomelidae > Altica > Altica lythri. Next base: position 46,540,176 of record OZ034805.1, on the reverse strand, counting down.
TAAGAGAGACATGTCTTTAGAACATCTTTTAAAAGTCAGTTCTCAAAAGGTGTAATGGTCTCTGTTGCAGTATCCATGTTGGAAAAATCTGGTCTGATTTTTGTTGATGCCGGAGTAAAACTTAATTCAAAAACATATCAAGAACAAATCTTGCAGCACCTATTACCTGAAATTGAAGAAGTATGTTATGATTACACTTTCCAGCAGGATGGTGCTCCTTCGCACACTTCCCACACAGTGAAAATTGCCCGTATTATATTGAGCCAGAGAAGTGGCCACCTAACAGTCCAGAATTAAATTCGGTTGACTATTCAATATGGGAAATTTTCAAACAAAATTTGTATGACGCACAACAATTAAAAACCATCGAACAGCTCAAAGAAAGAATGCAGTTTGTTTGGAACAATTTTGAACAGGGTGTAATAAATTGGGCTACCAATTTATGGCATAGACGACTTCAAGAAGTGGTAAACAATAATGGTGGCCAATTTCATAATATTTTACTCTAAGTTTTAAAATTATTAATCTGTTTTCATAAATGCGTTATTTGTTAAAATGTTATATTTTCCTAATTTAATAAAGAAAAAATGATATTTTGCGAATCCGGTAATTTTGAAAATTTTCCGTTTCACTAAAGTGTTCTGTATAGTTAACCTATCAAACGAGTAGGACGTAGGTATATCAATTTTAACTAAGACAGTTTTCGTTTGCAACGAGCTCAAATGCACCGTTACATAATTTTTTTTATTTACTCCTTTGACAGTAAATGTCATTTATACTCATTACCACCATGCAGGGTAAGTAAGCTATAACGCACAGTTGTGCGTAATGAAACGTCATTCCAACATGACGTTTCATTACGCACAACTGTGTGTTATAGCTTACGTACCCTGCATGGTGACAATAAGTATAAATGACATTTACTGTCAAAGGAGTAGATAACAGTACAGTACGTACGTCATATATTTTTTTGAGATTTCAAATATTTAGAATTAAAATTAAAATATTGAGTCGTAGATAAAGCATAGTACGTAACTCGAGTAGAGGTATTACGTACTCGTGTAATTACGCACTCGCCACCACGCGGCTTCGTGCGTAACTTTTCCACTCGTACGTAATGTCCTACTTACCACTCTTGATACGTAATATACTATTATAAGTCTGAGCGTGTACGTTATTTTTCTTCCGAATTTCCAGTCATGTTGAGGATATGTTATGCTATTAGCCCTGCAAAAAGAAATTAAATCGCCCAAAAAAAGTTATTTTCAACTAAAAAATGTACTTTATTTCGGCCCACAGTGTATATATAAATGCTTTTATTCTATTAAACATATATTATGTTTTTATGTATAAATTCCAAAAAACTCCAGCATCGGTTTTAATGATATAATCATGTTTACGTTTTTAAAAATATTTTACAGGTTATTATTACAAATAACGTGGTAATTAGCAGTTGATATCAGTATAATTTAATGTGAGTAAACAAACCGACACGGTTGGAGATTGATCGTTTTTTTAAAAGACAAACGTGTGAAAATAAAGAAAAATATTTGTCATGAGAGTTGGTGTATGTCTGGGATGTATATGGTTACATGTGTTCGTTAAGAAGGCAGATTAGTCGCCTCATTACCGTGACACGAACCACCTGGGTCATATCTCCTCGTCCTTCTGCCTCCTCCTCATGTAATGCCGAATTAATGGTAACGTTAGAACGGGATCTGTGACGCGTAAATTAGGATAATTCCCTGACAACACACCCGTTCTCGATAGTTGATAATGCTGACTATTAGGGTGTGAGATTTGTCAGGAAATGTGTTACTCTACCATCAGTTTGTTATCAAATAAAGCCTTTACAAAAAAATATAAAAACTATACCTTCACGTGATATTTCCAAAAATCTTTGGGTAAATTTGATACCAAAATGTTCCTTGTAAAAACATTTTGTTTATAATTTTCTTTTAATCGGAGTGTTGAACATGTATAACTTTTTTGAATCGAAAACTGACTCTCTAAAGATGCAGTTTTAATTATACCCCAAAAAAGTAGAATCGTTGTTTCTAGATCGAATGCCAAAGGCATTAATATCCGCGTAAGGAAGATTTCGTTAAAAAATAAGGCATTTAAATAGCTTTTAAAAGCTATCTATGGTTTTATTCCAATTCTATTGGTGAAATGTAGTTTTATCCTATGATTATTAATTGTAGATCTAAATTTATACAAGAGAACTAATTGAACCGTTTTGGTTAGGTATGCACTAAGAACTAAGGTATCATTTGTGCTATAAGCATGTAACGACAATTAACTGACAGAGAGTGACCAGACCAATAAGATTTTATCGATTGATAATCAGTAACAATGGAGTCAAAATCGCGTATAATAAGCATGTGACTAAAGGTAGGTAACTCCATTACGGACAATTTAGCAAGGAGGGCTGTGAGCTATAAATATGTTAGCCCTCGCCCATCTACCAAGCTAACACTGTCCGCAGTCGTGGACCTTATCAAACAGCACTCTCACCAAAAATTTATACAGTGCTGGGATGAAACTACGAACTGTAGATTGGCCAGAGAGTTATTACCTCATCCTGGCGAGGAAACAGCAAAAAAATTTAAGGCATTGACCATAAAAAATTTCCGAACAGCTGTGGGAATCTTGACAGGTCACTGCCAATTGCGACAACATCTCTTTAGGATGAAATTAACAGAATCGCCGCTATGCAGGCTGCGAACAAGAAGAGGAAACAGTAGAACACATAATGTATGACTGCTCTGCTTTTTCTGAAATCAGAAGATCCGTGTTGGGCGAGTAATGGCTTACACCAGCCGATGTCAGGGAGATCCCTCTCGGGAGCCTCATCATCTATTTTAAATCACTAGGCCTGGTGACAGCCTGAGGTGAGAATATCCCTACACATGGGAGGACGTACAATGGGTCATATGTGGCCTCAGTGCTGGCTAAGCACTAGCTCGCCCCTCCCCAAATTTTCAGATCCAGAAGCATGTGACTACCCACATAACAAAAAGGAACATTCATATTCCTGGAATGTGCTCCCAAAGTGATTTAAAGAATATTCCTTTACATACATTCATTTCATTTAACTAGAACATCAACTTGAAGAATATTCCAACAATTACTTAAAAAGAATATTCCGTAATGAATATTCTTTAGTAAATGATTTTGTTACATGACAGGCATGTGCTAAAAAATTTTGTATTAAAAATATATATATTTATTATTTTTTGGACAAAAATTGTTAAATTACTGTCATTCACATTTTCTGTACATTAACTTATGTTTTAATTAAAATGATATGAATGTCAGTTATTAAACAGTAATTTAACAATTTTTGTCCAAAAAATAATAAATATTTTCAATACAAAATTTCTCAATTGAATGAATAATATGCGAATTTTATATTCAATTAGATGGGTTAATAAGTAATCTTCGTAATTATTAGTATTAGTATGTATATCCACGGGATTATTTCTTTGTGATTACGGTTTAGAAATAGTTTGGCTAGCTAGAGTGCCTTAAAAGTCCAGACAGGAGATAATTTTAATTCGAATAAAAAAGAAGATTCAACTTAACCTTTTTTTAATGTTTAGTTTTATTAGCGGGTTTTGTGTTTGATGATTGTGGTTTAATTTTATTCTTGTTGAATTATTTATCCTTAAAAATATTTAACATCTGCTATAATACAAAAATATATGTATTGTTTAATACTAGAATCTCTAGAGAGGGTTACTTCAGACATTATATTTTCTATTTTGATTTACCAGTTTGTGATTACTGGTTAAATCAAGTTAAATAGTGTCGTTCTAATTCTAAGGTAATACTTTAGTAATTTTACATAATTACAACGTTCTTTTAGTAATATTATAGTAACGAAAACTTGGACTTCATCAACAAGAAATTTCCTATTGGAATTGAAGAAAACCTTTAACAAGCAGAGGAATGGCTGATTAAGGAAAATAATTACTGCTTCTTGGTAATGTATTTTTTGTATTTATATAATAAGCATAACAGATTATAGTAATTATATATTTTTGTACATAGACATGAAGTTGTTAAGCGGTATTCCTTATTTATTTTATTTATTACAGAACAGTCTGTTCTTAAGGTTGTAATACTTTACTTATTATTTTAGATATCTGAATTAAAAAGAATCGAAGTATATTCATATGGCCAGGCTACAAGAAATTATATTGCACAGAAATTCTCTTAGGACGGAGTAAAAGATAAAGAACCCTTTAAGCGTCTAATATTAGCCAAAAGAGTATTAGGTAATATATGTATAGTTTAACATTTTTAACGCATTGTTATTGCACCTTTTTTGTTTTTAGATACAATTAAAGGAGAATATCCAGAGAACTGAAAACGAAATAATTACGGTTATAAAAATTTGGCTGGTGAAAACGAAACACCGCACTATATAAAAGATAACTACATTTTATTTTTTTAGATTGTTTTTTCCTGTTTTCTTTAATATATATTTATAGTTCGAGTTTTTGTTGTTTTTTGATCAACTCCAAATATATAGGAATATTTCGCTTATAAATGAAACGTTCTTTTTATGCACTATGTGCATACTAGCAACTAGAATAGAATATTTTTAGTAATATAAGGAGCACATTCTATTACTTTGCAAAAATAATATTCTTAACACCTAACAGAAACAAGCTCAAGAACATTCCAGGCATATATAGGGAACCTTTAAGTGTGGTCATGTAACAAGTTCTTATAACCTTCCGGTAATATTCTGAATGATATTACGGAACCTTATTAGAACGTGAAAAGGTACTTGAGGAATATTCCAATCACATATTAAAAATGTAAATTTGTTATGTGGGTAGTAAACTATTTATCTTATGAGATATTTGAAATGTAGAAAGTATACAAACAAGAAAATGAAATTAAGGAGAAATTGAAAAAATGTAATATCCCGAAGAACTCAAACCTGCAACCTCTACCTATAGCCGCTAACGACTCTACCAGTTCAGCCACAGATGCATTAGGAATTACTAATACAGGTTCGACCCCTGCCGGATGCGATTTTTTTTTCAATTTCTCATTAATGTCATTTTTGTTTGTTTGTACCTACACTTCCTTAATTTTAAAAATCACGTGACTAATTTGTTTGATTGTAATATAATTTCTCCGTCCTCAGTGCCCGCCATTCATTAATCTCTTTTTGGTTTGTTTTAGTGGATAACAATTTTATGAACGATAATTATATCGCTAGAGATTTAGTTAAAGTCTAAGAAAAACGTAGGGAAATATGTAAAATTATTCTAATGTATAAGTGAAGCCAACGTTTTACTTAAGATTTTACAGGTTTATATTCGTAACTATAATAAACCAGTAAATGTTAGTGGTGTACACGATAACTTCTGTTAAAAGTTACTTTTTTAATAAAAATACCATAACAAATCTTAAATATATATGTCAAAACTGAGAAACAATTAACAAATATTTTTCCTGAAACATTTTTGGTCACTCGTCAACAATATCTTGTGGACCGCATGCGGTTCGCCTAAATGTAGGTCATAAATTTCCATAAACGTAAAACCAGTAACCCAAATTTTTCGAAAAAGATTCATCTTAATCATAAAACTAGTGTAAAGACGCTAGAGAAGTGAAACTACCATAAAACGGTGGCCAACGTTTTATTCAACCAATACAGAATGTTCTATTGTCGTAGTTAAATTCTAAATACAAATTTTCTAATGCAATAAAAACAAACCATAAAATTACAGTAGCCTGCAATAACGTTTTCAGACTATATTTTGGTTAGAATATGATTTACAATGTGGTAGAAAGCTGGTTTATCAATATGGTTGACATGAATGTGACTTCTAAGGATTTGAGTAAGAGAAAGTATCTTAAATAGTTTGGAAATATTTCTTAAACTAATAACATTTATTTACTACAAATTACAGTTTTTGTTTAACATTTTTTGGATTCTTAAAAAATATTTAATAATAATATGTACGTCTAAATTCACACAACAAAATAGGGGCAATGAAACAGCACCCGATAATATAGCCAACAAAAGAAACCTTTATAAGCAAAATATATATTATTTTTCTTCAAGCGTATAATAATAACTATATTACTTTTTGCAACACAGACCGTAGAAATATCCCATTATTTTACTAGTACAAAAATGAATTTTCATTATTGTACTAATAAAATAATGGGGCGTTGTAATCAAGTAGGTAGGAACTGTCATTTTTAAACTTATTTAATTTGACGTTTGTCTGTTTTGAAAATTTTGTGAAAAATGTCTCAAGAATTGCAATGTACGCCTCCGGAATTAGTTGAAATAGCTAATTCCAGTATTGAAACTCTAATTCCAACGAAGTCGCGTAAACTGTATGATTTTGCATACGAAAAATTTCTAAAATGGTGCAATGAATATAATGTACACGGAAAACGTTATGCTTGCATACTTCACGAATTTGTCCAGAAAGTTTAAAAGTTCTACTCTATGGGCACAGTATTCAATGATTAAAAGTCAATTAAACATTAAACATAATGTTAAAATAGAAAAATATAGCAAATTAATTGCATTTATAAAGCGCCAAGGGGAAAATTATACACCGAAAAAATCAAAAGTATTAACACAAGATCAATTTGATAAATTTCTCAAGGATGCACCAAATAATGTTTATTTAGCAACAAAGGTAGGTACTTTCTTATTTCTTTTTAATCATTATTACGTTTATTAAACCGTTGACAGTGATATCTACTAGCAGATCAATATTTAACTTGACAGCAAATATTACCTCATTTCCTACTTATAACATTTAATGACGGTAGCTCAGTGGCAGAGCTTTTGTCTTCGGTCGCAAAGGTCAGCGGTTCTAATCCCGGTGCTACCAGCTTTTTTTTTATTTATTTCAACGTTTGTTTTAGGTTATATTAATATTTGGAGTCACAGGAGCCCTTAGATGCGATGAACTTGTTAATTTAAAGTCTAGCGAAATCCAAGATTTGGGAAATTTAATTTTGGTTAAAATCATAAACACAAAAAACAAAAAACAACGGTCGTTTACTATAATTGGCGATTTTTATTTGAATTTGGTAAGACAGTATACGGCTCTTCGTCCGGATGATATTGGCCTGCAGCGATTTTTTATTAAATACCAGAATGGTAAATGTCACCGTGTGGTAATGGGTACTGCACAAAAAATACTTAATTGGCAAGAACAACCAAGTAATAGTTCTGGAATCGCTGACATAATAATCGACAATCAACTTACTAATAATATGATGTATACCAATGACAAAATTGTAAATGTCGAAGCTGAAAGCGGTGGCAGTGGCTTAAATTTAAACAACTGCAGTATACAAAACTGCACATTTAATATTACTGTTAATAAATAGGTAACACTTTATGTAATTTTTCGTTTGTATTAATTAAATAGTTGAGATATAAACAAAGCCTTCTATATTTTTTATAAAATGCATATTATTATTACGCTTGAAGAAAAAATAGTATATGTTACTCGGAGCAGAAGGCCCATTATATGTTTCGCCCAGTTTGCACAGCCTCGGCTAGCGCCTCGGCAGTGCAAGAATCTGGGCTCAACAATAATGTTGGCCTTCTACTCCTAGTAACATAATATACTATTTCGGTTTTTAGTTTTTTATATCTTATACTAAAAATAATTTCGTTTATAACTTATTGAAGTTATACTTCTATTCATGCACTCGGTGGAAAAGATTTGTGTACAGTTAAATGGGAAAAATCATTACATATGTAATGGTAATGGTGTGACTAATGCCCGTATTTATAGTCCGTGCTTAAGACACTGTCGATGCTTGAGATCGAGTTCGCGCCATATTCGTCTTTTATAAACCAATCTTGAGTACGACGACCCGTACTTGAGATCGTGAAAACAGCTACTACGCCTCAAGGTTGGTCTCGACCTACCTTGAGCATGGGTTCCTAACCTAACTTTGCTCTTTGTATTGACGTTTAAGACCCGATTTTTTTGTTGTGATATTTTTGTGATTGAAATAGAAAATATATGAGGAGATTGAGGAATTTTTGGAATACATTGATATTATTGAAGAAGAAAATCGGCATGAACATAACATACGAAAGCGATATATACGTGACATGGAAAATCCATTGCAATTTTTTAACCAAAATGAATTTCGAAATCGCTATCGATTCCATAAAGACACTGTTTCAGATAGGATTCTACCTTTAGTCATAACAGGCCTACAGAAAGAAGACAATCGTGGTTTACACATACCTCCAATTTTGCAAGTATTAACTTGTTTACGATTTTATGCTACTTGTACATAATTTTGAACCAGGATTAAACATTCGAAGACATTTCATTCAACATCATTTTGGAAGATAATATAGTGTCCATTTTTTACTGTTTTGTTACCTGTTACTTTTGTGCTGATTTCTTGAAATTATATTGTTATTTTATTTGATAATAAATAAGGGTTTTACTCTCATTATTCTCAGACAACTTGGAAAAAGTATGTCTTTACTGAACACAAGGAGTTTCCCTTTTATTTAATTGAATATTTTTTTTTTATTTGAAATTCCATCCCTTATAACAATAATTCATATTTTGTTGAAAACAAGAATAGGTAATGCAAAAATAAATACACCTGTAAAATAATGTAATCTATTTATTTCCAAAAAAATTGAAATTGAAATTCGAAGCATTCATAAAATAAAAATTAAATATTATTCCTTGGCAAGTGCACTGTAGGAGTCAACTAGTACATAATAAAGAAAAATATCCTACACATATATACAAAAAAAATATACCTCCACATACATTTATTAATTTTTAACAGAAAACCTGTAAAAATGGAAAATATTCTTAAAATAGCTTAATTTAAAACAAAATGCAACTTGAAAAAATAAAGTGCCATAACCAAAATAGGAAACTACCTATTTAACAAAATAAACACAATTTAAAAACTACAACCATACCTAGGATAGGCATACTTAACATTTAAAAAAATAAAAAGTATCTTCATATCTATAAAATATAAATTTAATGTTATTCCTTGGCAAGTGCACTGTCAGGTCAAATATTACATAATAAATAAAAATATCCACACATACATAAAAAAAGATGCCACCACCTAAATTTGTTAATTTATAACAGAAAACCAGCAAAAACGAAAAATTTTCCAAGCTTAATTCAAAACAAAGAAATTTAATAAAATGAAGTGCCATAACGAAAATGGGAAACTACCAATTATAGCTATTTAACAAAATAAACTCAATTTAAAAACTACCACCATACATAGGCGTATTTAACATTTTGAAAATAAAAAGGATCTTAAAATTAGCAAATAAAGAAAGCAAGTACCCTAACCTAAGTAAAAGAAAAAACTACCAACTACACACATTTAACTATAATATAAAAAAATAATTATACCACCGGTAGCAAGCATGCTATAACGTAGTGCTGTTGTATCTTTACGTTTCCTATGGAAAAATTAATATTAGTAACAATTCATGAAGCATATGAAATATTATACCTACATTATACCTTTGTTTTAAGTTGGTCCACAACTTTCTTAGCTGCTCTGCAGTTCGTACTTCGTAGTGTGTTTACTTCAGGCTGAGAGTTGTATGTATTTGTTATACACTCCTAGGCCTTCTTTTTCTCCACCAATGTAGTGTCAGTCCTTTTATTTTCGATGATATTTTCTTATTCCTTTACAAGCTGGGCCAAAAGTATTTTTTCTTTGCAAGAATAAACTGCAGATTTACCATTCATCTAAAAATGTAAAAAAGCACTTGTAATTTATTATTCAAATTACTATTAGCTATTCTAAACAGAAATAATGATTTGATACATACCTTAAATTGATTTATTACTTTTGAATTAAATTAAACTAAAAAAATGCTTGATCAACAGGTTATCTTCTATGAATACAACACAATACACAATTGTATCACTTGTCACATATCTTCTTTTTCTTTTCATGTTTTCTGTCAGATTTGCTCAGAATCTTCTTTTTCTTTCGATCTCAACTATTAAAAATGCCGTAATCCCTAACATCGCGTGCTTGAGGTCGACCTCCTACGAGAATAGCCGAAGTACCATCTTCGATCTTGAGATCCAACTCGCTGTAAGACCGTCTTGGCTGAGCACGACCTTAAGCATGAGCTGAGATTCGTTCATAAATACGGGCATAAGAGAGAGACAGACACACTTATAAGGTATATTGGTCGGTAAAAACAAAGCTGAAATATTTATCACATCATGTTTTGTAGTCATAACTATAAGTCCTTTGAATACCGTTTCCACATTCAGTACATTGAAAAGGGATAGATATCCAAAAAAACAGTCTGAACTAATGTATGAATATCATAGTGACGGACCACATGATTATTTGACAGATTATTTTATAATTCTGTCACGTAAGTTAACATATTAAGTTTAGTATTTTATATTAATAATATTAATAATAATATTCAGTAATGAGTATTGTATCGTCTAAATTCCCGTCACATGTTTGCAGTATATCCTGCACTATGCTTTTGAGGTTCGGCATGCGTTTTTTTGCATTGGATTTGTTAAAGTATCAGGAAATTTGTCGCTATATTTTATAATGTAATAATGGAAATTGCATTTCTGCATTCGAAAAGTACATTCCGAACAGACAATAGAAAGAAAACTTACAACTCCGTAAGTATTGCTGAAAATGGGTTCAATTTATATACTCGGGGTTTTTGGAGTCGCTGAACACGAATCTCACGATTCCGAAAGTCTCCGCGGCACTTGGTGTCTAGGGTATTTACCTCTTCTCCTGGGGTTTTATGTAAATTCTGTACGAAATCAGTGCACACTTGGTACTCGGTGGTTTCTTGACTCGCTAAATACGATTATAATAATGGCGATGGTGTTCAAAACACATGGTGCTTAAGACGGACCTCGTCTTCAGGAATTTTATGCAAATTCGATACAAAAAGAGTGTGCATACGGTACTGGGAAGTTTTTGGGGTCGCTTACCACAAATATCATATAATGAGTTTGCTAAATCATTTGCATACAAATTTATGAATCCATGCGCGTGCATAGAAGTATAACTTCTGCCGGCAGTCCCACTGACTGCCACACTAGTTGTTTGACCTAAGATTTGTAAAGTTCTATTAAGTTGATAATATTGTAGGTAAAGACGTTCACTCTAAATTTAAAATATATCTTGTTTTACTTGGTTTTGTAATGTTCAGTTTTAGCATATCACAAATTGTTAGTATATATGTAGATTCAACTTTTGTTGGAATCGTTTAAATATTATTCTCAATAAGTGTGTCAATTGAGTCAATAATTTACGAATTGATCAATGATCTGAGAAACATTTTTAGCTACTACTCTAAAACACATTTACTAAAATAAGTAAGGAAGAAAGCTAATATCGTGAACATCTTTATGTAAACTCTGATATCTTTTTTGTCATGGTAAACGTTAAAACCATTGTCCAAGATAAAGACATCTTAAATATTATCATACGGACTTCTAAAGACAAATTAATGAAAACGATAAGACACTGTATTGATATGTATGCTTTACTCTGCTGTCTAGGTTCTGGATGCACTTTTCTATAAGAAATAATTCTTGGTGTTGTTTTTTATGGTTCCGTAGCCAAATGACAAAAAACTGAACCATTATAGAATCATCGTGTCTGTCTGTCCGTGCGTATTTCACACTTTAAGAACTATACCGTTGAAACTTGGTAAGTAGATGTATTCTGTGAACCGCCTTGAGATTTTACACTAAAATAGAAAAAACAAATTTAAGGGTTCCTCATACTTAAAACTGATAGTCATTTTTTAATCGAACCCATACGTGTACCTAAGGTATCTGTGGATAGGTTCTCAAAAATGATATTTAAGTAGGTTTCCAATATCATTTTTTCTCAACTGAATAGTTTGCGCGATAGATGCTTTCAAAGTTGTAAAATGTATGCCCCCCCTGTAACTTCTGGAATAAGTGAATTATAAAACTGCAAAAATATTTAATGCACATTAACTTTCACCGAAAATTGGTTTGACCGAGATCTAGTAAGTAGTTCTTTTTTTAAACATCGATCAAAATTACAACACTTGGCACTTAGTCGCTTTTATTGTGAGTGTTGTTTATGAGGTTTACATAATTGCATAATTTGACATGTGTTTATTAAAGACAGTTTGTTTAGTTACTAAGCTGATTTTGTGGTTTTCAACCTCACAACTCACAATAATCGTATTCTTTGAAATCTTTTTCTTTATATCGATGTAAATTTTATTGTAGCATTGAAAAAATATTAAAATGTTCGAAGGCTCGAACTTATTAAAAAGTATTCTTACCTAAGCCAATTTGCTAAAACCCCGATAATACGTTTTGTGGATTAACTAATCGCTCAAGGCCACCCTTCTCGTTGTTTAAAAATAAAAATAAAAGACAAATATTTTTTTATAATTCACGTTCACAAAGTTTCTATTTCGACACTAAAAACAGTATCGAAATAGATTCATTGTAACACTGTTTTTGGTAACTTTTTGTTTTACACAATTGGTTGCACTGCACTGATTGTCAACGAAAGAGTTCAGGTAGTAAATCAAGAAGTATGTTGTAGTAAATTATTAACTACATTATCAGCGTTATTGCTAAATTCGGAATATTTTATACAAATTTGACAAACATTCAAATTTAAACTCATTAAAACTGACAAATGTCAAAAGTGTCAAGATTGCCAACATAAATAAATATTTTGAAAACCTCTCATTTTATTTATTTTTTCATACTTTTAAAAGTTCATTATAAAAAATAGTATGTAACACTCGAATTACAATGACAGGTTTTGTAGTACTCGTTCTTTGGGAAACTCACCGCTTCGCGGTTCGTTTCACAAACTGAACTCGTACTACGAAACCTGTCATTGTAACACTTGTATTACAATATACTATTTTATAATTCACGTTCACAAAGTTTCTATTTCGACATTAAAAACAGTATCGAAATAGATTCATTGTAACACTGTTTTTGGTAACTTTTTGTTTTACACAATTGGTTGCACTGCACTGATTATCAACGAAAGATGAAAGAGTTCAGGTAGTAAATCAAGAATTATGTTGTATTAACTACATTATCAGCGATATTGCGAAATTCAGAATATTTTATTCAAATTGGACAAACATTCAAATTTAAAATCATTAAAACTGTCAAGTGTCAAAAGTGTCAAGATCGCCAACATAAATAAATATTTCGAAAAACTCTCATTTTATTTATTTTTTTATACTTTTAAAAGTTCATTATAAAAAATAGTATGTAAAACTCGAATTACAATGACGGTTTGTAGTACTCGTTCTTTGCGAAACTCACCGCTTCGCGGTTCGTTTCACAAACTTCACTCGTACTACGAAACCTGTCATTGTAACACTTGTATTACAATATACTATAATAGCATCCAATTTAGATAATGCTTGTTTGTAGTTCATGCTTAGAATGCTTGCCTCGACTTATCTATTGTCGATTTTACTAATTTTTTTTTATTGTATAGTTACCAATTATTTGTAGCATGATTATCATATGTCACCAACTTTTATTCTTCTTCGAGTATTCGTGTTTATCCATTGCACTTAGTTTCACCACATTGCCAAAATACGAAACTCCATACAAAAAAGTATCTACATTGAACATACAGGAGTGAAAGTGTTTAAAAAAAATGAGTTCTACATAAGATAGATAGGAGTAAAAGTTTTTAAGAAGAAGGTTAACGAAGATATACAAACAGGGAGTTAAAAGTGTAATAAACAAAATATAACAGAAACTAATACATAACAGAAAATTGTTTAAAAGCCGTTAGGACGAAACAAGTGAAAGACTAAGGAAAAAAATATAGGTACGAAAAAATGTAGTAAGATCAAAAATAACCAAAGTAATGACAGGATATAAAAGGCAGAAAACTAAGGCCAATAGAAAAGAATGATTGTTTGGAAAAAATTAAAACACATAATAAGAGTATACGAGGGTTGTCCTAGAATTACCTATTGTTTGAAAAGAAACACTATCGCCAAAAGCATCAACCTTAGAGAGTTTCAAGTTTCAACACATACTACATTGTTTATAGTATTCGTCTGACAGTCAGTAATAGTTAATGTTCTTAGCACATTTAAAAACATGGAAAAATTGCTCATCGCTGTGTGATACAATATTGTTATCTGAAAGGTCTCAGTTCAACCAAAATCAATCCTGCTCCCTCGTTTAGAAAAATAAAATATTCGGTATCAGAGTTAAAAAGAGGCCATAAAATTTGCTAAGACAAACATGGCAGAGATCGAACAAATGAGGGGACCACATCAGAAAAATTGACAAAAATTCACAAAATGGTAAAAGATTACGCGCTAGTTAGTTCATATAGAAGGTACATCAAAAAGTGCAGTAGGTACATCGCTTATTGACTAAAAATATGTATGTACATGAAATAGCTGAGCGCACTATTGGTGCTACGTTTGCTAACAATTAAACAAGAAAAATATCGTAAGAATGGTTAATTAGAATGTTTGACGATGTTTCGCAACTTTAATAAGAGTGAGTTTTTGCTTCTATTCATAACTATCGATAAAACATAGGTTCATTATTTCACATGAGATCTAGGAACAGTGGAAACAAAGGTCGACTAAGAGGTGAAGACAACGGCGAATTTATTGCAGAATTTAAATGAACATAAAGAAAGTTTTGTTATTTTTTGACTGATACGTCCGTTATTGCGATGGACAAAATCAATGAGTTTAAATTTGAATTGCTTCCATGTGCACCTCATTCCCAGATTTATGCTTTTCAGATTGTTATCTATTTTCAAATTTGAAAAAATGACTTGGTGGTAAAATATTTTGTAAAAATGAAGAAGTAAAGTTTACGGTAAATTACTATTTTGAGAAACTCGTATGTTCTTACATGGTTTCAAAGCTATTGAAAATTGCTCCAAAAAGTGTATCTAGCTAAAAAGGGACTATGTTGAAATTTATTTTTTATTTTTGGTGCTTTCTTGGCTAAATGGTGTACTCCAAGATTTCACTCGTGAACAAGACAAAAAAAGATTTCAATAAACTATTGCAATAAAGCAAAATATTATAAATTTTATATTAAAAAATTTACCAACATTCGTATAATAAAAAAAAAACATTTCTTTTTGAAATATTTTCGAGACAATCCATTCTCTGTATATAAATATATTTATTTTTATTTTCAGTTTACTGATATCGGTATGTTTGGTGTTGGCAGTGAAATCTGCGCGTGCTTTCCTCTTATTGAATCAATTATTGTCCGCTAAGGGTTTCCAGCTATGGAACTGAACACAGTTGCACCCTCGGACGGGAAAAAAACAACGAAGAAAAACCTCGACGTGTGTTTAACGATGATTCGCAAAGTGCTGACGGCTATTTTTACAATACAGTTCACAAAGACTTGCAACAGAAACACTTGCAGCTTTGAGAGGAATAAAAATAATTTTTCAGCTCGTTAGAGTTTTAGAAGTTTAATCACTATGTTTTATTAAATTAATTGTGCTACTTTAGTGCAACGATATTTACCATGTTATTGAAGAGTGATCAGCCGTGCATTTAGCACATCTACATTTTTATCAATTAATAGAAAATTTTAGACCTAGATAATCGGAACAAAAAAAAAACAATAATTAAACATAAATAAATAACTGGCCAAAATTATGCAAAATTAAAGAAGGAAATAACAGAAAATATATAGAAAATCTGCAAAAAATTAATCATCTGAAAAAATGAAATATAAATCTAGAAACATTTACACCAAAAATAAGAAAGATGTTTTAAAATTAAAAAAAAAAATGAATAGTCGAAAAAATAATTGACAAAAATCGAAAAGATTTATAACAATTCTAAAAAACGCAAAAAAGACGATTATAAATAAATATATCGAACAAAATTGAAAAACAAATAAGCTGTAGGTATGTGTACAAAATGTGATAAATTTGGCTTTTAAAAGGTTTTTTCTACGTTTTTTGTCATTTTTAACGTTTTTCAATAAATAGTGTCAAAATTGACAAAGACGCGAAATAAACACTATTTAACGCAATAGGGAATATGCATGCAATTTTTTTATTTTTTTTTTATTCAATATTCATTTCATATTAATATAGAAAAAAAAAAAACATAGCTGTAAGAGTAGTAATTATTTTTTCTTAAAATCTTAAAAATATTGGTTTAATTTGACAAGTTCAAACGCTCCTATTTCTCGCGCGCTTGAGGCGTGACGTCATAGGGCACGTTCTGTCAGTTTATTGTTGAGAGTTTGATAGTTTGATAGTTAAAGAGGTGTTTTAGTTTAAATATCGCGTTATAATCATGGAAGAAAAAAAAGCCATTTTATAGATATTGCATGGTACCTATTAATGTGTCCGAACACTATAAAAAGTGCTTTCACAAAACCGTTGTCCGTCATTGCTATTGATGATGCTTAGTACTTCTTGACATAAAAATATCAGAAAACTAGGCTAGGATAGCGATACAACCAATCTTTTTTTCCAATATGTTTTTTCCTGAATGTCTGAAAATAAATCACAGGTGACTGACAGGACATGCCCTATGACGTCACGTTTCAAATCGACCAGTGGTGTGGCATTTTACAAACTTGAATTTCGCTCGTAAATTTTTCACTTTTTGATTTATGTTTTAAATAATTAAATACATATTTAATTAGAAAATAACGAATTGAGTGTAATAAAGCTCAGGAAAAAAAATTAGGCCATTTTATTTTTTATGCATATTCCCTATTATCAAAAAATGTAATCTGTTTGTGTATAAAATGTGTTAAAAATAAAATTAGAGAAAAATGGAAAAATCAAAATGCTCTCTACACCAAAAAAACAGAAATATTGCAAAAAAACAGGAAAAAATTAGAGTATCAACAAAAACATTTAAAGAAAATTGAAGAAAATTGAATAATTATAAAAGTCATGGAAAGAAAAAAATCGATAACACTTGAAAATACCGGCCAAGTGCCGGAATAATCGCAAAAATTTCATGATTGTTGTATGGGAGCCTTCCTTAAATATTTATTTGATTCTGTATTTTATTAATTGTTGCTGTAGGAGCAACAAAAATACATCATCTATAAAAATTCCAACTGCCAACTATCACAGTTCATGAGATTCATACAATCTGGTGACAGATGGACAGCGAAGTCTTAGTAATAGGGTCCATCTGTACCCTTTGGGTACGAAACCCTAAAAACAAAGATATACTCAAAATCAAAATTAAAAAGCATGAAAAGAAGAAATAGGGAAAAATCAAAAACTCTAAACACGCACAAAATATCAGGATAAACAAAAAAAGTGGATTAAAAAAAATTAAACATCAAGACTGAAAAAAAGCAATGAAAAAAAAAATAAAAAAAAATTGTAAAACCTAAAATAGTTAAAAAACAAAAGCCGGAAATAATCGCAACAATATTTTCAGATTAAAAACACTAAACCACATTTTTTTACTAAAAGAAATATAAACCTTATAATTGTATTTATTCATATATGACCCAAAATCATAATAGAAAAGCATGAAATGTAGAAATAAAGAAAAATTAAAAACTCCAAACACGCACAAAATATCTGGATAAACTAAAAAAGTGGATTAAAAAAAAATCAAGAAAAACTGAAAAAAAGCAATGAAAACAAATTAAAAAAAAACGTGTGCGTCTCAGGACGCGCGACAGAAGTGATAACTTCAACTAATCCAAGTTGAACTATTTAATATTAAAATTTTTTAACTTGACAAAAATTTGCCTATTACTTAAATTTTATCTACATTAATATGATAATGTGTATAAATTTAAAAATTTAATTATTTTGAAAATTCTGAAAAAATGACAGTTCGAAATTTCTAATCAGTCGCGCAGTAATTCGCAATACAACCACCCTTACGGCCAGATTTCTATTTAATACACACATAAAACTTAAATTCTTATCCTTATTATCAATAATAACATTAATAACACACTTTATAATCAATTTTTATAAGATTTATCACAAATGAGACCATCAAAACACGTCTTTTTATGCTAAAATTAGGCTAATCAGACTGTCATTTCTTCTTAGACAACCTGTTACGAGAATTCCCGAGGATGACCGAACTTTTTAAGAATGAATTTAAATTATAATTAAAAGACATTAAATCATAGATGAACGAATTATTTGAATAAATGAGTAAGTAAATAAATAAATAAATAAATAAATAAATAAATAAATAAATAAATAAATAAATAAATAAATAAATAAATAAATAAATAAATAAATAAATAAATAAATAAATAAATAAATAAATAAATAAATAAATAAATAAATAAATAAATAAATAAATAAATAAATAAATAAATAAATAAATAAATAAATAAATAAATAAATAAATAAATAAATAAATAAATAAATAAATAAAGATACCTATTTGTATTAATATTAATATTTACCTATTTATATTTGATTTAATTTCCATTTCTTCTCCTAAAACTGCCACGATAGATGCCGAGGATGACCGAACCGTTTAAATTATAATTAAAAGGGATTAAATTAGTTTTATATACGAAAATATAGAAAATAACCTAATTTTTATGATATTAAATGGATATAAATATTTAATAATTAATAACAAGTTAAAATGGTGTCGTGGGACACCAGGTAGGAACTAAGTTCCTTTGGCTAATGTAGTGTATATACTTACACCATGGAATCGACACATAACACTACTCGCTTGTGTATACGACTGTAACGCCTGCGCACGTCTCATTTAACGGTCAATATATCAAAATCAGTGAAATCTTGGCGTTAAGAAAGAAGCTTCTTTAAAATTCAAGGTGAGCTTTAAAGAGTAATGTATACATTTATTTTTTCTCACCTTTCCTAACTACTTTCAACTATTAAGATTTTTAAAAATTATATCTCATATTACTTTAACAAAGAGATATATACAAAAAAAAATGCATCGGCCGGGAATCGAACCCAGGCCACCCGCGTGGCAGGCGAGCATTCTACCAATGAACCACCGAACCACCTACGTATAATAACTTCCAGAATGTATTTGATGCACGTCTCATTTAACGGGTTTTTCTTTACGGTTTTTACTATTACATTTTTTTCAGTTCAGTCACGCAGCAAAATCCCTATCTTCTCCAAGCCTGCCGTAAGGAACTTAGTTCCAAAAAGTAATGAATTGTGTTTAGTGACAGATTAATACCGTATAACACGGTAAATTCAAATATACTTAAAACTTACATTGGGAAAAGCATAGAGAGAGAGAGAGAGAAATGATATTATTATGTTTCACTGCGCCTGCGTGTAACAATGATAAACAACGCGTTATGATAAACGCTTTTTTCAACGCGTTACGCTAAAAATCAGTTACCCTTCCATAAAAAGTTATCACTTCAAAATCGTAAAGCCTTAAATAGTTGAAAAACAAAAGAACAATAAACCAAATTTTTTACTAAAACAAATATTAACCTAATAATTTTATTTAATCAAATATTCACGCTAAACACAAAATTAGTTAGTTTACTACAATTCCAGTTTGCTTGAGATTTGACTGGTCCTAAACTGATAACCACAATACCCAACAACGCAGAAGAAGACCGACCTACGGCAAGTGTGAATATCGTGAGAAGTGTTGTAGTTATGGTATATGCGGGCGATAAATTGAAATTATAGAACTGTGATGGAAATCTCACGAACGTGAATGAAAGAATAATTCAAATAACCCACATCACGAAATATGTTTGTGATACAGTTTTCTTTTATTGACCTCAAACAACGGTAATCTATATTTTTGTTGAATCATTATCAAAAATTGAATTTTTAACAAAATTGTACATGTAGAAAGTAGGTAAATAAAAACAGTACCTAAGAATTAAATAGTAATTACATTATTAAGTTGTGACAAACGTAAAGTGTTCTTTGCACATCATTCAGTGTACTTTACATAAGATTTAAAAGAAACATCTTATATAGAATAAACATATAAATTATTGTACAATACAAATCCCAATATTACAAATGTTCTATTTAATATAATCTATTATTTTTAAAGGAATATCTGAAATTATTACACTAGTTTACAAAATTCAACTGTTCCGTGATTTTGATGGTTAATAATGTTCAGTTATGACTTGTTTATGTCAAATCTACCCTCAAAAATTTTCGGTAAGCTCGAGTTTCTTTGTTAATGATTTTTATCATTCGTGCTCATTTATTATTTTTTTATTAAGGATGTCCTCGTAGGTATATAATAGACCTAAATACAAATGTACCGAGAACATCTATTGAGCCACAAGAGACAATTTATTAATTTGGGATTTAAAGGCCTGCAATTTAGGACGAGTGAGGAAGACGTGGGAAGGTAAGTTCCACAATCTGGAGACCCTGGTGATGAAGGAACGATCGAATCGATCCGTTCTCGATGTCCGGCATTGAACAGTCTTAGGGTGCAAGGAGTTGGCACGTCGCGTTGCTCTGGCTGCTCTGGCAAGTGAAGGCATTATAGAGCGGAGTTCTTCTGAGCAAAATCCGTTTATGTATCGGTAAAACAAGGAAAGATCAGCCACTGCTCTTCCGTGGGATAATGGGGATAGGTTTCTGGTGATACTGGTGTCGTTTATTAGTCGAACTGCTCTTCTCTGTATTGCATCAAGAACTCGGAGCCTTGACGGAGCCGCCGAACCCCATACATGCGAGCAGTATTCAAGATTAGGCCGTATTTGGGCCGATAAAGTGCGTTTTTCATTGTGTTATGAATAATATCTAAAGTTTTTGCGACATAAGTAGTTCAAGGAGACGTTTAAACAATCCAAATCATTTTTGTTACATATGCGCACAATATGTATTTAAAAACAGTAGAAAAGTTATATCAGAGTTAGTGAAGAATACCTATTTTGAGTACTTTGGGAAGCTCTTGGAGTCTTGGACTTCCAATTATATGTGTAAATCGTGTGTGGAATATTTAAGATTATGGAAAAGTGGTAAAAGAAGTGCCTTTAAGTTTAGAACACCAACCATTTGGCGACCACTAAAACATCACGAACACTGTTACTTTTGTAGTGTGAATATAAACGGTTTAAAGACTAAAAATCGAGCTAAATAGTGGTACCCAAGTAGTAGTTGTGTTCAGCGTCGGGTGCCGCATTCACCTGATGTTTCAGTATCTGAAAATATATCTGAACGCTTAGAACCGGACAATAAAACAAGTTCATCACAAAATGATACTGATTTTGAAGGTAATATCAAATGAGCCAAAATGCTTTTCTGAGATAGATGATCTCGTAAGAGACTTAGGTAAATCTTAAGAATTACGGTGTTATTTTTCCGAAGAAAAAGATATTACCTTTTGTTCAGATATTAAAAACTTGTTGATAAAAATGGGCTTGAAACATTGCGAACCAAACGTTTATTTATTGACAGCTCAAAACGTAGTCCAAAGTGTATTCTGTTATAACGGAAATAAATACCTACCTATTGCCTACAGTACAAAGTTAAAGAAAGAACATTGTAATATCGCTAGTTTTGGACAAAATAAAATACAATGACCATCAGTGACAAATTTGTATTGATTTAAAAATTCTTCTCGGTCAACAAAGTGGTTACAGTTTCTCTTTTTTATTTGCCTTTGGGACAGTAGAGCTAAAATAGAGCATTGGGTGAGAAGAATATGGCCTTTAAGAACAAATATGATGCCTGGGAAGAACAATATAATCCAGAATTCACTATTCTTCCGCTATAACATATCATCTGAATCATGAATCAGTTTGTTAAATATTAAAACGGGAACTGTTTTTCATACATTTGCCAAAAATTCCCTCGGCTCACTATGGAAAGGATTAAAGCCGGTATATTTGATGGCCCCCAAATTAGAGAATTCTCAAAAGATATTCAATATAGAAATTCAATTAGTGAGCTAGAACTAAAGGCTTTGACAGCTTTTGCCTCTGTGATGCAAAATTTTCTCGGAAACAAAAAATCTGAAAATTATGTCGAGCTTGTAGAAGACATTCTTTTACAATTAAAAAATATGAGGTGCAATATAAGCATAAAATTCCACTTCCTTCATAGTCACCTGGACAGGTTTCCGGAATACTTATATAGGAGATATGAACGAAGAGCAAAGAGAGCGTAGGTATGCATCAAGACTTACGAGTCATAGAAGAGCGTTATCAGAGGTTTTGGGATAAGAATATGATGTCTGACTATTGTTGGTCTCTGATATGCCATTTTCCCAAATCTACAAATCAGAGAAAAACTTTAAAACGAAGTTCTGTAGAAGCCAATGATTAATTACATTTTTTAATAAATAATTGCTTATTGTTTTGTTTTTACGTCATTGCTGAAACTCAAAATCTAGAGCTGAGAAAATCTAATCATATATTTGAAATATGCATACAATATAAAGTTAGCAACAGCTAAAATTATTTTGGCAACAGATATACTGTAAACTGTAAACTACTATTATCTATCTTGCAAACTCGCGACTCTCAATCTGTTATCAACTAAACTATTAAAAGGTATAATGACAACTTTTTTTCTTTAAATATCCAACCGATATAAAATTATATATTTTTGTAAGGATTACGAGAGTGACCCTTACAAACGTACCAAGTTTTGCAACAGGATCTGAAAACGCGTGTAACAAACAACCGTCGTCGTTAGGAAATACTTTGAAGCTGGACAAATAGCATGTAATTGGAGATGCGCTTGTATTAGAGAGAACTTTACGAGAATATGTTGGTGGACATCATTTGGGAACACCATAACGAGCACTTCACGTTTCCTGAAAATAAGAAAAATAATGACTAACGGGTGTAACATAGTCATTATTCTCCATACATTGTATTGTTTACATGTGTTAATTATTTCAGCTAAAAATTGATTTCACTTTATACAACTACTTACCTGTTTTACAGCAGTTTTTATAATAAAGAAAGCACTGTGATCCACTAAAATTAAAAATATGAAAGTTCTAAGGTTTTGTAATAATTATCTTACTTTAAAATCTTTTTTATTTATAATAACTGTAAATAGCTTTATAATGGAGCTATATTAGAATTTTCATTCTTAACGATTTTTTCCCTGTGGCACAATATTCTCTCTCCATCATAATATCACACTGTTTTGACTTTAAATAGCGATTAGTGCTTTGTGATTACTACTGACCTTAAACAATGGTCCATCAAGCAGGAGAACTGTGTGATTAATGAACTATTAACATCAATAATAAATTTTCCGGCCTACAACCAACCCCTAGGCGTATTGTTGAAATCAACATTTAAACAGAGTTGGATCCTGTTTATTTAGCCTAAAAAGTATTTTTAACGTTAATAAATTTTTTTTAAAAAACTAGATTTTATATTTTATAATACAAATTGATTTTGAACGACTTAAAATATGTTTTTGTACAACTGTCATTAAAAGTGACACTTTTAATGATAGCAAACAATGTTAAAAACGATTGTTTACATAGCAGCGTGTTAAAAATACTTTTAACACGTTGCCATGTAAACAAGTTTACTTTTAACACGGTTTAGTTTACTTTTAACACGGTTTGGTTTATTGTCATTGCAAATTCGCTCGTTTCATTATCAAAATAGGGAAGTTGTACAAAAAACATTGTATGGTATTTGTGTTAAAAGTGATTTTATTTTGTTCGTGAAATTGTTCAATTCGCTCCGCTCATTTCACAAACGTTTTCACTCACAAAATAAAACCTCACTTTTAACACTCATATCATAAATAACTATTATTGTCAATCTGGTACGGCTTCGGTAACCCATTTACATTTTGACATAAAAATGTCTGGTTGATAAGTTTTTCTACCGTTTTTATTAAGTTTGTGAGTAAAGGGTTGTATAAATTAACAAACGTACCATTTTATTTCTTAACATCACAAAATATAATTAAACATCTCTTTGATATCCTTTTTTTTACAAAAAACCTTGGCACATTCCCACATGAATTTTAGTCAATTATTCTGCGTTCATAAGTAAACGAAGAGGACTATGAAAAATGTATTAAATGTCATACTGTCCTTGGTATCGGGATGGGACGTTTCGCCGTCGCCGGTTTGCCGTCGCCGTTTCGCCGTCGCCGTTTCGCCGTCAGTTAAGAATAAACAGTGTTCTTTAATTTTTGCATAAAAATATATTCAATGCGATATAAGTATGCACTATAATACTTATAAATAAATAAAAATGTAATAATTTAAAAATTTCATATCTACGTGTTTCAATTTCTATTTTTTTTTTGTTTCCTGATAAATCTAATGTTTCTTGGATTTTTGTCTTAACTGTTGTAAAGACTTAATTAAAGGGTAGATTTACTAAAAGTTTAGTGTTTAGTGGAATTTATTAAATTGCAATTAAGGACAACTTAAGAAGTATTATATGAAAATAATTAACCGATTTTGAATGTGGGATAAACCTTTCCTAGAATTGGCATTTACCATTTCCATAGGATTAAAGATTAAAGATTAAATAGGTATACCTACTCCATTAAATGACTATTAACTTAAACTCAATTCTTAATTATATTATATAGTTATATAAATAAAGAAAAATTTTGAATATCTTGTGATTGTTCGGTGTAAGTATAATAAATTATTTTTGTCGATATAACGTTTGTTTCGCAAAAGTGTGTCAGTATGAACCGAGATATTTTATCTAAAAGAGAACATGCAAAGTTCAGCTCAGATGGTTTTGTTTATCTTTTTGACGCCCTTAGCAAAAAAGATAATGAAGTCAAATTTTGGAGATGTGACCAAAGGGGAATGTGCAGTGCTCGATTACATACTAGAAATGGAGAAGTAATAAAAAGAGTGAACATACACTCCCATGGCGCCTCGGCAGCAGATGTAGAGGTTGCACAAATACTAACAGCCGTTAAAAGACGCGCTGAAGGGACAACTGAAGGAACAATTCAGGTAATTAATAATTTATTGAACATATATTATTTCCAAAATATTCACCTCTATGAAGCTGGAATAGTGCTAATAGAGATATAACTATGGTGCAAATAAAAGAAATAAATTTATTTTTAGTTAATTCGGTTTTCTAAGCAAAATTGTTCAAATCGCCAGGAATAAAGTTTTTTTTTTGAAATATTAAAAAATAGTATCGAAAGAAGTAGGTAGTTTAGAATCCAATTTTATGTCTGTATACCAAATTTCAGAATCATAAAATTATTTTTTGAAACTCTAATTTTCTTTAATAAATTATACAGGGCTTCATATGATATATGACTGGTATATTTTTTTTAATTTTGCTTAAAGTTAGCCTAAATTTAAGTCTGCATAACCCTTAATAATTTTAAACTAGTTGTGTTATCACACATGGTACTTTCCCTCAAAGTTCGTAGATTGGTGATAGTGTATTCCTAGATTATTTTATTTTACTTTCTTCCGTTAATCTTTTAAGAATGCTGTAAGAGAGACGTATTTTTAAAACTTGAAGCCTACAATTTTTGTACTACACTTTTTTTTAAATCTTTTACAATAACGGGTATATCGAACTTTACCGCACTATTGGGACACCCTGTACATATATTTCATAAGGCTGTGCTCATAGCAGTATTCCATCTTCATAGATACCTCTTTTTTAAAATTTTCTTTTTATTGATTTCATTATTTCTTAATTAAAGGTTATTAACGAATGTTTGGGTAATATTACTCAAGCTGCCCAAGCCCGATTGCCAAATATTTGCGCACTGAGGAAAACTATTAGGCGAAAACGCAACCAGATTCAAGCTGCACCACCAAATCCTAATAATCTTGATCATACCAGAACCTTATAGAATTTATAAGGTACAAGATGGCATCGAAGAAAATTTTCTCTTGGCGGACAATGAAGAAGGTCAAAATAGAATATTGATATTTGGAAAAAAAACCTGGCTTAATCATTTGCAGACTTCGCCAACATGGTATGCAGATGGTACATTTTCCATAACCCCACCTCTTTTCACACAAGTATACACTGTGATGGCATTGAAACATAATGGCGTCCATCCCATATTTTATGCCCTACTGCCAAATAAATCACGAGCTACTTATTGCCGAATGTTCCAAATGATAAAGGATCTGAAGCCGAATCTGCAACCAGGAGCAATCCATTGTGATTTTGAGATTGCTGCTTTCACAGCCATGAAAGATTGCTTCCCGGGCGTAAAAATCAACGGATGTTTCTTCCATTTAGCCCAAAATTTAAAGAAGCACGTTGCATCTTTGGGACATATGAGGGAATATAACAACAACCCACAATTTGCCTTGAGCTGCAGGATGGTAACATCCTTGGCATTCGTTCCACTTGAACATTTGGATGACGCCATCAATGATCTGGGGAATGCTTTACCCGTGGAGCTCCAACCTCTGTTGGATTGGTTCGAGGACAATTATGTAGGCCGTATGAACAGGTAACTATAAAAATACACTTAAAAGCTTATTAAATTATTTAGTAACGTAACTTGCTAATAAAATAATTATTTTTAATGCTAGATTGCGAAATGTCACTTTTTCAAAATAATTTCGCAATCGAGTATCAAACAACATTTTTTCGAAAACTGTATCCAAATTACTAAAAATGAAGGGATAAAATTTTGAAACTCATAATTTTTATTTTATTTGGCATATATGTCAGTCTTCTACAATTTGTTGCAAATACAGGCTGTTATCTATAAACTGACACATTTTAAACGTGATTATTGCATTGTCATTATTTTCAATATCAGCATTAGATTTTCAATTTCTTAAGTAGGCATTTTCAGCATTTTTAATTTATTGTCATTTGTACACTGAACTAATTAACTTCTTGGTAACTTCTACTTATTTCAATGAATAAATGACAAAAAAATTAAAAATGCAGAAAATTTGTTCAATAAAAAATTGGCGATATTAAAATTAATGAGAATGCACCCATTTACAAAAATTCTTTAAATAAAATTCCGTATAATACATTTTGAAGTTTATATTTTTGCTAATTATTTGCAGACAAGGAGATGGTAGACGTCCACCTTTATTTGCCCATGACATGTGGAACCTTTATGAAAGGACACTAAATGAAGAAGACCGAACCAATAATTATGCTGAAGCTGCGCATAGAAGGCTTCAAATGGAGCTAGGAGTTGACCATCCATCGGTATGGAAATTCATCGACAGTCTCCGTAAAGTACAACGAGGTAGGGATGTTTATTATGAACAATTAATAGCTGGTAACCTTCCAACATGTAAATTAAAAAAATACAGGGACGCGGATGAGCGAATCTTAAGAACTGTACGACGCTTCAATGCCGAAGCAAATATTTTGGAATATCTGAGGGGACTTGCACATAATTTCGATATGTAAATATAGTTTTATATTGAATTATATATATTTTTCTGTAAATATATTTTTTCCTAATTGAAGGACATAGTTTTATTTTAATAGTTGTAAATAGTATACTTATAACGCATTTTTGCAAAAAATTAAAGAACACAGTTATTCTTAACTGACGGCGAAACGGCTGCCGGCGAAACGGCCGCCGGCGAACTGGCTCGACGGCGAAACGGCGACGGCGAAACGGCGACGGCGAACCGGCGACGGCGAAACGTCCTAGACCCCCTTGGTATAGTGGCCAAAAAGTCAACAACAAAAAAAAACGTTATTAAGTAAGCAAGGTTCAAAGACTTGCTAACATTGGCATAACTGGAACTCTGAGATGTATTCTTGCAGCAGTAGTGGGAATCTTGTTAGGTCTTTCTCCTATTAACATAATCTTGAAGAATTTGTTTTTAAAGGCTGCATAAAACTGAGCAACATTTTTATTAGATCAGGACACAACAAAATAAAGAAGGAAATTGAAGAAGACCCCTGGGAGATAAAATCATACCAAATGGTTCCCAAATACCTGCCCAAGAAAACGTTCCATGAAAAAAAACATCAACGTGAGAAATCATAAAACGCATACAGTTGATTTAAAAAATAGGGTTACACCTGGAACACAGACAAGTCTAAGACGGAAGCATGAATTCACAGTAGTGACGAAAGCGTATAAAATTCTGTCCCTCTGGGAACATATAGGTAGGTACATCAGTATTTTTAAGAAGAGAATATGCCATCTTGATGTATTAATGCTCCAGTGCCAGGACATCATGGAATAAAAGTCATCGAGCAGGCTTATAAACTTGCAATAAAAGGATTAGCCACAATATTCTATGGTCCAGAGCCCCCCTAGGGATATTGTAAAGTACGGTCCAAAATCAAATGAAAACATGGATCCATAGACAACACTGGGAACACATCTCTAATCAAGTACGCAGCAGACTGTTTATTAAACAGAGGTGTGCCAGAAGAGCTGCGCAAAGCTAGTAGGAATCAGCTACCAGTCGTTTCAGGATTCCTTATGGATCATACACACCTACAAACCATGGTGGTGTGTAATGGAGACCCAAGCTGTAGATTATATAACAGAACACCTGAAACATTTAAACCTGGGCCATTGCCAGGCACTGGTACGCCTGGAAACTTCAAAATGTCTTCACAAACATATGTCACTCATCTTTTGGACCTGTACAAACTAAGAAGTAGAGGGTACAAAGACTGGAGTGGGTGACACGCACCAATGGAAGACATGCAATAAGCCTAACTAGGCTGCAGTACGATCCTAGAAAATATGTTAGACGGCTTCCATCTCAAAAAAGATGCACCCTTATTAAAAATAACTTAAAACACAAAAAAAATAATAATAACAATCATCATTTGTTTATGCGGATTTTGCTTAACTTTTGCATCTTCCATGTAATGCGTAGATAATCTATAAAAGCAAGAAAATATCGAGTTAGATTGTAACAGATTCACTGAGGTGTTTGTAGGAAACTTCAAAATGAAGATAAATATTTTTTTTAAATCAATATAAAATTCATACCAATTCATACAGGGCTTATGTTTATTTTTATTTTTATAGAGTTTTTATTATTAAATATTGTGTACTTGGTTTAGAACTTAAAGTTACCATAATAAAAGTAGTTATAAAAAATTAATAAGACCATTAGGTACATTCTTACAATAAAATGAGTTATTATTGTAATTTGAAAATAACGTGCATAAATTAAAACTAAATATAGTAAGCATTACGTGTGATATATTTTCCCTTTAAATTTTGGTGACGGTCCGGTTCTGTAGTTAAACGGAATCAAATAATAGGCTTTATTTGCAAATTGTTTAGTTTTACTAGACCGAAAATTGATCTTGTATGCATGATTGTTGAAAAATCTCGAAATGTAATCGGTCAGAAATAAGGGTCAAAAAATAATCACGCTGAAAATCTGCCATAGTAATAAAGGTGGTGTTGTGGAAACGTGCCTGTGGGAATCGAAAAGTAAAAGCAATAATTGCGTGCTTGGTGAACAAATTAAATATATCCTGATGTGCTAAAGAAAAATTTAAAAATTATGCAGTAAACTAATTTTTTATGTGGTTAAACAACTGGCACCATTGTTTGTCTGTGATCTTAAGGATTTAAAATTAGAAATTGACGAAACAAAAATACAACTTTTAAGTCACCGATAATAAAAAATTAGATTTTTCCTTAGAACATTTATGATATCCAACAAAGGAATCTTGACAGGTTACTGCCAATAGCGACAACATCTCATTAGGATGAAATTAACAGAATCGCCGCTATGCAGAGGCTGCGAACAAGAAGAGGAAACAGTAGAACACATTATGTATGACTGCTCTGCATTTTCTGAAATCAGAAGATCCGTGTTGGGCGAGTATTGGCTTACACCAGCCGATGTTAGGGAGATCCCCCTCGGGAGCCTCATCATACCTATTTTAAATCACTAGGCCTGGTGACAGCCTGAGGTGAGGATATCCCTACAATACGGGAGGATGCACAATGGGTCATATGTGGCCTCAGTGCTGGCTAAGCACTAGCTCGCCCCTCCCCAAATTTCCAGATCCAGATATCCAACAAAAAAAAATTCTATAACAGTCTTACATTTATGGTTTTGTCTCTAAGGAGAACCGAAGCAAAATAGAGAAACCCAATTGACCAATATAGGTATTTTACTAAGGTATACACTTATGTTTTCCGAACACTAAGACCATTTTCTGTTCTTTCTTTGCGAGAAACTTTCGAGTAGGATTACTGTAAAGGGATTCATGGAACAATTCAAGGGAAGCTAATCTGGTATACCCGATGGCTCAAAGACTTGGAAAGGCACAGAGTCAGGTTTATATAGTAGAAGACACTGGATATAAGTTCAATTAAGTCTAGGTGGGTATGCTACAGTGTTTCAGGCCCATACAACACGGTGCAACGGAGATCGTAAGTCTGGGTATAACGGGTAAAACCGTCGTCATATATAGGTATTAGAACAGACAAGCAGCTCTAAAGGCGATATTTTCGACCAAATAAGCTAACAGCTGGTGTGGACTGAGTTAGGTCCTTGACACATGCCGCAAGTCGAAATTCTCTTACACTGGCGTGGGTACCAGGATACTCAGCGTTTCGGGGCAATGAAACGACTAAGCGGGAGCTAATATCCCAATGATTGGCTTGGAAACATTCGGTAGGGTTGCTGAAATGCAGCAATCGTAAAATGGAGGCTAGAGAAGACCCAGGAGAAGTGGGGAAAATCAGTGAGCAAGCGACAAGCCAAAGTCTTCATAAGCGGACACTCGGCGAAATTTACTTCAAAGCTGATAATACAAAGGGGAAAGGATGTCAAAATTATTGACAGTCTCTTGACAGCAGATTGTAGGCAAATAAACTTGGCAGTGAAGGTCATGCAAGAACGTGATATCTAGTCATGGGCGCCCGCAGGGAGGGGCCAGGGGGGGCATTGCCCCCCCTGAGAATCAGGATAGTACGCATAAATTTTTGTCAGGTTTTAGTGTTTTGAAAAATTTAGAATGTCCAAAATGAATAAATATCGGCAATTCCGCATAAACGCCGGGATAAGGTTACGTTAACGAAAAACATGACTACATAAATAACCAAACCCGCCGACTCGGCGTCAGTCAGTGTCTAGCTGTTGTTGTGTTAAGTCGTATATTCACCCTTGGTAAGCTTACTCCCGAAGTGGAAAAGGTGCTCTTTGCAAGTCATGTGTTTTATTTAAGCCCCGTGTTAGCCATGGAAGCTATCAAAGTGGATTCATCACACGCCCATTCAATAATTATAAAAAGTTTCATGAATATGCTAAATCTCACGCTCTTTCGCAATGGCACCGCGAGGCTGTGGAAAAGTCTAGTAATTTCTTGTCAGTTATGGACGGTGAAAAGCAAAGTGTCGATGTTCTTGTCAATGAAGGGTTAGCTCACCAGATTGAATCAAACAGAAATAAACTGAAAAACCTATTGTTTCGTCTATATTTTTTTGTGCTACACAGGATCTACCATTAAGAGGAAAACAAGATACGCATGCTGTTTTTAACTACGTTTTGCGTTTCAGAGAAGAGTCTGGAGATGTTACTTTAGCAGACCATCTGAAACATGGGCCCAAAAATGCCAGCTACATATCCCATCGAGTTCAAAATGAGTTGATTAAAACTAGCGCAAATGTTTTAAGAAATGAACTGATTGGTAAAATAAATTCAAATGAAATATTTTCCATATTGGCTGACGAGACAATGGATATTTCAGGGGTGGAACAATTGTCCCTTGGTGTTAGATATTTTGACACCTCCGACAAATGTATCAAGGAGGATTTCCTAGGTTTTCACCTTTACAGGATGGTTTGGGTGCTGAAAATGTAGCAAGTGCAATCATCTCTACATTAACATCATGGGGTTTAAACTTAAATAACGTTGTAGGACAGGGCTATGATGGATGTAGTACAATGGCTGGTCATATTACTGGTGTACATAAAAGAATCAATGAAAAATTTCCTATGGCTCTGTATTTCCATTGCTCTAGCCATAAGCTCAATTTAGTCGTCAATGATTTGAATAGGGTACCACAAGTTAGAAATACTGTTGGAACAGTAAAAGAGGTTATTAAATTTTTTCGTGAAAATGGACAGAAGAGAGCGGTTATTGGGACACTGCAGAAACTGTGTGAAACCAGATGGACTGAAAAGTATAAAGCAATAAGAAAGTTCAATGAACAGTTTGTTGATATAGCTCAAGCTCTAGAAAACTTATCTATGGAAGGAAATAAGGACACGAGGCAGAAAGCATTTCAACTCCACTGTGCTGTAACAACAACATCATTCTTAATATGTATGCAAGTAATAGCTGTGTACTCCAGTAAACTTGAAATCGTAACTCAAATGCTGCAAAGTCCAAGTGTTATTAAAAGTTTCAACACACATACAAAGGTTAGCTGAAATTTTTAAAAGCGACAGAACAAATAGTGTAGAAGAGTTCGCCAAAATAATGTTGACTGTCGAACAAAATGCTGCAGCTCTGTGTGTTACTCTCACAAAGCCACGAGTCATTGGTGGAACACAAATACATCGATCAAACCAACCATCTGAGACCTTAAATGATTATTTTAGAGTGTCGGTGTTTCTTCCATATTTAGACTCTTTGGTGCAATCCTTGAGTGACAGGTTTTCAGAAAAAAACCAACCTGCTTTTGAAATATTTAACATGCATCCAAAAGTCATGAAAGCCCTTCCCAAAGAAAAATACGAAAGTTCTGTGGTAAAAATTGCTGAAATGTATGGAAAGTTGTTAGACAACTTTAAGGACGAATCAGTCCTATGGTATGACCTGTGGGCAAACACACCAGCTGATTATAAGGACTTGGAGAAAATGCACCTTATAGATGTTCTGCAACACGAACATGTTTACTTTTTACCGTCAGTTGCTAAGGCACTCAAGATTGCACTGTGTTTACCACCAACAACTTGTACTATTGAGAGGTCATTCAGGTGAGAATAATAGTTAAATTTTTTTAAATTGCATGCAAATTTACTTAGATTTTATAGGTCTAACTTATTTATTTTTTATTCCATTTCTGCATAATAGTCTTTTAAAATATATACTAAGTCAAGTATACCAGTAGTTGGCAGAAATTTAGTTTACAATGGTTAATTTCGTTTATAGGAGTAAAAATGGTTTATATCTTTAAAATGTTTACTGTTATGTTTCTTTACAGCACTCTGAGACGAGTAAAAACTTGGATAAGGAGCACCATGTCAAACGATCGGCTTACCGGCCTCTGTCTACTGTCTATTCATAGGAACACAGTAAAACAACAAAAAGATGAGCCAATAGAAAAGACCATCAATGTTTTTGGAATGGATAAGAGAAGAGTACAATTCTTGTTCAAGTCATAATATTTTACATCTATTCAGATCATGTCACACCTAAGTTCATTTTGAAGCAAATACATATTACTTTAAAACATTTTTGACTTTTACTTTTTCACTGTAAAGTGTCATACCTCCCAGACCCCCCGGTGGCCTAGCCTCCCCTGGGAAAATATTCTGCGGGCGCCCATGTATCTAGTAGGTATTAGGAGAGGAGAAACCGGCTGCTCCAAGTTACGTGGAAAGACCACTGTCAATACTATTAAGTCACATTAAGTGAGCAAAGCTAGACAAGGTGTTCTAATCCTCTGTAAAGGTCGCAGTGATACAGGCTAACAGCCAACCCAATTAATATCTACCTATCTGTTCTTTCTGCATTTTTTCCATCTTAGCGATTCCTAATGTTACATTAACATATTATATAAATAAATATAAATGTTACATCACAGCATTGATATTAAAATTAGTTTAAAACTGTTCGCACTGCTCTTGTGCATGCGTAGTAGCCTGTATGTAGCGTTATACGACACCTTAAGCTACGGTTTTTAAGAAGTGTGCGCGTCGCACGTCTTACGGCCTAAGCAGAATAAGCTCAGCTTAACTCACAGTCTGCTTTGCGCGGGTCGGTTTTTATGAATTCTCAGTTTTTAATATTCTGTTGAAGTAAACGGATAGTGCAGAATGAATACTGCTATAGTTGCGTTTTTGATCGAAGAAATTGAGAACGATGAAGAAGACTTATTGTTGCTGACAATGAAAGAGCCCAATAGAAAAGTTGACGATTTATTTTCCTGTCGCAAATCCGAAGGAGCGTATGCAGTTACAGTGGAAAGACGACTTTTTGGGAATGAAATAAAATTTCAAGAATATTTTAGACTTTCTAGGGAATTGTTTGAGATTGTTCTAAAATTCATAAGAGAAGATATTGTTAAAAAACCTTGTAACAGATATAGTCATCCAATCACACCAGAAGAAAAGCTGTGCATCACTTTAAGGTAAGATAAATTTTCAAATTTTTTAACCAATTGTAGGAGTTACGGTATTCTTATTTATTTTTAAATGCTAAAACACAATTTCAAGTTATATGCGACATTTGATTACTTTAGAACTTACAATAAAGTAAGAAGTAGTACTTCAAAATTATTTATTTAAAATTTGTTACAAAACATATAATTTACAACTCGTACAAATTGTCAGACGTCGTCATGTATGATTGTGGTGAAAAAACTTGTGTATCGGCACTTGAAGATGCACGAGAATGTAGAGAGTCTTCTTGTACTACATACGTGCTTTCAGACACTAGTGAAAAGGGTGGAGTTTGTATTGCGATATTGTCCAACTCCAACTGGGAAATGACTTTCATTACTTCCAGTTTTGCCTTCGCTTTTAACTGTGGGGAGAATGTGGAAACAGTGGCAGCAATACTTCGAAAAAGATGTAGCAGTGTCAGATTCATTAGATGGAGCAGTATGTTGGTTCACCAATTCACGAAGAAGGGCTGTTCTCTCAGTTCGGCTTTTTTTTATTTCTTGTTTTTCATTTAAACGTGCTCGTTTACGAATGACCGGAGTGATAACATCTTTTTCGGCTTCACGCTCGTCAACAGCTTCTTGCTCCGTTAATAGATCTTGAGATTCTGGAATATCTGGACGTTCCTCATTATTTTGAGAATCTATATCTCTAAGTTCCTGGGTATCTTCATCTTCAGCATCAAATATGCTACTTGTTTGCTGGGTTTCATTGCTGTTGTTTTCTTCATCGTCGTATTCTTGTATATTACTGTTTGATCTGAAATAATAACCGAAGTTGAATAAAGCAACCAACATCCAGAAGTGCACGCTTACCTTCTTTCTACAAATGCAGTATTGTCCAAAAATCTTAAATGCTTAAATTTATTCCGAAAATTATCTCCAGAATCTGCAGGTGCACCTGTTCCTTTCTTTACACCTTTTCTTTTTCTCTGATAATAATCTCGAATACTTTTCCATCTTCCCTTGCAATCCGCTTCTGCAAAATATGAAATAAATGTATGAATTTTTCTCTTACAGATATATGGCAACAGGAGAATCTTTTAGATCTTTGGCGTTTCAATATCGTATTAGCCACAGTTGGATTAGTGTTATCGTAAGAGACGTGCTTCAAAGCATCAGAAATCGTTTGTGTCATATTTATATACCTGAACCAACTCAGGAACGAATGTTAGCAAATGCTCAAGATTATTATGACATTTGGAATTATCCAAACTGTTGTGCATCCATTGATGGCAAGCATATTAGAATAATTTGTCCGGATAACGCCGGGTCCCGTTTTTTTAACTACAAACAGTTTCACTCTATTGTACTACTAGCGATGGTTGATGCAAGATACAGATTTGTGGCAATAGATGTGGGTTCTTACGGACGAGAAGGAGATGCAGCTATATTTGCAAAATCAAATATGGGAAAGAAAATAAATGCCAATAATTTTAATTTTCCACATCCAAAGCTTATACCTGGCACAACAAATGCACAACCTTTTGTAATTTTAGGAGATGAAGCATTTTCTCTCACAGAGACAATGATGAAGCCATATCCAAAACGACAATCAGTACTTGACCAAACAAAGGCTGTTTATAATTACAGACATTGCAGAGCCAGACGAACTTCCGAAAACGCCTTTGGTATAATGTGTCAGTATTTTCGAGTATTTTATACACCGATAGCTATTCTAGCCGATGCTACTGATGATCTAATAATATCAGCTTGTATACTACACAATATGCTACGAAATTCCAGAATTCCATATCCAAAAGAAAATTCTAATAACATCCCTGATCTACCAAAAGACAATATGCTACCGCTAGCTCCAACATCTGCCAGAAGACCGACATTTCAAGCTAGTCAAGTGAGGGATACTTTCAAGGCGTATTTTAACAGTCCAAATGGATCCCTGCCATGGCAAGACAAACATGTTGCACGCATTGATTGATTTTCATATAATTTTAATTATAAATCAGAAAAAGACATGTTTCAATTTTGTAATTAGCTGTAATAGAACGACAAACTGGTTTAATAAATCTAATATGTACTTACCACTTCGTCTAATTTTCTCTGCAATAGCTTTCCAGATGTTGTTTTTTACTTCGGAATCTTTATAGCACCTACTTTTTACCACATATAGTGGTGGGTGTTGCCTCACTAAGTCAATTAATGTTTCATCCTCCTCGGGTGAAAATTTTTGGCTCATAATGTTCACTCTTCACAAGCCACCACTTGATATAATTTGTTTCAGCTTATGTCGACGTCTGCGTCCAAACCCAACGAAATTGATCTCAGCGCACAACTCAAACTCACACTGCTTTGTTAAACTCATCCGTTCAACTAGACAGACTCTTACAACCCGCATGCATAAGACACCTGATGTTAAATTAAAGCGCACGTGAGCTCTGCTCAACTTACTGTCGGCCGTACGCCGCGCATTGTTCTTAGAAACCGTAGCTTTAAGCTACGGTTTTTAAGAACAATGCGCGGCGTACAACCGACAGTAAGTTGAGCAGAGCTTACGTGCGCTTTAATTTAACATCAGGTGTCTTATGCATACGGTTTGTAAGAGTCTGTCTAGTTGAACTGATGAGTTTAACAAAGCAGTGTGAGTTTGGCCGAGTTTGGCGTGTGCGCTGAGATCAATTTCGTTGGGTTTGGACGCAGTCGTCGACATAAGCTGAAGCAAATCATTATGAGGCAAAAATTTTCACCCAAGGAGGATGAAACATTAGCATTGTTCATTCTGCGCTATCCGTTTACTTCAACAGAATATTATAAACTGAGAATTCATAAAAACCGACCCGCGCAAAGCGGACTATGAGTCAAGCTGAGCTTATTCTGCTTAAGCCGTAAGAGACGCGACGCGCACACTTCTTAAAACCGTAGCATTATACGTTATACGAAGCTACATCGACCATTAATGTTCATAACGTTTTTGGCAACTGAAAAGCCTGAAGTCGGTTCTTCTGATATAAATAAAGGCACTAAGCACGAATTTCATATCGGCGATGGTCTCCGAGATACCTGGTGCCCAGGGTATAACTCTGTATAGTGATAATATATTGTAGGTAAAATACAAACTTATAAAGACAGAAACAGACCAGTATCAAGTCACGTGAGTTCAACTAACCTCACGCAGACTTATGTCATGACCAAAAGTGTGTAATGTCATGACCCGTCACGTCACAGGACGTTGTTTTCTGCGCTTGCACATATTTTGTCCACAGACCAAAAATTGTCTCTGCAAAACTTACAGATTTTAGTAAATTTCATCTGATTAAGGGAAATGGGCAGTTTTAACAGAAAAAGTTTGGGAACATCAAGTAATAGGTAGGTATATAATCAAAAATAAAGTGAATATCGCGATCAATATATTCGCCAACTTCATATAACAGTGACATACCTATACATATTTATATTAAAAATTCTTTATTTTATTATTCATTATCGTTTTAGACAAAAATTATGAGATATACCTACCTATATTAATTTTTCCTCAACGAAATCTATTTTAGCTTCAAAGACTTTTCAACTGCAATTTCTTCTTAAAGGGTTCAAATTTAACTACACTTGTCAAGGAAGTTGCGTTAATTCAGTGTCAAATGCAAATATTTTATCTTCGTATAATATGTTTTACAGGCAACACGATGTAAGGACAATTTTGTCAAAAAAAAAACAGGTTGTACCTACCTACTTCTAAACATCTCCAACGATCAGCTAATATTCCAAACGCAATTGCTTCCTTATTTTATTTATATCGAGTACAAAACACTGTTTAGGTTTCTAATATATTCATCCAAAGCTATTCAACCACCGACACTTTGTAGTTCTTCTTTTCATTCCGAAGAACTAATTAAGCTATCGAATTCATTCCCTATCAAAAAACAAACATTGCACTAAAAACTCCTGCAACATTCGCAAAAATTACGTTAGGCGTGAGAGCAGTCTGTTTCTAAGCAACATATTAGGTAATGTGACGGCATATGAGCTCACGTGACGTGATAGTCTGTTTTCACCTTTATTTTCATTCTATCACTAATGCCTAATGATCCAAATGCATAAACTACCTAAGTATTTAATACATATCTAGACTGAAAATTAAAATTTAGTTCCAATACTAATCATGGTAGAATTTTACTAAATTATCTTATCGAAGACTAGCGGCCGCCCGCGACTTCATCCGACTTTATTTTTTTGCCACCGAGTTTCATACAAATTTGCAACCCCTATTTTAAATTCTTAAGGATGGAATTTAAAAAAGTAATTTTTTAGTACACCACTACCTAATAAAACAAATTTATTCTCGAATTTTCAAGACTCTACGCGTCTATCGACAGTGTCATGTCGGCCAGCAGCAGCGTGCTGCCGTCTCACCGCTCCACACACCCCGCTCAGTAAAGCGCGAGTGGTATTAGACGATTATTATTTTAAAACTTTAAAAACTTGCATGCTATATGCATGCAAAATCTCAGCCCGATCGGTTTAAAATTGACAAAGTTTCATACAAACTTTCATCCCTATTTTATCCCTTAGGGGTGGAGTTTATCAAAATCCTTTCTTAGGGGATGCCTAAGTCATAGTAGCTATATGCATGCAAAATCTCAGCCCGATCGGTTTAAAACTGACACAGTTTCATACCAACTTTCATCCCCTATTTTATCCCCTTGTGGGTGGAATTTATCAAAATCCTTTTTCTAAGGGATGCCTACGTCATAGTAGCTACATTCATGCAAAATCTCAGCCCGATCGGTTTAAAATTGACAAAGTTTCATACAAACTTTCATTCCCTTTTATATGCCCTTAGGGGTGGAAATTATTAAAATTCTTTTTTAAGGGATGCCTACGTCATAGTAGCTATATGCATGCAAAATCTCAGCCCGATCGGTTTAAAATTGACAAAGTTTCATACAAACTTTTATCCCCTATTTTATCCAAATAGGGGTGGAAATAATCAAAATTCTTTTTTAGGGGATGCCTACGTCTTAGTAGCTATATGCATGCAGAATCTCAGTCTGATCGGTTTAAAATTGACAAAGTTTCATACAAACTTTCATCCCCTATTTGATCCCCTTAGGGGTCGAATTTTTTAAAATCCTTTCTTATGAGATGCCTACGTCATAGTAGCTACATGCATGCAAAATCTCAGCCCGATCGGTTTAAAATTAACAAAGTTCATTACAAATTTTCATCCCCTATTTTATGCCCCTTTTCTAGGAAATGCCTACGTCATAGTAGCTATCTGCATGCAAAATCTCAGTTTGATCGGTTTAAAATTGACAAACTGTCATACAAACTTTTATCGCCTAGTTTATCCCCTTAGGGGTGGAGTTTATCAAAATCCTTTCCTGGGATGCCTACGTTATAGTGACTATATGCATGCAAAATCTTAGCCCGATCGGTTTTAAATTGATAGAGTTTCATAAAAAAATTTATCCCCTTAGGGGTGGAATTAATCAAAATCCTTTCGTAGGAGATGCCTTCGTCATAGTAACTATATGCATGCAAAATTTCAGCCCGAACGGTTTAAAATTGACAAAGTTTTATACAAACTTTCATCCCCTATTTTATGTCCTTGGCGGTGGAATTAATCAAAATCCTTTTATAGCGGATGCCTACGTCATAACATCTACCTGCATGCCAAATTTTAGCCCCATCCGTCCAGCGGTTTGAGCTGTGCGTTAATAGATAATACAAACTTTCATCCCCTATTTTATCCCTTTGGGGGTGGAATTAATCAAAATCCTTTCTTAGCGGATGCCTACGTTATAACATCTATCTGCGTGCCAAATTTCAGCCCTATCCGTCCAGCGGTTTGGGCTCTACGTTGATAGATCACTATATCAGTCAGTCAGTCAATCAGTCAGTAAGTCAGTCACCTTTGAGTTTTATATATACAGGGTGTCCAGGAACTTAATGCCAAAAATTCGGGAGCAAATAGAAGAGGTCAAAATAATGTTAGAAGTTCAAATAAATTTTTGTCATACGAGCCTTCGTATCTGAGTTATAGACCTCTAAAGTTTCGAAATAAAAACCTTTGTTTTGTCATAATTTCTAAACTATACATTGGAATACTATAAAATTCCAGTGACGGATTGCATACATCCATATGTCATGTGTTTGACGGTATAAATGAATCTACATTACGTACAGATAAGCAGAGATGGCTTGTGCCCATTGGTTAATAATCCGTAATTTTAATAGTGACCATCTGAATAATATTTAAATTTCAAAAATAAATTTTCCAATCCATTTACTAATGAAAATGTACTCTTGTTTGAACTCGATAAAATTAAGGGTTTAGGAGAAATTTGAACTTTTAGATCTGATCGCTATATTTTGTAAAGACAGACATTCTGAAGAGAACTATCAATAATTGTCACAACTTATAATTAAAAATTCCTTAAGATAGTATTTAAACGCAATAAAACAATTGCTTTGCAGTTTTAGTTTTAGTTCAAGCGTTTAAAGTCTGACCATGGGACTGGCTTAAGAAAAAGTAACTCGGAAACGAAGGCTCGTATGACAAAAATTTATTTGAACTTCTAACATTATTTTGACCTCTTCTATTTGCTATCGAATTTTTGGCATTAAATTCCTGGACACCCTGTATAGATAACCTGATAGCAGATGTTTAAATACGATATATTTACAAATAAAAATCTTATGTAGGATATATGTAAAGCTATTAAATTCTTTATTCAGCCCTTCAAGTAGTTTCTTGTTGAACACAATATTTCTCAGAAAATAAGTAGATACATCACTCCTCCAACAACTTTCGAAATAAAAACTAAAATTGTCATTGTCACAGAAATCAATACCTACTCTAATTTACAATTGTTATTCAACAAGGGCCAGCTGAAATTTTCAAAAAGAATCCATCTCAACGACGTCAGATTCCGAATAGCCCGCATTACTTTTCATACAGACACCATGCAGTGTTACCAAATGTTACCAGAAAATTTACAAAACAAACATCGAAACCCCCTAAATGTCAGCAAACAACTTAATACATCAGATATCCCTACCGCAAACATACGCGTTTGTTCCGCCCAAAAGGCGTGTCTATCATTTTCCTTTATTGTGATTGGTTGGATTCGATTGGCTGCCCAAGTTGGGGATATTTATATCTTGTTTGCCAGAAACTGGTTTCACTTCAGTTAGTCTTCAGTAAAAATCTACTGTGTAAAGACGTATACTTGTGTTTATATTAATAAGTGTGTGGTGTTTAAGACTTTATTAAAATATGGTGAAAAGAGAAGATACAGTGCTTATTGTTCCAACAATGGCTCGCACACCTCTAAAATCATCATTTTCAATTAGTTCGATCTTACCAGAAACCGCTTTAGAAGCACCTAGAACTCCAGAAACTTCAAGTAATGTGGTACAATGCTCCGAACCAGAACTTAGTGACTCAGATTGTGATCTTGATGTTACCGGAGATGACGATACACCTAGTGATCTAAAACCGGATAACAATACGATCGAAGATAAAAAATCTAAAGAAAAACCACCCTATAGTTATAACGCTCTAATAATGATGGCCATACGAAATAGTCCTGAAAAAAGACTCACTTTGAATGGCATCTATGAATACATTATGACCAATTTTCCGTACTATAAAGACAATAAACAAGGTTGGCAGAACTCTATTAGGCATAATCTCAGTTTAAATAAGTGTTTCGTTAAAGTTCCTCGACATTACGACGATCCTGGTAAAGGAAATTATTGGATGTTGGATCCTTCTGCAGAAGATGTTTTTATTGGAGGTAAATGTCTAACTTTATTATTTATTAGTATTTCAGTATTACATTTTTATCGTGATCAGTTGCTAATTACCCTTTGCTTTAATTGGGAAAAGCATAGTTTTGTACCGTATTAAAACCAGGCGTATTTTTGTTGAGAGTATTGGAAGTAGTCATTAAGTAGGATGTTGATAATGTTTTTAATAAACTGTTTCTGTTTATGTAATACAAATAGAAAACAAAAGCAGTTATTTTGTAAAAGAAAGCAGCTAAAAGAACTTAATTGGATGTAATTAATTGATATTGATTCTTAAATACGTAGGTACTCACAATAAAGTTAATTAGATAGAAGTTAAATTATTTTCGACTTCATATTTTTATGGCGAAAATCCAAACGAGACATCTAGATCAACACTTTGAGACGGAAAATAAAGCAAAAAAAATTTTCAATAACGAACTTTGTTCCTTATTTTCCAGTATTTATATTTGGAATACCTATTTTGATGATTTTTAACCGGTTTCGATTATTTTTAAACCAAAGACACTTTCCATTTAACCTACACAAAAAGGAAATTTGAAAACAAACTGGGTTTTTACCGAAATACAATTTTAAACTTGAATCACAAAAAAATTATTTGAGTTATCAGGTTTTACTGTATAAAATATAAAACAGTATCTTAAAATCTTAATTTTTAAAAATAACTTCTATTACTTTGTGAATGTAAGCTATCTGCATATATATTGGGCTAAAATCGAAACCACTATTAAATTTAATTTTTTTTTTCAGGAACAACCGGAAAACTTCGTCGTAGATCAACAGCAGCCTCTAGATCTAGATTAGCTGCATTTAAACGTACTCTATCTATGTATACACCTCTTCAACCCATGTATCCAGGTTTCTATCCACCAAATCCAGCACTTCTAGCTGCTGCCTATCAAAGGTATAATCCGTATATGAGCGCTATGGGAAGTACGCCTCTTACTACTGTTTTAAGACCATCACCAGTTCAACCGCATCAGCCAACACAAAATTTTAATATGGAGAGGTTGTTGGGATCAGCACCTGGGATGGATTTTTTTAGACAACCTTTGGATTTGTATAGTAATTTTCGGTTTCCTCCTCCACATGGTGTGTTAGCGCATCATCACCAGATGGCGTTAAGTCCTTCTAGTACTTCTAGTTCACCAGAACCTAGAGCAAGTCCAGAAACGCTATTTAAACCTGTTCCAGTGTTATCGAGGCACAGTTAAAGTGATTTTAGATATTGTAAATTCAAGAAAGACAGTAGAATTAAATTTAAAATTACGGTGTGAGATTTTTTTCAGTTATTTATAATAATGATCTCAATCACACGTTGATCTAAAGCTTTATTAGTGTATATTTTTAATGTAAATATTTTGTATATTTTAATATCTTCTATTGTGATGTTAGATTTTAGGAAAAAATTGTACAGTATTAAATTATACATATTATTAGGAACAATAAATTGAAAATATCTGAAGTATTTGTGTGTTGTAGTATTACTTACCTAGAACTAATTCACTTAAAAGTTAATAAATTCAAAATGAAGACAGAATTACTTATAAATTAATGGCAATTAAAGCATATGATTAAGTATTTGGAAACCAGATTTTTTAAAAATCAATTGTTAAAGATCAGCAGCTTGTAATGAAAGACACATAGGTCAACTCTGATTTTTTAAAGAATAGGTACCTATCATGGGCGTCATTTCAGTTTTTCAACTTGGGAGTCT
Source organism: Altica lythri (assembly GCA_964028335.1). NCBI lineage: Eukaryota > Metazoa > Arthropoda > Insecta > Coleoptera > Chrysomelidae > Altica > Altica lythri. Next base: position 46,496,388 of record OZ034805.1, on the reverse strand, counting down.
GGAGGGTATGGAATACCCCTCATGTGAACGGGTGGAAAATTTTAAGAAACTTGCTTTAAATTTGTTTTTTAAGCTTTTTTAAACTATTTTTAAAACAATTTTATTGCTAACAAATAGCCTAAAATAATAATTTGAGTTAGATATTGTAACGATTACATCGTTATTTGTTTGGCCGGGCCTAATAATATTTTATTTCATTAATTTCTCGTCTATTTTGCTTCGATATTTTTGGCCTGGCCTACGACGGTCTGATTTTTAATTTACCGAGTTTTGTTGCGTCGTCGCAGACTTGATTTCAGTAGAAGAAGGGAACTTTTGTTCTCTCGGCATTTGTGTCGCTACCTTAATTTTCTTTACAATTTGTGCTTCAAAATCTGCAGACCTATCAAAAACCTTCTCCCTTCGGGTGAGTAAAAATTAATTTGTTTTAAATTTTTTAGTAATAGTCAAAAACTTGGTGAATGTATTTTATTGATTATAATAGTTTTATTGTTCTAACTTTTAAATTATTTCGATTACAATCATTGTTATAAATCAGTTTTTATTGTGTTAAAAATAGTAAACAGTTCAAGTGATTAACTTTTTTTTCTATCTCGTACTTGGAGAAACCTGAATGATTGTAATCGAAATTAAGGTTTAGTGAGACGGAGTTTTGACGGTTTTCGTTTTTATTTCATAGGCCGAATGCCAAATATTGAAGGGTCCTACGATAGGATTAAATGCCAGGAAGCAATTTTCTACAAAGGAAGCTTTGGTCATTCTGACGACTATTTTTTTTGCTGTCTTCTACGTTGTTAGAATAGAAGAAACATCTTGACATCAACTACAGGTCCTGTATTGAATCCGGAAGATACCTTTTGAAAACATCTTGCCATCGCATCCGGCGTCGAACCCCATCTCCGCAGTCCACAACAGTTTAGAGGAAGAATCCAATAAAAGATAAGAAAGATATTTAATCACATATAATTAACTACTTTTCATGATAACTTTCTAAATTCTATTATTCTGAAATAAACGATATTAACTGATTTATCTACTTTTATTTGCTTGTTTGTATTTTGGCGCCCTTATTTATTTGTTTGGGGGGAGTTAGAGAATAAACCAGAAAGAAGCCACGATCTCTGGAGCTAGCCTGGGTAAGTTAACGTTACAAATACAATTTGTACGTTACAATATTAACTAAACCACATGATCCACATAGGTACCACATGTGAGGTAATTATCTTTCACATACAAGTTAAAAGTGTGCCTAATTTTAATTTTAATTAAAGTGTGCCCACCCCGTTTGTTTTTTATAAAAGGAAAAATAAAGTAAACATGATAAAACAATTTTCACATTTACTCAATGTTATCATACCTACTACATCCACAAATTACTTTTACACAAAATAGAGCCTTCTCTTCTGGCCTGAGTTAAGGTCATCAATAACTTTAGAAATGTTTACTTCAACACTTCTTTCAATAGCCAGAAGGGCTGACGAAGACAACCTCTTCTGGCCAATAGAGTTTCTGGTATATGTTTTTAACCGCCGTAAGCATGAAAAAGATCTCTCACAGGATGCCGAGTTCATCGGAATCGTAAAATACAAACGAAAAAGTATAAAAAGCATATAGGGAACACACTTTTCAAGGATTTTTTTACAAAAACATCAGCTCTTTCTTGAATACTTTTGTTTCTTGATTCTACCATTCTAGTAAAACATTTCAGTTCAAACAGAAGAAGTTCATCGTCTAAACTATAGTATTTACACACATACTGTAGACTGGCTGTGTTTAGGTATATCACTTCCACCTAGAACTTTGCTTAAGTGGCTAAATACATCTAGATTGTTTTTTTGAAGCCTGGCCTCTATTTCCTCTTTTAGAATATCAATAACTGGCCAGAGGATTGTAACAGATTTAAATAGAGCTTTACTTCCACTCTAAATTTTTTAAAGGAATTGCGCCCTTTCTTGGCAACTGGGCAGCTCTAAACCATCAGCACTTGTCAGCAATTTTTGGGCAGTGATTAAACAACTTTGTGAAAAACTCATCTGTCCTGAAGGATTGTAAATTATTGAGACTTTTACTTCAAAATTCGGGGTTGGCAAAATACTGGACTCCACATTTCTGGGGTGGCAGCTGCCACCCCCGAATGACGCCTATGGTTCCTATTACTGTACATTTCTCTTTTGTTAAGACCTATATTAACTTTTTACTTTGTCTGTATTCAATATGGGCATAGGTACATGAATTTAAAATGTGAATTGCGTTGGCATACCTACTAAATAAAGTGCGCGTAGGTATTTTGCGAACCAAAAATCTTTATGTACCTGGAGTAGTAAAAGGGTCCTGTAATCTCACAGGTACTTTGCGAACCAAAAATTTGTGTTGACAGAAATATCCTTATCGCCTCAGTGTAATTACCCAATAAGCGAAGAAATCCTAATCACCTTATAATGACCTAACGAGTGAGAGAAAGTTTTCTTAAAGGGTGTAATTCAGGAATTAACCAGTATATGTACATCAGTTTCTCATAGCAGAATGGCTTCGATAATAACGAATTCACGCGGCAGTGATGTGTTGCTTTACGAAAAATTTACTTTTTCGAAAGTCAAAGTTTTAAAAAATGGAGAGGTATTTTGGAAATGTACAAAAAAAAATTGTCGTGCTAAAGTGTTTACCATGGGTCCAGAACTTACGGTGTCTAGAAGTGCTACGGATCATACTCATGAGGTAGATGAACGAAAGTTCAATAGGCAAATAGTGTCAAACTATTGCAAACGGAAAGCTGCTGAGGATATAACAGAAAAACCGTCAAAAATTATCCGAAGGACATTGACAGAAAACTTGCCAACGACAATAACAACCGAAGATGTCACCTACATTAGAAAAAATATATACAATAGTCGTCGAAAGATTATGCCAAGTCGACTTCCATCAAACATACAGAAAGTGCAGGAAATAGTGAGTACGTCAGCTCCCAGAAACAGCAAAGGAGAGTGCTTTGTTTTTATAAACTGTTTAAAGACTAAGATAATTGTGTTTGCTTGTGAGACAAATGTTCGTGCATTGGCCGCGATGAGTGATATATATATGGACGGAACTTTTTCGTATTGTACTAAGTTTTATTTACAACTGTTCACTGTACATGGTTTAAAAAATGGACACTATATCCATCTGTTGTATTGCTTATTGCCTGACAAAACAACAAAAACTTATACTAGTCTGTTTTTTTTGTTAAAATCAAACATGTTTGAAAAGTATGAACTCATATTTCATCCAAAAATAGTTTTTGTTGATTTTGAAAAGGCAATTCATAATGCAATTGTCACTGTCTGGAAAGATATAGTAGTAAAAGGCTGTAGGTTTCATCTGCATCAGGCGTGGTATAGAAAAATTCAATCACTTGGTCTAACTTCAGAATATAAAAATAAATCTGAAGTGGGCAGATGGTTGAAACATACATTTGGGCTTGCCTACCTTGATCCGGAAGACGTTGAGGACTGCTTCGTGTTTGATTTAATGTCCACTAAACCTCAACATGCTGCTTTGGAGAAATAGACGGATTATTTAGTGGAAACATACATAAATATTGATGCCACATTTCCGCCTAGTTTTTGGGCTGAGAATAAACCTTCTCTCGCACATACTACTAACGCTTGCGAGTCTTTCCACTCCCGTTTTAATTCTTCTTTTTATGATAGTCATCCATCGATATATATATTTGTTGAGAAACTAAAGGAATTTCAAATAGATACTTACGTAAAAATTCAAAGTTTGGGTACAGCAAAACATTTTAAAGATAGGCAAGCTAAAATGAAACTGAAAAAAATGGAAGAACTATGTTCTAGTTATAAGTCCAATCATATCGATAGAATCAATTTTATAAAATGTATTTCATATTGTTGCAATAAATAATTTGAAACTACTTCCGTTTTTTTTGTTACTGTAGTATTACGCAATTTACCTATGTCATTGAGCTTTTGGTTCCCAATTTACCTCCGTCATTAGCAACAACCCTTCGGTTATTTGGTTTGCAAAATACCTACCTGCCGGATTAGAGGGCCTGAGCTTTTGGTTCGCAATTTACCTCCGTCCAATAAAGTTTTATCATTACTGCGACTTAACAGAAATTTAATTTTGTATAGGTATACCTATTGCTTTAACAAATGTGGTGGTTACAATGGCAAGAGAAAGCAGAGAATTACAAGAAGCGATAAAGAGATTACATTAAACTGCAGATAAAACAGGATTGTACATAAATGCTATTAAACAAAATATATATTGATTGGACAGAGGCGAGGTTAATAAAAACGAGACTAAGAAAATAAGTAGATGAAGAAGAAACATATGAATTTGAACAGGTGTTAAGCAGATAAAAGCAGTATAGGTAAGGATTAAAAAGATAGAAATAAAAGGTGTTAAATAAAAAGAAATAAAGAAAAATATGATTTCAAGCAGTGGCGATTCATAAGAGCACATCATAACTGAGAATGACGGAAGTTGCGGTGACCTCGGGAAAATTTTAGCGACGACGTAACCGTTCAATATTTAAAGACAATTAAATTTAATTCACTAACACTGAAACAAAAAATTAAATTAAAAAGTGTGGTTCACCCAAAACCGAATTTGGAAATTACGAACATAAGTAAAGAAAGATGGGCAGGCCACGTGCACAGACTGCATAACGAAAGACTTGTAAAACTGGTATGGGAGGAGATTCCCACAGGCAAAAGACAACTCGGACTTCCCAGAATGCGATGGAGAGATAACATCCAAGCAGATCTCCGGAAAATGAATATTTGACCCTAGGTTGATGGAAGACCGAACAAATTGGAAAAAAGTTGTACAGTCAGCCAAGACCCACCCAGGGTTGTAGCGCTACGTGATGATGATGATGAAGTAAAGAAAACAATCGGGATTATAAACAATATTTTAAAATAGACATTTGAACAAACTAACTCATCAATTCTTACATTTTCGTTTTTAAATAAAAACAAATTAAAATACAGAATTACCACTATACACACGATCAGATTTTAAAGAAGAAATAATATACAAAGAGATTTCTCATAGACATTTCTACTGCTACAAGCAATTATTATGATGCCCCTGACAACCGCCGAAGCTCCTACAAGGGCCAAACCAAACCACAGACACTGTGTTTCGCTCTCATTTGAGCTCATCAGTGTAGTATAGGTTATGTCTCTTCAGCCACTAATCCCTGGTTTGAACTGAATAATATCTATAGATGTGGACTAAAGATATTTAACGGTTAGTCAATCTGGGTTAAGTCAAAAAATATTTTAAACAAACGCAATCATCAGTCAAAAATTTAAAAAAATTATTAGTCAAAACTAGTTGATAAATTGTAGATGTTAAATCAGTATCAGTTATATGGATGGTTTTACGTTCACAATACGCATTTGAAGTTCTTCTTTCAAACATAAGAGTGAATAAAAATGTTTCCTAAGAACTTTGCAGCATACATTAACTAAAAATAACGTTCAATGATTTAAGCACGAGACGATTAACAGACAGAATATTATACTAAATATTTTCTCTGTCGAACCTCTCTTCTAGTTGTTCGAAAGTACCGAAGTGCATGCGCTATACTCTAAAAATGCTATGGATAGTGTTGCTCAAGGTTGTTTAGTGCGATTTTTGCTATGAGCTAACTTTTGATAAGAACTCTTTACTTTTCCTTGGTCCATAGCCTCTTATCCTATTGAGTAATATTCTGGGGAAAAATAATTATGCACAGAAAGCACTTTGCTTCCCAATTCCCAAAGGCAGCTATACCTACGGAATATCGAAGCTGATAAATTGGCCCGTGTGGGAGCTACTACCCCAATGATTGGCCTGGAACCATTCGGCGGAGTTGCTGATACATTTAGAAAGGCAGCTATTGAGAAATGGTGGCTAGAGGAGGCCTAGGAGTGGTGGGAAAAATCACCAGGCAAGCGTCAAGCCAAAGTCTTCATAAAGGGACACTAGGCAAAGTTTACCGCAGAGCAGCTATCACAAAGGCGAAGCGATGTCAGAATGATTGTCAGTCTCTTAACAGGACATTGTAGGCTTAGAAAATACATAAGTCAGCTGAACTTAGCAGATAAAGACATTTGTTGATACTGCCATGAGGAGAAGGAGGAAACTGCATTTCATGTCCTATGACAATGTGAAGGCCTTGCAAGGACGCGATATCTATTACTGGGAGAGGAGAAACCGACTGCTCCAAGTTATGCGGAATGGCCACTGTCAAGGCTATTAAGTCTCATTAAGAGGGCAGGGCTGGACAAGGTGCTCTAATCCCATTCCAGAGATAATGGGTGTTAGCAATAGATCTGCAAAGGTCGCAGTGATACAGGCCAAAAAAATATCTAATCTAATCATCGAAGCAGCAGAGTATAAGACACAAGGCAAAGGAATGTTCATGTTCATGGACGAGGGGGTGATTTTCTTAGGCATTCTGATACACATAATTACAATACACATAACGCGGATACCTTGTTGCCTCATACTTCAAGGATTAGTTTGGATTAATCTTATATAACTTGTTTCCAAAGGGATAAGTTCGTAACATACATGATTTCGAGTTTTGTGTGCTGGCAAAGCAATTTCTTTTAGACCGCTGCTTCTACAGTGTACATAATTGCGTTTTTTGGGGTTTTAATTGTTATATTGTTGTGAATATTAATGCTATATTTTATGTTTAATCCTTTATTTGTACTTATTTATCTATCTATTACAAGAAGGATGTGAGAAAGATTGCTCTTAGAGCTGCCTCTAGTTAGTATATGCTCAAAGGTAAAAATTGAATAATTTTACATATGTTGGTTTTTATTTTTGTTGAGTAGTCCTGTTATACGTTGAATGAAAAATTTACGATTTGTTTTAGAGTTATTTCTTTGTGGTTACCACAAGAACACTTTCTATAACTTAAGTCAATAAAATATTTTATGACATTCTATATTCATAATATTATGGAATAGCTATCTGTACAAACCATGGAAAATGAGTGCGGTCTAAACGGTACAAGGACGTCAACCTCAATTTGTGAAATTTTATAGCTTCTTAAGGTTCAGCTAAATAAAGTCATAAAGTTTATGATATAATTAAGAAAGCCGACAACCGCATAGGTACCGATCGATTTTCTACCTTTTTCAGAAAATGTCACCTTCTTAGAAATACGAAATAAGATTAAAATTTATAAGTCAATAGTTTTTATGTTACGAGTATAAAAAACGTTTGGATTTATTTTTTAAAATTATTTTATTGATAGTCCTTACGTATCTATTTAATGATGCTGATCAGCAAGCTTAATAATTACAGTTTTTCTTAATATAAAATGAGAAAACCAGAAAAATCTATCCTAATATTCCTGTTTATTTTGCATGTACTTTATAAATAATAATTTCAAAATCGTATCTACTTTTCAATTCAAAATTAAATAAGTGGTAGGTAGGAACCTACATTTTCTCTTCTGGTTTAAAGGAAATATCTTATTATTTTCAATGACTTCCACAATTTACAAATCCGAATTTTTTTCAATTTCTTACGATTTTTTTTTTTTATTTTCATTTCAATTTTATTTACATAGTATTTTCATGAATATGATATATTCCATGAAGAAGTGGTAGGTAAAGAAGAAAGTAAGTGACTTCGATTTGACCAAAAGGGAATTTAATAATCACGAGAGATCTGCCACGTACTTTTAATAAAAATAAAATAAAATCAAATTATGAAAAATTATTCAAATGGTTTGAATTGAAATTTCCAACTCCAGCTAAGATGGGTAAGTGGTTTCTCTACTGGCAAATTTGTGCCCAGCTCAGCCGTAGAGGGTAAGTACAAAAAGTGTGAGTCGAGCCACCGATTTAAACGGTTCAAATCGGAAACCCCTGATGTTCCAGGCACTGACCTATCTTACTGGAGATAAATAAAGGATTTAAGAATCCTAATAAGAGAGAACAAAAAAATTTATTGAATAGCAGATATGGTGAGTGGGTGATTGGCTGAGTAAGACAACAAAATTAGATCTATCTATTATATTTTCAACAATAATAATTCGGTACAATAAACCCAACGGTTCAATTTAACGAATCCTATGGATATTGGTAAAAGCTAAAGAAAAAGAGAGAAAAAAAATCAAATGCCGCTAATATACTGGCGTATTAAATAAATGAGTGATCACATAGCGCAATAAGAAATGGTTAAATAGTTAGTACCTAAAAATGTATAACTAAATTAAATAGGTAAGACCGTTACAATGACTTGAAACTTAAAATTAATTTTGGCTTATCTGGTTGATGAACTTCTCTGGCACAGAGGATCTTGTAGAGAGGCTAACTGTACTAGCCTCGCTGCTCCGATGGTGGTGAGGTACAGCGTTGGTCCCTGGTAGTGCACAGATCTTACTACACTCCCAGCTATGTTCACCAGTGCCCACAAAAGGTTTAGCCAGAACCAAGAATTTAACCAGATCCAAAAAAAATGTACGCCAGGCCGAAGGAAATGTAGATGCTTGCGCCAAGCCAAAGGAAATGTAGATGCATGCGCCAAGCCAAAGGAAATGTAGATGCTTGCGCCAAGCCAAAAGACCCCTTTATGTGATTAGGGGTTAAAGCAGTCAGTCTGACGATGTTTATTCCACCAACACCCTGTATCAAATCCTATTTCGGCAGTCCACGAATCCACGTATCGAAATTTTAGCAAATCATACACGTGAATTAACCAAATACAAATCCCACAAAATGGAAAAATCTAGGCCTCCCAAAAAAAAAAGAAAATATCACCAAAGTAATATTCACCAAATGAGGCTTAGATTATTGATAGTGTTAGCATTCCAAATCCAATTAAGGCAACCACGATGTGATCAGAATAAAATGCACCCACTGAATGGCGTTTCACCGAGTAAATTCGTAGACGGACACATTGTAAAAGAAACAACTATATGCGTATTAAAACCGAATAATTCACTCTACCGAAACTTCCGGGGGGGTAGAAGTGCGTTTTGTTGCCAACTCGATTTATTATTTCAATGACTAATTGAATATTAAATTTTTAAACATAAACAGGCCAAAATTAATTTAAACTTAATAAATTATATATACTAATTATTAGATAAGTCACGAAGAATCACTATTTGCTAAATTAGTTATTATATTAGCTGATTAACACATAAACTATGGTCACGGAAATTTCTTCAGACGTCAACTAGAGGTCACTCGCGGGATGTATAGTAAATAAATGTGTTTCGATTTTTAATACAAATTTAAGTTTCCCTTTTGGTAAATAATCAAATTTGGCACAGACAGATCTTATATAGGTACTACTGGAATATATCGAAGTACTTACAAAGGTTTCAAAGAATCCACAAAAAATTCAATTGTAGGGGTTTTAAGAGATAACGAAGCATATTGAAAAAATGTACCCCGAAGCAATAAAGAAACATTCACCAACTCCTCATTTTACCGCATTGGAAGAAATTACTGCATGACCCATTACAGAAAATGACACAGATGATTAACATTTAAAAAGAAACCAAAGAAAACTAAAATATATTTTTTTCCAATAAAAATTTTTTTACTGTAGAATGGTGACTTGTCCAAATAAATATTATTCAGTCTATTCCAACTTATACTAGGAGTTCTAAAGATTAAATCCCCAAAATTAGACAATTTGAATTGAAGTAAAAAAATTCTGCAGATAACTTTAGTTATAAAAAGAAAACATTTTTAAAATATTAAAATTAATAAACGAAGTTTAATAATACTGTATTCCATATTTGGTTCTTTTCTTTGTTTTGTCAAACCGTTAGTAATGTTAAAAGCTCTGATTTTTTAATGACTTTTTCTGTGACTTAACTTTAAATTTATTTATAGTTCACGAATCAAATCTCTGTATCCGAACTGTCGTTATAATAATGGCATTATATTTCAGTTAGAGATTATCTCGCATTTAGGCTTAAAATTAGACTCCCAAGTGTGGTCACAGGTGTGTGATGTGTTCGTTTTTGACATATGATGGGTCTCATCATAACAAGTCTAAATCCGTCATTCAGAAGAATATTTATAATCTGACACCTCATTAAAATATACTCGGGTGCTTTTAATAATGCAAACTACATATAGAAAATATTGTTGTTTTTATACAAAATAAAAATAATTAAATACTTTATATTTTATAATTATATTATAAGTGCAGAAATAGAAACAAGTAGTTAATATTATTTTTATATCTTTTTTAATTATTTATTTTACCAGTCTCTATCTCATATTAAGGAAAATTGTATTTTTTTTTTAAATTTATAAAGCCACATTTCCATATACAGCATAATATAATAGTGGATACTTCCCATTCTGGATTGTATTAAAGCTTTTAATATATAGTCCATTTCACCGATTTTGGCCGAAGTAAATTTAGAGTTACATCTCTCTCAGATACAGGCAAGTTAGAAATTTAAATGAGGACGTTTGTTTTTTAATACAACACTTACGTAACTGCATCTTGTTTCACCGGTAAATAAAAAGTATTCAATACGGAAGTCTTGACTTAATTTACATTCCTAGTAACCGTCATGTACGGCTCGTTGTTGAAGGGTTGAATTTAATAATTATTAATGTCATATTTTTGTAGATGTCAAACCACACTGATAGTTTCAGAAACTTACGACCTAATTTAGAAAAAAAAAACTCTCCGCCATTGGTAACTTGGATGACAGTTTAATCTTATTTCAGTGGTTTCTAATATCAAATCGGCCAAAAATGATGAAATGGAGTATAGACTTTATTGCTTTTCACAATATATGTCTCACCAAGATCGAAACACTTTTACATACGTTCAAACCAATTGGTAAAACAGTTATTCCAATATTCAGTTGACACCTGCAAAATCACTGTTTTAAAGGCAACCATGGCTTCTTCTGGCGACTAGAATCGCTGCCCACACATTGAATCCTTGATCTTTGGGAACGTGAAGAAGGTGTTGGGACTTAGGTTGGGACTATACTGTGGATAGTCTAACAAGTCGATGTTTTGAAGCTTCAAAAATTCGATTGTCTTTTGGGCAGTGTGATTACTTGAATTGTCCTGATGTAGGATGATTCGCTGTTGTGTGTTGCTTTGTTGAAGTTTCGCGATAATTTTTGAAAAACATACTTATATGTACCAATCGCAAATAAACTCACCTCGATCGTCTTTGACACAGTTTGAGAACGGATAAATTTTATTGGTTTTTCCTTATATATCATGAAACACCCACACAACGGATTGTGTCTGAAGGTTTTATTAGTGACAACTTTAAAGCAGCTGTATGCAAAACTAAAAAGACAACTTTACTACTATAGTGGAGCCGTTCAAAAGATGGAATGATCACGTGAACGCCACGCACTCTTTGAATATTACTCTCCCCAACCAACGTCACAAGTCCGATTTACAGTTTATATTATCTCTGTTATGAGTACAGTGTAACTGTAAACTGTCCTTCGTTATTTCAGTTTAGAAGGCGTGGCATCGTACGATTACGCCGGCTAGTCACTGATCACGCGTCCTTCAATTCCATCTTTTGAACGGCTCGAGTATAGCAATTTTTCTTGATTCAGTTATCTGGAAGCTACACCTAACCAACAGCCTAAATTATTTTAGTTTTTGTTGTACACCCAAGTCGAGTTTTTGTTTTGCATAAACCCAACTTTAAACTATTAAGTCGGAAAAAGAAAGTATGTAGGATTTACCAGGCTAAAATAGGTTTAATTAGATGGGAAATGGCAATAAAACTAATCGCTGTTTTATCCTGGTAGAGCCTACATAAGTTCGTTTTCAGACATATCATGTTGTAACAGGGTTTAAGCAAAAACAAATCCACTCTGGCAATTTATTTCCTGCAATCTGAACCCACAATTTTTTAATAAGACCACTGTCTGGTATACACATCAGTCTAAAGTGCTAACATTCCCATTTTATGAGCCAAATGTAATCTTTTCGTCTTTCTATACATTTTTTTTTATACAGAGGGCCATGCTTAGGGGTGGACCATGCGATTGCATCGCAGCTAGTACAGCTTATTGTGCACCCTCATTCACAGGTCCTAATTCTCCGTCAAATCCCAGGTTCTTAATGAACCATGAGATCCTTTTGACTATGGTTACCCGTTCTTCCCTTTGATCTCCGGTCGGTAGGCCAAGGGATCTCACACGCAGACCTTGCAGGGCTGGTCACATGAATATCACGTGGAAGGCTGTCTCCTCCTCCTCACCGCATTTTTTACATAAGAGGTTTTCAACTTGAATTCCCATCTTATGAAGATGTCCGCGGAATACCCAGTGGCCGCTGATGAAGCCAACCACTCTCCGCAGGGTCTTCCTCCTCAGCCCAAGGGCATCTGCCGCTATAGCACCAGTAGGTGTCTGCAGCGTTCTCTTTGACTGTATGTTGCCTTCTGTTCTTTCCCAGCTCTTTCGATGTTCTATGCCCATCCACTGGCAAACAGCTCTTCGTGCTGTGTTGTAAGCAATACCACACATCGGCTCTGGACCAATGAGCGGGCTTTCAGCTCCTTTGTTTGCCCACTTGTCAGCTCCATCATTGCCAGTAATACCTTTGTGCCCCGGAACCCAACTAAGGATAACCTTGTTGTTCTCTCACAGGGTTTTCATGGCCTGATGACAGTCCCATACTGCCTTAGAGGTAAATTCAAAACTGTCAAGTGCCAGTAGCGCTGCTTTACTGCCCGAGTTTATGTATATGGTGTGGCCTGTGCCTGTTGGCTTTTTCGAGCCATCCGTATACCAAGTGATCCCCCTTTTCATGTATTCAGGTTCACCTTTCTCCCAGGCAGCCCTGTCAGGAATACTGACATTGTATGGCTTTTCAAGATCTGTGCCACTGCAACCCATTCTGTAGGCTGCCATTCTTGCCTCCCCTTTCACAATGATGTCGAGAGGTGGGAAGTTTAGCACTACTTCCAGGGTTGCAGTTGGAGTGCTCCTGTGATGCCAAGACACGCCACTCGCTGGATCTTTTTTAATCTCTTTACAGCGGTAGTTTGCATCACCTTGGTCCACCAGACTATCGAGCCATACACCATCATCGGTCTTGCAACCCTAGTGTATAGCCAGTTAGTCATTTGTGGGCTCAGACCCCATGTCTTCCCAACGGCCAGTCTCATCATCATAAGTGTGGTCTGAGAACGTTGCGTTATATGTGCCAAATGGCTGTTCCAGGCGAGCTTGTCGTCCAGCCTTATTCCTAGGTACTTGAACTCTCTTTTAACCTGGATCTGATTACCGAAGAGAATTGGTCGCTTTCTATACTTTGATCGGTAGGTACCACTCCACCAAAAATTTGTCCCATCTGAAAAAAATTATGTTAATTTTTTTATCGTAGTCTACGTTAAAAGATGTTATTATTAATTTTTCATTTTTCTTCCTCGTTTCAAATGGCGTTTAAAAATTGTAAAAAATCATGATTTTTCACTGCTCCAGCCTTTTCTAATTCTTCCTGAAAGACATATCCTGTTTTTCTGGGTTTTAACTTACCTTTTCATAAAGTAATTAATTTACCTCGAAGATCTCTTTTCTTGTTTTTCTTATTTTTCCATCACGCTGTACTTCAATTGATCCAGTCTTGTTTATGATGCCACAAACACTAATAAAACCAATCAAAACAGGTCATTTTTCTAAGGCTACGGCCACATTAGCGGTATTTCCCGCTTCGTTTTGACGTGAAAACACGCCAAAAAAATAGGCTATACTGTTGTTAGTTGGGCCGGCCAAACACGGCGTGAATTTCCGCCCGAAAGACGCGTCTTCAAGGTCTCCCGCTCACGAATAGGACTGGTTCCATTTTCGAACGTCTGTTCACGCTGTCTTGGGTTGACACACGGGTTCAATTTCACGCGGCGTGATTTTCGTTAAGAGTACTTATGTTCATATTTGTAATCGCTCAGCTTCCCGATACGCGAAGACTGAAAACCGACGTAAGGGATGAGTCGGTTTTCACGCGCGTGAAAAAACTGCTAGTGTGGCCTATTATTTTTATAATTACGGGAATTCACGCTGCGTAAACGAAACGCAGCTTGAAATCCCGCTAATGTGGCCGTAGCCTAAAGCACACAAAAATACATGTAACTTAATACAGACCGATAGATTAAGTCATGGAGACTAGACAAGGAGTACGAACTCCATGTATGCAAATAGGGCTACCAAAATAAGAGGGCGTTGGTGTTCCATTTGTACCCAAATGGCGACCAATGAGGACGTAGTTTGAAATAAAATAAATAATTTTTAATTATTTCATTATTAATTTATTTACACAATGAAAAAAATAGTTCGATCTTTCAGATATAAATAATAAAAACCAATTTAATAATTCACGATTATTTAATTGTCTATATTCATACCGGTACAAAAGGAAAACTAGCGACGCTAGTGGTGAAAAAAGTAAACCTAATATGTACGATACCGTGGACAGATTTGGGCAATTCCCCCTGTCGAGTGCGTACTCCTTATCTAGTCTCCATGGATTAAGTCATGGAACTCCGAATTGTTGAAGTAGTTTTGACAAGTTAAAATAAAACCTAATATATTAATTTTTTTTATTAAATGCGTTGAATGGTAGACGCTACTTCATACTATTCTTTGCAACTCTAAAGTCTTAAAATTTTTGAATAATGAATAAATATTAAAATCTCAAACATTTCTTAGGTTAAAGTTCCTTATCTCTAAATACAACGTTTCATACAACCAAATTCTTCACTTAACCAATTAAGCAGAGTGGTAAAAGCACAGGAAGTAGGGTCATAATATTTATTTCCACTCGTGCTCGTTCTATTTAAACTTTAAAAATGCCGTTCAATTTACTCATAGAATTAAATAATTTACCAGAATCAAGTGACAACGACTGAGTGCATGATGTTTACTTGTATACATCTGTTAACCTATCACCAGGACCGTGTTTAACACCTCCGAAGTTGTGTAAAAAAAGTTGTGAGTTTTATGTCAAAAGAGAGTAAAATCTGTTAATCAAAACATTGAGTTTCCTTTAATTTTATGAATAAATCATTTCTACATCAGTTATTTTCTGTACCTACTTTAACACCATACATTTCTGAATAGAATTATTTATCAAAACAAGATTTTTTTCTTGAAATTCAAACATATGGTACCTAACTGAAGGAAACTTGTTTCTATTTTAATTTATTTTAATCCAGGTATCAGTCAATTCGAGTAATAATCTTTATAAACTTTCTTTACAAAGAAAATCTGAGGAACCTTTAAAATTCAAATATATGACTGCTATAATAAATTGAAACAATGTTGACTTTTAATAGAAAACTTATTTAAAATTATAGGTTTTATTAATACGTGAACCTCCAATGTAAAAAATACTCATTAAAAAAACGATAACATGTATTATTCTATTAATATATTAAAATGTATTTAAAGTCGCATTCTCTAGCTACTTCCTCGGTGCTATAAATAAAGTGTGCAGTGTGCCACGGTTTTTCCCTAGCTATCTGCTAAGGTTCATGTAAATATAAGATAAATATTAAAGAAAATCCAATCGACAATAGATGAACTGCGCAAGGGTTGTTAGCGGTCACTCTACTGGCAAATTATGCCCGAGCTCAGCCGTAGAAGGATGATACCCAAGTGAGCCGCGCCACCGACTTCGACGGTACAAGCCGGAAACCCCTAGATTTAATAGGCTATAACAACTCTTACACAATCCCACCAAATGAAATAAAGTGAGCTAAATAAAACAATTCAATTTCAAAACTAGACCCTCCTTGAATAAAAAAAAGAACAAAGTTTGAAGTCGACGTAAATTATAAACTACAAGTTACACTAGCGCCTTAATATCAAAATCATTAAAATAATGATAAATCTCAGTGTGATCACACGCACAACTTAAAACTAAGTTACTAACACAATTCCAAAATATGATTTTACAATATACAAAGGCTTATAGCTTATCTGAACTGGTGATGGTAGCTTCCAATTCCCAAAATCCAATGCTGTTTGGTTCCTGATTAGAACCAGGAATAGTTACAAATATAATACTGCTAACAACCACTGATGTTTTGCCAATACCAAGGTAATAACCCAGTAACCAGGTAATAAGCCTTCGCCAATGAAGTAGGCCTGTACCAAAGAATTAAGCCAAGGAGTTGAAGCTAGTTCCAAGGAATTTAAACCAGTACCAAGGAATTTAAGCCTGAACCAAGGTAATAGGCCATACCAAGGACCCTAGTTGGAAAAGGGTAATTAACTTGACGACTTCAATAATTCAGAGCTTGAATTTAAGATTTAAACCACCTTATAATGAACTGCAGTTACATCAACGGAAAATTTGTGAAAATCCCACACGTGGTAATTTCCAATCGTACCGTAATCCACAAAATATCAACTAATCGAGATTAACCCAATATTTCGGTTGGAAAAGAAAGGTTCAGTTTCAAAGCCACACATAAGTGCTATCGATGTACGATGATATAAAACTTCACCCACAAAATTTCCTTGTGACACTTTTACCGCAATATTAGATCCTTAGACCTGCCCAGGTAGCTTGTCGAATCACAAATGGCCGAGAATCAATCATATCGGCCGGAAGTACAATGACAGATGGCCCTTACCTATCCCATTATTAATTTACAATCACGTGGCCTCGAATTACCTATTGGATGGTCTCTTACTAACACTACGTTCATGTAATGCGGCCTTGTTTGACTCACGGAATAGTTCTGATACAACCGAATGAACAGAAAAAGAAGAAGAGATCCAGCGATCTATTTATAACCTCAAATTTTATTACTTGTCATAATAATAACAATAATTCCAAAAATAATAAATAGATTAAAACTTTTGATAAATGAAAAATCAAATTTGGCTATAACACTAAATGTCGTTGTTAAACCCTCAAATTTTGAGAAATTAGTATGGTGAGTACTCAATTTTCATACCGATTAAAAATAATTATTACTAGTGAGAAATTAACCCGTGACAAGTGCTCAATGTGATACGGATATATTTATAATTCGTTCAAACGCTACGTCCCTCTCCTTGTGCGTCACGCGACAGTGACCAAGCTTATTAGAGCACAGTGGCTTTGTGATCAGTGATTTCTCGCCAGAGTAGAAGTATAGTCGTTTATCGTTTTAGTTTTATTTACGCGTACGTTACTCAATAATTGTGAGAATGAGGAAAGTTGCGACGATCTCAGAAAATTTTAAAGACAATTAAACTAATAGAATAAAATTCACAGTTCACTAACAATAGAACAAAAAATTAAAATAAAAAGTGTGGGTTGTCAAAATCCAAGTCTGGAAATTATGAAAATGAGTTAAGGAAAAAATCGGGATTAAAAACGATCTTTTAAATTGTTTATGAAAAAACTGACTCAGCAATTTTCACATTTTTAAATAAAAACAAATTTAAGACAGAATTCGATATAATATAGAAAACGATCAGATTTTAAAAAAGTATTTCTCAGAGACGTTGCTTCTCTACATTTAATCGGATAAAAAAATTTCTATAGAAGCATAATTTCTCAGGATAGACTAACTACAATGTTATCTATTGAGAAACAAATGATTTAAGAAATTCTATTTTTAATGGATTAGTTGTTGAAGAATTTATTAAAAAGGATAGACGACTTCACTTTCAATATAAAACGTGCTTATGAAATTAAGAGACTATAAAAATAATAGGTACTACAAATAATAAAAACAAAAAGAGTGAGAAACACACTTAATAACCTCATGTTGCGGTGCCATCCAAAAATCTTTGCATCCGGCGTTTTACCCGGTAGATAACCCAATTTTCTTACTTTCTTTATAATTTTTCATCCCCAAGACATACCACTACGCGCCGCCACTGGGTATAATTAGCGTCACAGATTTGGTATTTAATTTTACTTGAAGGAGTAACTTGAAGCTGTACCTGTAGGTAAGGCTTTTAGTTACTCCTCTAAAAATTGACATTCAGTGACAATGGATTCTAAATACAGTAGTAGGTATTTGAAAAAAAATAAAAAAAATATTTTTCAAAAATCTTTTGCTTTACTGGCAGCACTAATTGAGCACTAAATAGTCACGTCTTTTAATTCCATTAGTTTCCGTTTTAGCGCGGTCACGAATGGTACACTGCTAGCTTAATGAAAAGTTAGCAGTGTTCTCATTTTTAGTCCCCCTATCACAGCACCAAATATCTGTTATCAGCACTAAATTAGCACTAAATGAGCACTAAATTTTGAGATATAATACTAGTGATTCTGCCGACTTGACCTTTCTAGCTTTACAGACGTTGATTTGAGGTAAGATAGAGTTTGCTAGTAAGTACCTGATCTACTGATCTCCATTCCAGTGGGTTAAAATAGTTGGTTCATTCCTAAGTCGTACACTTCCTAACTCGTACACTTCTAAATTTCAGGTAAATTTTGTTCTAAGTCGTACACCAATTGCTTAATGACGAATTTGCAATTCCGAACTGGTACACTGTCTTGTTAATTAGCAAAACTCTGAAATACCGAAATATCATACATTTTTAGTTTATATAGAAACTTATCTATAAAACCTCTAAAAATTGTAATTTGGGATGTTTTCTTGTTAAAAATTTGACAATTAAATAATAAAATGGAATTACTCAAAGATATTTTATATATAAAGAATATAAATTTTAATGCCTAAATATGAAAAATATTTACATTTTTATTAAATACCCTAAACGAACTAAGCAATATTTCACATTGTTTTGTTGAGATAAAAACTGATTTATAATTTCATTTATTTGTCTATCTAACTGAATATATTTAGTTTTACGTCTTTTTGGCGTTTGAAATAGTTCCAACTGGCTTCTTACATTGTGTGAATGTTGTGATTCTTGTTTTAAAGCTTGTACAAGCACAAAAATATTAGGATGTACATTTGAAATTCTCTTGTTTAAACGATTATGCCATCCTTCCACTGCATTAGTGGATCTGTGTTGACGTCCATCGCAGCACCAAAGGGGCTTCAAAAAATCATTTTCCAACCATGTTTCTACGAAATAGTCATTGAACTCTTCTAGTAACGGTTCATCTGGATTATCTTCCATAATACTTAACCAACCTTCGTCCACATATTCCGGTGGTAAGTAAGCTAGTGCAGCACACATTCTTACGTGACGTCGAACTAATTCATTTTGGACATATAAAGTAGAAAGACCAATGCTTTGAACTTTCCTCCATAAGCATTGGTTGAAATGAAAATTACAACCAAAAAGTTTTATGTCTTCAAAACATTTTCTGATCGCTGATATGCACGCGGATTCGTAATCGATCGTACCTAAATGTTTTGGGATTCCATTTAACCAATTTTTTTAAAAGAGTAAAAAGTCTAATATAGGTCGATTCTTGTTTATCTGGTAAAAGTGCATATACGGCGGGCAAAATATTCGTTTCATCTGATGTACTTCGGATGTCTACATGTATCGTATACAGTTGTGCAAATTGCGGACAACAGCTTTTGAAAGTTCCGTCTCCAAAAAAGTTTTCGTTCTCAGAAAGCACTTTTAGATCATCTGAAGAAGCAAAAACTAAAATTTTGTTGTCTCCGCCATCGTCGCAAATCAGAAAATCTTCAGTAAATGTTGAAGGAAGCACTATCTCTTTCCTAGATTTGAAGGACTGAATACCCAAAATTTTCCGTCTAGCACCATATAATCTACCTTTAATGCTTCTGAAATTTGGGATCTCGGTAACAAACTCTAAGCCTTTTGAAAAAACTGGCACCATTTCTTCTTCGAATATCTGAGGAACCGATGAGCGAATTTCTTCACGAGCTCTTTTTTTGGCTTGACTCAAACATATATCTACGTCTTCCTGAGCAACGTTTGGTAGACATTTGTGATCCGTTCGTCTTAAAATTTCGTCACTGAAATAAAAAAAGGAATTAGTCGGAGCACTACTGCAGAGCAAGTTCATCAATGAAATAATTAATTTAAGAATAAACAAATTAAAAATAAAGTAAAATAAAGTAAAAGTAAAGATATTACTCCTTTTTCGTGGAATTCACAATTTCTTAGGAAGCGAACTTTTAGAAGATAATGAATATTAGGGATTAAAGTACCAGGTAAACGTAAGTTTAAGTTAATTAACAAGATAGTGTACCAGTTCGGAATTGGGATGGGTTATTAAGCAACTGGTGTACGAGTTAGGACAAAATTTACCTGAAATTTAGAAGTGTACGAGTTAGGAAGTGTACGAGTTAGGAAGACACCAAATAGTTATTCTCAGGGAAATTTTTAATTTTTTCTGAATTGAGAAGATAATCGTAATAATAAATTAATAATAGTGGATTTTAAAAGACTTAAGATAATAACCATGTGTTTACTAACTTAGCTTTTTTGTAACAAATCGCAAGAATGTCACAAATGAACAAATTGCAGGATGTGGCATTTAATACAACATGGCGAAGAATAATAATACTCATATCTTAAGCATCTACTTTTATTTTAAATGGAAATAAAATTAATGGTTTTCAACGAATGTTTTTTTGAAAACTAACGATATAACTATCAGATTTAATTATGTTATAAAGTAAAATAACCAAATTTTGATGAGCATGATCTTAGATTTGTAGAGATTAGGAGAAGTATTCACAGATCAGAAAAAATATTCCAAATTGTTTTATTAAGAAAATTTTTAATAGCATTTTTTGTAAAGAAAATGTGATCCATGAAGTTTTAAACGAAGCAACAGAAGGTTCAACTTTTAAAAGTGCTATGAAAGAAAGAAGAAATTCTAACGATCCATAACTGAAAAACGACTATAATGACATAAGACGGTCCTGAATTTGTCTAGTAACATCTTTCCTTTACTTTTATAGTAATAAAACGGAAGAAGTTTTAATTTTTTTTTATTTATTAATTGAGCAGCTGGATCTACTATGGCACGAGTGCGACTTGAACTTTATAACCTTTCTTATGTTTTATTAGCGATGGAAACAATTATATCATTAAGGAAATCATTCAGTAAATACACGAAACAGCTGATAATTGTAGACAAGATGTTTTATGTTCATTGAAGAAAATTAATAATAACGTATGCACATACATTTTAAAAAAACATAATTGCATCTGTCTTATAATGTGATTATAAAATTTAAAATATTACGAAAATTTCAGGATGGTCTACATTGAAGTGTCATAAAATTTAGTTTTGAGCGTTCAAAAGCAATCACTTTTCATAATCCGAATTAAAAAATTGATATTCTTTTTCTTAAACAACTTTAAAAGTTAATCGTTAATTGTTTTTTTAAACTGTATTTTCTACAAACTAGATAAACACAGTAGACAGAAAATTATATTTTTCTACAACCATGACTAAAACACGTCATTTTATAATAAAATTTCCGTCACAAGTGAGAGAAATTCTCAAAACGTTAACTTTCATCACTAGTGATGAAAGTTATATTTAAAAACAATTTATATCCTGGTTTCATTATTCAGTAAATTTCCTATGGAAATCGCTCAATACCTACTTAAAATTGCCTGATCCTCAAAAATATACTGGACATTGTTTGCATAGAGCTTCCGCAAGGCTGTTAGTGGATGCAGGAGGTGATTTACTTTAATTAAAAAAGCATGGATGCTGAAAATCTAGTACCGTTGTTAAGAAATAGATCAATCAGTTAAAAGCAAAACCCGCATACAAACCAAAATTTTACAATCCATACAGAATAGAAAGGTTGTAACGTTAATTTACCCTTGCTAGCTCCAGGGTTGTGGCTTCCTTCTGGTTTTTCTTTTCACTTTCCCCAAACAAATAAAAAGGGCGCCAAAATACAGACATACAAATAAAAGAGATTAAATCAGTTTTTAAAATTGTTTATTCAAGAAATTTTGAATTGAAAAATTTTCAAGATATTAGTTGATTAAATAGTGATTAATTTGTTTTCTTATCTTTTTTATTGGAATCTTCCTCGAAACAGGGTGTGGACGACGGAGAATTCGGTTCTGGACACTGATGTCGATGGCAAGATGTTTTCAATAACTTAACATCAATGCGGTCAGGCTGGATACGGCAAAACAAAATAATTTCGGCTAGGCCAAAGCATCTTTTTCGAAAAATTGTTTCCAGGCTTCCAGTCCTTCCTTAGGACCCTTCAAAATTTGGCAATCGGCCTATGAAATAAAAAATGAAAACCGTCAAAATTCCGTCTCACTAAACCATAATTTCGATTACAATCATTCAAGGTTTCTCCAAGTTCGAGATAGATAAAAGTTAATCACTTGAATTGTTTACTTATTTTTAACTTAATAAAAACTGATTTATAACAATGATTGTAATCGAAATAATTAAATGTTAGAAACAATATAACCATTATATTTATTAAAATAAATTCACCAAGTTTTTGATTACTACTAAAAATTAAAACAATTTAATTTTTACTCACCACCGAAGGGAGAAGGTATCGAATGAACTGAATACTTTGAAGCACAAAATGTAAAGAATAAAAATAGCGACACTTTTCACGATCGAACTAAAAATTCCCCTCTCATCACTGAAACCAAGTCTGCGGCGACTCCATAGACGAGGAATTGTAAAAATTAAATAGTACGTAGGCCAGGCCAAAAAATAACGTTGCAAAATAGCCGAGAAATTATAGAAATTAAATAGTATATAGGCCAGATCAAAAAATAACGTTGTAAACGTTACACCACGGTAACCTGACGGAAAAAAAAAGAATTGCAAATTCTTTTTTTTTTTATTAAAAAGTTAAACCTTTAAAATCCAAAAACATTAAAAAAGTAAATAATCAAAAACTGGTGAATAGGTAAAAAAAATATACAACATTTAATAATTAAAGGTAACCACAAGGATTTGTGTAATTCTTAAATAATAAAAAAAAAACATTCTCGAAAAAAATTTAAAAACACGAAACCTTACTACACTTTACCTCTAGGATAGAAAGAAAACAAATTGTTTTGGGCCTAAGCCCGGGACCTGAAGGGACCCATGTGAAGCAAGTAAAATTACCATGGGTTTTGAAGAAACCCAGGTAGTTAAACTATCACAAGACGACGTGACTAGATTTTTCTACAAGGTACTAGCCAACCTAAAAGGTGGAACGAATTCCTCAAAAAGCAAGTGAAATTACCATGGGTTTTGAAGAAACCCAGGTAGTTAAACCGCCATAAGACGAAGTGACTGGATTTTTACAAGGGGTACCAGCCAACCCAATGGAACGGTCAAAACTGAAGTTTCTCCACGCTGGGCAGGGGATACGAGGAGCTCAGTGAAGACGGGTGGTCTCGGCATAACCAGCGGTTCGTCGTATCAATATGATGGCATGTCAACCATTTCAAAAGAAAAAATAAAAAATAAAAGGGTAAATATAAAAAAAAATATAGGGACTTGACCAAGGGAGTTCCGAAAATTAAGCTTCCCCGGGAACATGTTTCTCCATTTGGCAGACAACGCCCAGCCGGGAAGAGAGAGAGAATTTAAAGCCAAAGAGGTTAAGACAAAAAAAAAATTTTGAAAAAGTGGCAATAACAAAAAGAACAAAAAAAAAATATAGTCACAATCGGTAAGAGAGTCCCCCCACTCTAAATAAAATGTGGTCGCATTGACCAGCACCTCTAGGGTACCAAAAAAGTCTCAAATTATGGCGCATCTTTATTTATAATTTTTCTTTCGTCAGTATGCTGTTTATACTTATATTATAATGTATTCCAATTTTCTAGTCTGGTTAGCACACACTGGTTTGATGAAATGAAATCAAATACTCGAATGGAAAATTGTTTGAAAAGCATATTTCATGACCACTAACTTTTTAAATCCAATTGCATGATTAAAATACAAAAATACAATTTAGTGAGAAGTGTTAAAGTTTAATTAAAAGAGAAAGTTTAATTTTGGACCTCTGAGCAGATATTTAATGGAGCAACTGTCTAAAAATATAAAAATAACTATTATTTTCAAACCGGCCAGAAATTAGTCATTTCCGGTTTATTTTTAGGTCAGAAAATCTCATTTTGTCGGACAAGGCCAGAAAATAAAAATTAGTCCGTTAAAAGCTTTTACCGGACTCATTTTTATTTACTTTCCGGCCTATCTTTATTGAAAAAAACAATAAAATAGTTAGTCTAAGATAGCGGTCAATTGGTTTCTATGTATATATTTAAAGATATAAAATAACTTGACATATTTTGACGTTTAGTTAAAAACGTAAAATTTATTATAAAATGGATATTATACCGGGTGAAATTGTTAAGGCGGCCACCCAAGCAACGTTTGTGAAAATTAGTTAATAAAGAGTTCTTGTTATAAA
The DNA here is from genome assembly GCA_964028335.1 of Altica lythri. Classification (NCBI taxonomy): domain Eukaryota; kingdom Metazoa; phylum Arthropoda; class Insecta; order Coleoptera; family Chrysomelidae; genus Altica; species Altica lythri. The sequence goes on along the minus strand of OZ034805.1, from coordinate 46,472,091 downwards.
AATGTAAACTGAATAATATGAAGTTTATGGTACAACAATGCCCGTTTAAAAAAAATATTGTACGTAATACGTCCCAAAAGTGCTTTTACTGGACTCGCAAGCTTGCAAGGCTCGCCTGCGGCTCGCCCTGCAACTTGCCCACTCGTCCAGTAAAATATCACTTTCGGGACTTGTTACGTAAAATACTATTGTGAAACAAGAAAGATTTTTCACCAAATTATCTCAAAACAAAATACTTGATTTTAATTCTAGTGACATACATAAATATTTAGTGTATAGATTAGGATCCAGAATACAACAAAGTTTTTGTTTGAATAGAGTTATTTGAATACCCGGACAGCTCAGTTATAAAATCAATGACTAAATTATTGAAATTTAGTTTTTTACCTCCCTCAATGGCACTGTTTAGAATTTTTAATTGAGACATCACCGACACGACATTTATAAGGTCAGATTTCTACGTTCGTATAAGTTGGATGGTTGGATCATTAATCTCCGAAGATATATTTCTAAAATATGCAAATGTGGCCAGTAATTGTAGAATATGGATATTGTTAGTGATTTATAGTTTAGTTGGGTTTACGTTTGTACGTATGTTCTCACCACCATGTCAATCCAAGGGGTGCGTTCACCACGTTTATAAAGAAATCCCATAAACGTAGGTAAATTAGAAGTAAGAGGTTTTTAATTGGAAAAAAAAAAGACTAATAATGGTTTATCATTATGTAGACTGTAGACCATAGTTTACAGTATTTATACTGGGTAATTAGCAAATATGAAAAAAACAAATGAGATCTTAACAAACAATTTTGTTTCACTAGCTCTGTTTGAAAACTAGTTTTTAATATTTTAAAGTAGACGATTCATTTACGATCAAAACAGTTCACGGGTTAAGTTATCGCATATAAACCTTTTATATAAAAATATTTGAAATAAGCACGATATGATTCATGTCTCTTAACTATTTGAACAAATATTTTAAAATATGATTTATAAACTATCAAAATATGGTAAATGAAATTCTTTTTATTTATTGTTTTAATTTACCGTTGAAGATAAAAAAATGAAAAAAAGTAGTAACTATGTTCTCAAAATAATGTTAAAAACATTTAAAAGAATAAGATGTTAGCATAAAATGATTTTAAAATTGACAACGATTATTGTAAGTAACTGGAGAGAATAAGAGGATTAAAGATTCATTAAACTACATAAATGATAGTGACACAATAAAAGAAAATTATGAAAATTTCAAGAGAAAGAAAATTGGAAAAAATTGAAAGAGTCTGATTATGTTCTAGTACATTTTACAATAGAAATTTATTTGGAACTGACAAATTAGGTTCCGATTAAATAGTTACTGTGTAACGTTTGTAACGTTGGTTTTCTAGCATTCCATCCGGACTATATATATTTTTATATTATCTATTCTTATCGCGTTGATACGAGAGGGGATAGCTGCTTGGGAGGGACAGAATGGTTTTCGTCGTGAGTTTGTGATTTTATCTCGTACACTTTATCGATGAATTTGAAGAAATTTAGAGCTTTTCCGACTATCTTTGCCCTTCTGTTTCTGGTGAGTAACAATTTGCCTTGGTTTTAAGTTTACTAGTTAAAATAATCCAAAATGCGGTAAATATATTATCTTATCTATTTTACTAACATTTAAATTTTTCGAATACAATCGCTGTTGATTCAAGGTCAGTTTTTGTGGTATTTTAATATTTATACATGAAAGGTAATTAATTTTTTCTCGAAATTTGGAAAGACTTGTAGCGATTGTGTTTGAAAATTATTACTCGAAAGTCGCAGTTTTGATTACAATTTTGTTAATAGGGTTATTGCCAACTAGAAGAAGGGCCCTATTAAGGACAACAAATTGCAATCTAAAAAATTACGCTATTCCTCATTATTCTGTGAAGCCAACGCCATTTTGCTGTTCCGTTCTGCGTCGATAGAAAATCTGACTAGAAGTCCTTGAGGACTATTCCTGTTCCGACAGCTGTTCCGTTCCCCGGTTAGAAAAAATCCGACAAGAGGTTCCATTCCGTTGCTGTTCCGATCCCACGACGTGTGAGATTCCGACAAGTAGTCCCTAGAGTGGGTATTCAATTCCGTTGCAGTTCCGTTCCCACGTCGTTAGGAAAATCCGAAAAGAATTTTCCTACAGGGCTATTTCATTCCATTGCTGTTCCGATTCCACGACGTTAGGAAATAGTGACAAGAAGTTTATACAGGGAATTCCATTCCGTTGTGCTGTTCCGTTTCCACGTCGTGTGAACATCCGCCAAGAGGTCCCTCGGAAGGAACCCCATCCTTCCTACCGCTCGCTCCCCTGGATCAAAAGCCCTCGGAACAAATCCAAGCTAAGAGAATTAATTAATTTCATATTTTTAATTAAATTACTAATCACCTTCAAATCAAAGTAATAAACCATCTTAAACTGATCTTCCGAATTTTATTTGTGTGTCTGTACTTGGCGCCCTTTAAATTAATGTCTGGAGGGAATCTAGTAAAACACAGAAGGAAGCCACGACCCTCTGGAGCTAGCCTAGGGTACTTTTAAGGTTACAAAGTTGGCGCCCAAAGCCAATGTAACTTTTAAAGGGTTAATTAAGCTACAACTGAGAAAAAAAAACATAATCAAAATTCTTGAATTCGTCTTGATGTTTATTAGGTAAATTTAACTTGTTAAATATAAAATTTTTATAAAATATAACCGCAAATAAAAAAAATAACTACGTCTATGTGTTTACAAAACAGACATCGATGTTTTCTGTTGTTTTGGGGTGGCCATTCGTCGTTGCCCCATATAAAATTTTTCATAAATCATATTTAAGGTCTATTGTAGTGGAAGCCGCAATACCAGTCAATGGTGCAACGGATAAATTGGTCCATAGAAATCGAAAATATGGTGGTGAACATTTTGGGATAATGTTAAGGGGCTCGTTCGTCTGGAAATCGTCCATTTTTGTTAAATGTCACATGAAAGTATTAAATATCCACATAATTTATTATCTGCCAAAATTGGTAAGTAGGGAATTTTAAGTACAATCAAAACAAACTGTTATTTTTTGAATTAAACCTTATAAACAGCAGATTGATAAACAACAGAAGAGAACTTATAGACAGCAGGTTGTAAATATGAATCAAAGAGAAAAAAACAAAAAAATATGACTGACCGATAAAGTGGTAGGTACATTGCAAAACCGTTATTTCATAAAATTTGGATTAAATAAGAATTTTTTGCGGTTTATATAATTTATTAAGATTTATTAACTATACATATATGCGCAAATAGATAGGTGCGTGTTATACATATATGTAATAAGCCAGCTAGGCAATGTGCCCTCGTACATAGGTATCTACAGTAGTGGCATTAATTGTGGACACTTCTTAAAAAATCTGGTGTGGGCACCACACGACCTTCCGAACAAGAGCGAATCCACAATTTTTATTTAACATATTTCCAGTTTTTGATAAAAGTGTCAATATCTCGAAAACTAATGAAAATATCAAAAAAATGTATTCTTTCAAAAATGTCGGAAATTACATGTTCTTTCCACAAAGTATAAATATTTTGCCAATAACTATACGAAAACCCAATATTTTCAAAAAATTCCATTTTTTGATAAGAGTAAACGTCCACTTCCGGTCGGCAGATTTTACTCAAATTCTATCAGATTCCTCCGATGGTGATTATAAGTAAGGTTTTATAGTTTCATTCCGATCCGATTAGCCGTTTAGCCGCAAATGTGTTCACAGACACACAGACAGACAGACAGACATTTTTTATTTTTGGGTTTTTTAGGCTCAAGGAACCCTAAAACGCGTATTTCCGCTAAAAACCCGAGATCGAAATTTTTCGCGATCACAATACCTTCCTCTAACAGCGTTGCTGTTTGGAAGGTAACTAACAGCGTTGCTGTTCGGAAGGTAAAAACTGATTTTCTATAGGATTTAGATAAAGGCTGTTTCCGGGTCATGACAGGAAAGTGATGTGAACTGTTTCATAGAACCTTTGGCAGTAACTTATGACGCTTCATCTTGCTAAAAGATTCACTTCCTAGTGCCGCTCTCATACGAATCATTGATGGCAGGTAGCAGCTCCTGTTCCAGAATATCTTCTTGGTATTTTTTTTGCCGTAATATCGCCAACTTAGATACCCATGACTAATTACACATGCACACACCAAGACACTCACAGATTGCTCCATAGTGGCCATGGTGCATTCGGGTAAAAGATTTTCACCAGAGCGACGACGAAAAAGTTTCACTCCATCACTGACGAAGATACTAATTTTGGTTTTATCGCTCCAGATAACCCATTTGTAGGTTTTTGCTTTGTTTTGTGTACATTAAGATTTAATATATAACTTTTTTCTCGCACGCAAGCTATTATCACATATTTCTGCCTTACGGTTCTGTCCGATATTTCCACTCCAGATGTTTTAAAGATGTGGTTGATTGCCTTTCCACACAGACGACAAAATCTACGCACGCCCCGTTACCTGTCGATCTTTTTGGCTGTTTACGTCGTTTTAGTGTTTATTATTTCTTTATATATAGCTTACGAAGAGTAATTGCTTTGCTTTTGTCTCCGACGACTAATCGACACGTTTTGGTGTATTTAGGGGCATATTCAAGGATATTTACTCTTCTTAATATTTTAAAATCACGATATTTAGATCCTTAATGCTTAAGAGCAAATGGCTAACTGAATTTATGCTAATCGGGTATACCCTTTAAATAAACACATATAATAATTGTTATAGACGTTTAAAAACAAATTATAACTTAAGGTTCCAAATAATATAAAATTTTAACAAAAGTATCCAGAATTAATGCTGGTACTGTACACGTTTATCTCTTAGATACCGCGTTAATAGGCTATTTCCGACAAAAGAAGTAAATCCACTACTATTAAAATGTGATCAGATTTCAGATTGGAAAAAAATCTGATTGATGAACAACTTTATAGGACATACCTATTTAGCTTAAAAAATCTGTAATAATCCTTTGTTATTAACAATTTGAACTTGATGCGTACATTTTGAAAATATTTTTATTCAAAGCAATTGGATGAATCAGCTTGAATTGCCGGTAGACGCATCTGAGAGGCACGTCAACATTAATTTAATTTCTAATTGACCTGCAGGCCAACATGACCAACACTGTACACCTACATTAATAAAACTTTAACAAATTGATGGAATGGACAGCGGACATTAGTTTATTTACAACCAGTATAGCACTTACCATCAGACTAAATATTAAATGATGTAGGCTGATATACCGAGACAAATTTCATAAATATTTATATACCTAAGTACGCTTAATAAAAAGAATCTGACTTTTTTATATTGTTCGTTTATTTTTTTTTGAAGTTATACTTCTATTCATGCACTCGATTTGTGTGGGATTAAATTGGAAAAATCATTACATATGTAATAGTGTGAGTAAGAGAGAGACAGAAACACATATAAGGTATATTGGTCGGTATAAACAAAGATGAAATATTTACCACATGTTTAGTCATAGCTATAAGTTCTTTAAATACCGTTTAAATATTCAGTACATTGAAAAGAGATAGATATACAAAAAAACAGTCTAAGCTAATGTTTTGGAATATCATAGTGACGTATTACATTGTGTTTGACAGATTATTTTATAATTCTGTCACCTAAGTAAACATATAAAGTTTAGTATTTTATATTAATAATAATATTCAGTAATGAGTATTGTCTTGTAGTCCATACTATTGTCACATGGTTGTATTATATCCTGCACTATGCTTTTGAGGTTGTTGGCTACATAAACATAGTTTTTAAGAATAGTCGAAAAGTGCATTCCGAATAGACAATAGATAGAAAAATTACAACTCGGTAAGTATTCCAAATGGGTTCAATTTATGTACTCGGGGTTTTTGGGGTCGCTGAACACGAATATCATGATGTCGAAAGTCTCCGCGGTACTTGGTGCCTAGAGTATTTACCTCTTCTCCTGGTGTTTTTTTGTAAATTCTGTACAAAATTACATTATTATAAATGGAACTCGGCTGTTTTTTGGGTCGCTGAATACGAATATGATAATGGCGATGGTGTCCGAAACACCTGGTACTTAAGACGGACCTCGTCTCCAGGAAATGTTATGCAAATTTGATACAAAATGCCTGTGTACTCGGTACTAGGAGGTTTTTAAGGTCACTGAACACGAATATCATATAATGATTTTGCTTAATCATTCACATAAAAATTTATGAATCCGGGCGCGTGCATAGAAGTATAACTTCTGCCGGCAGTTATTAACATTTTTTGCTGGACTATAGCTGAAAGGCTCTCTCCAAATTTGGATTTTTTTGGTATAAAATGATAATAAAGTTTGATTTTGTGATGTTTTTATAAGAAAAATACATTAATTTGTAAAAAACAAAATAAAAATCAATTTGTTCCGTATTTAATCTGTTTATTATTTTTAATATAGTAACTTTGTTAAATAAGAGGAATTTATTAATTTATTTAAAAAATTCTTATATTAGTTGTCTACTTTTTTGTTAAAATGCTTTAATTATTGTCAAAATGTTTTTTTTTTATTTATTATTTTTTTTCTACAGTATTTTCTTTTTAATGTACATTTTCTTTTAATTTAAAATAGTGTCTTTTTAATTGTAATATACCTATCTATGAGAGAGAGAGAGAAAGTTTTTTATTTTTTGGTCTGTGAGAGAGAGACAGACAGTCAGAGGAACATGCGTGTGTCGTGTCGTGTCGTGACATATTTTGGTCTGAATTTTTTTCGACTAGTCTCTAGCCTCAGTCGTAACTGGTCGTAACGCCCGAAAGGGAACTTCGTTCCAATAAAAATATTAAAGTAAAATACACATTAATAGATTTTTCAATTTTTCAACAGGTGTAAAGACGATGCTAATTTATTTTTTTTGTTATTTTTTATATTATATAATAATTATTATTATTTTTAGTTTCCTTTTTTATTCAAACAAAATGAAGCTTTGAAGTAATGTTATAAAAATGAACCAATAAAAAGTTTTGTAGTAAACAACTTATTTAAGCACGATACCAACAGAAAACGTAACTTATTGATCACTTTGATGATTAAACAATTAGTTAGGTACTAGGCCATCGAGAGTGATAATTAAAAAATTACGTCCCAGTTAAAACTTCGTACACGAATAGATTAAACTACCCACTATATTTTTCCAATTAGTAATTAAGGACAAGTAAATAATATATAGAATGGTCAATTGAGATGACTACGTGTTGAAATTTATGTTTGTTACAGCAGTTATGTTTTAATACGTGTAGGTAGATGCGAATACAATGTAATGTATGTATCTGTCAGAGGTCAATATTTATACACAATATGTAGCGTGAGACCTGTGACTTTTAACCAATTTAAATAACTATCTATTTATTAGAAATTCCACCAAACAATAAAATTTGGCAGAAAAAACACATTGTATAAACATTGACTTAATATTTTTTTATCGCTTATTAAAATCGGTTTTATTTGTCTTATAATCCATATTTATAAGTCAAGGCTCCTTTAAATAATATGAAGAGAAATATAAATAGAAATAGAGAAAAACTACAACGTTGCAAGTTGCCTAATTCTGAATTTATTCTAGTTTTTTTCTTATTCAATAACTGTAAGGAAAATCAGAAGATCCGTGTTGGGCTAGTATTGACTTACACCAGCCGATGTCAGGGAGATCTCCCTCGGGAGCCTCATCACCTATTTTAAATCACTAGGCCTGGTGACAGCCTGAGGTGAGGATATCCCTGCACACAGGAGGATGCACAATGGGTCATATGTGGCCTCAGTGCTGGCTGAGCACTAGCTCACCCCTCCCCAAATTTCCAGATCCAGAAGTGTAAGGAAAATATGTACAGGATGACATATAGTTTTGTTTTTGTATGATATTTTTTATTGGTAGTTCAAATCGAATCTAATAAACATTTTTAGCAAAAATTCTACAGAAAAAAAAACAAAATTATTAACAGAGATCAATCATAATTCATTCTGTCCATACGCTTTGGACAAAATGACATATTCCTAATGGACAAAATGACATACTTTTATTAGCTACGAAATTATTGACATAATTCGCAAATGAAAGGTTCTTCTTGGAACATCAGCACAAGAAGTGTGAGTCCAAAAAAAAAACATTGAAGCACCGCAACCAGTCTTCTCCGGATTTTGAATAAACGTCGTTACAGTAAATACAAGCACAATCCTCTTTATTGTCATGAGCAATATTAAAAACATTTTCTTCATTATTTTCTTCAAATAATTTTTTAGTGACTTTGCATTTTTACTTTATTGGGGGAGCTTTTGGCTCATTTTTAAATTTTAATTCCAACATATTTTGAGTAGTAGTTAACACCAACGGACTTTTGATTTACGTCCACACAAACAAAACATGCTTTTGGCACCAAAAATAGCACCTCAATAGGGACAGCATGAGCAGAAAACGATGAAGAATTATTGATAGCAATACCAATTAAAACACCTTCTAGTCCCGAGCTTATTTCTAGTACCTGAGATGAATTTTCAGTTTGTGGTTTGGTAAGTAGTATTATTTCAGCAGCATTATTTTCTTCAGACAATGGCCAAAGGAAAAGTAACACAGCAGCCGGAACTAAATGAGGCTTACTTGTCACAAGAATGGAACCATCAGCTTGTTGTAAAAATTGTGTCAAAACCTGTTCAAAACCGACAGAGCTCATTACTGTGGCAGACTGAGGAGGCTGTTCATAGAAATTATCTTCCATCGGTATGTTTGTGGACTCGGTGGGTTCCTACATATAATCCGGAAATATATTAGAGTTCAGATGCCAGTGTTTTTAAATCCGTGACATGCATTTTGCGCAGTAGGTGCTTGCCATATGCTTCTTTGAATAATCCGGCGATCTTAAGATGTGTAACATGTCCAGAATGTGCGTTCAGCCATTTAGTAATCTGTTGGTTATATAGGTAGTAGATCTTCATATGTCCACAAAAAGAGGAGACGTCAAAAGGTTACGTACAATGTAGAGGCAGACAAATAATATGAATTTCGTTTTCTTTTGCATATTCCGAAATTTTAATACCTTCGTGACTTACATGTCCATCAACAATTCGAAACACTAAAAACTCTGGACAAAATAAACATACCTATGCCGTTTTGTCCATTATAAGTATATGTCGTTTTGTCCGTAGAGCGTTTTAAAACAATAACATTTTTAAATATACAAAGAGCTGTTTTTTTTTAATAATTTGAAAATAAGTATTTAAGGAATGAAACAAATGCAACATACATAGATACAATAGCAAAACAACTTACCGTTTGAACAAAAACAAAAATTTAAAATAGTCCACCTACGTCATTTTGTACACATTTCTATTTAAAGTTAATAAACAAGTATAGAATTCAGAAACTACAAATTTAACATGTAATTCAGCAGTGAAAATTAGAAACAAAACCTACTAAAAACTACATTCCACACAGTCAAAATTATAAATATATCTTTAGTCATCTACGGCAAGCGAAAAATCTTGCCGTTATCTACAAACAAGATTTAAACACTGGACCATCATCTACCCACAATTCTAAAAGGTTAATCTCAATCGCTGTAGCAATGTAAGTTTATCGGCTTAATTTTAAAATTATTGGGTGTATCTCATAAATAAAAAATAATGCTTATTAAATATTTTGTAGAACATGTTATTAGTGTCTTATTAAAAGAATTTGGATTACAGTCCATTTTATACGATTTGTTATTATTTTAGTTACCGTTAGCACATTCTAATGTTTTAAATGCAAAAAATAAACACCTGCTAAATGAGTTTAGGTGGAATTATTCAGCTGAATTTCAAAAATAGAACCAGTCAATCATATGCTGCAACCTTTTGAAACATTAATTGATTAACATCAATAGAATGAATAACATTTGATAAGTTTGTTCATGAATGAACGTTGCTAAGTGCTTTTTAAGCTACCATTATCTATTAAAAACATATTTAAAACTGTATCGCATAATTCTATATTAAACAATATTGTTGGATAATAATTTTATTGTATATTTATAACAGTAATGCTAATGTCATAATTAGCACCATGATTAAAAATGTATAATAGTAACAGATTAGGCTTTCGTTAATATAACACGAGATGTATAATAAATTATTGTTCCCTTAATTAATAGCAGTTATAGTATAGCCAAGTTAGAATTTAGAATCAATTAATTATTTATGTTTATAAAAAATGCAAAAAATTATATTGTTTTGTTGTAATTAAAAGTTTCAATACAGATTTTATAATAGTAAATTACGTAACGAGTGCGGAAAGCAAGTGATTCCACCACGAGTGCATTTGTCGCGTGAGCCGAAGGCGAACGCGATAAAAAGCACAAGTGATGGGATTACCTGCGCACCGCACGAGTTGCGTATTCTATTTTTGATCACTCCGTGAGGAAAGCTCTTGAATTTGACTAAAATAAAGGGAATTAAAGAAGATAATAAAAGTAGTATTAGGTCTGATCTTTATTTAGTAATGAAACGTTTGATTGATTATATTGTGGTGCATTTACTACTGCGTTCTGCCCTGTGGCAACAGTAACTCAAGGCACGTGGGACACCTGGATTCAAGCCTACCTGAAGATCAGCGTGGTGTTGATTTTCAGCTAAGCAAACTAAAGTCGCCTGCACGTACAGGTGCATGTAAGGACTTTTGGTGCCGAACCTGGTCACAATATTCCCATAGGAAGCAGTGCTTAAAACATGGGACTCCACAGGAGTGACCATGCCAGGTTTACTTAGATTAGATTAGATTACGTTATCAGATGCAAAACTATTAGAAAATTCATCCTTAATTTCTTTTAATTCACTTTCTATCTCATTTATTTTTGATTTGCAAACACTTATCAACTCTGTTTCGGTCATTCATTGCTTTCCGCACGGTCCTGCATGGTCAAAAGCAGTGCTTTCCGCACGGAATGATCACGGTCCTGCATGGTCAAAAGCAGTGCTTTCCACACGGGGTGATGAAAATGTTTTTTTTTTCAATATATTGCCATTTAAAAAAAATGTTTTTTTTTATCTTGAAACTAAAATAATGTTGATATCTATGTACAAAAAATTTAAGATTAAGAAATTATATTAATAATTACAAGTGTATGTTTTTATTATGTTGTCTATTACCTAATAAAGAACAAAAATGTAAATAGGTACCTACTTGACATATTCCTCATATAATAACATTAAAGCAAGCGAATAATATAATAGAAAGACTTTGTAAAGTCCTACAAGTCCTTTTTTTTAATAGATTTGCCAAAAGAAACTACGAAAACTCTACAGAATGCCTGATTGCATTAAAAAACAAGAAAAATCTGACGAAGACAGTGACTAACTTAATAATAATAATAATAACATGTAAGCACTATGAGCCTAGTAGGCCCATGGCTTGGTATAATATTCTTTTCCACTCTCTTTTGTCAGTTGCTTACTTTCCCAGTTCGTTACGTTAAGTCTTCTCATATCTTTTTTACCTTCGTTGCTCCATCTTGACCTTGGTCTTCCTCTTCGCCTTTTTTCTGCCAATAGGACTGTTCTGGGCAGTCTAGATTGAACCATTCTCTGTACATGGCCCAACTATCTAAGTCTTTGCACCTTAACTACTACTTTTATTTTAAGTTCTTGATAGATTTTACGCAGTATCTTCAATGAAAAATCAAATGAAACGAACCATCGTATCTTTACTGTACTCGTAACTTTCTGCCTGTATTTCTAGTAGTGTGATTGTGAAAACCTGATCTACAGTATTTCTGCCTATTGTAAACCCTCACTAATACGCTTTTATCAAGCTTCGCTGTTAATCTGTTCTTCATATGCATTGACAATATTTTATATACGTTATGTTGAGCAGCGCTAAGCATCGCAACTAAAAAAACTATTTCTGAATTAAAAAAAAAAAAAAGATTTTAATGATTCGTGGGCCTCAACCCCGGGAGGATCGCGGAGTTTTATACAAGTGGTTCCAGCCAAAAATGTTAAAAAACAAAATCAAAAACTTCTGAACCGACACTTTGTACAGTTTCACTGCCATCCTATTCTTTTAAAAGCTCTGTGGTAGAAATTTAAAATATGAACCTCTCGATAATGCTGGTGTTTTCAGGTAAATTGTTATTTTATGTTTTGTAATTTAATTAAATGAACATACCTCTATCAATTTTAATTCTTACCTATCACAATATACTCTACAACATTTTCTAACGTTTAAAACCAATCTAATTTTATAGAATCATATGTGGATTGTGGATATTAGAGGTCCTGATTATACGCACGCACCCAATAACCTCGATTCTTTCGTTTACTTTTTTGTTTTGATAACAGTCATGAAATTCCCAACGCAACCACATTTTCGTCCAAAATACCATCGGCATCCATTGAAAACATATTTCGTTATTTAAATTCCATGGTTTTGTGTTGTGTGACCTGTCTAAAACAAGTTAAAGCTACAGTTGCTAATATCATCCTAATTTATTGTTAAAAGGTTTGCTTTTACCATACGACCACATAAAAGCAAAATAATCATCTTTAGAAAGATCTCAGTAAAACGGTTTCACTATATTAACGCGGAAATTTTTGTTGGGTTAAGCAGAGAAGAGTGAGCTGAAAAAAATGCCTGCAATTCTTCGATTTGTTACCAAGTAGCGTTTCTTTGTAATTTCACTTTCTGGCATATACTTCTCTCTCTCTCTCCCCTTTTTCTTTTCTACTCTCGTTCCTGTTTTTCGATATACTTAAATAGACAATATTTTATACGTTATGTTGAGCAGCGCTAAGCATCGCAACTAAAAAACCTATTTCTGAATTAAAAAAAAAAAGATTTTAATGATCCGTGGGCCTCAACCCCGGGAGGATCGCGGAGTTTTATACAAGTGGTTCCAGCCAAAAATGTTAAAAAACAAAATCAAAAACTTCTGAACCGACACTTTGTACAGTTTCACTGCCATCCTATTCTTTTAAAAACTCTGTGGTAGAAATTTAAAATATGAACCTCTCGATAATGCTGGTGTTTTTAGGTAAATTGTTATTTTATGTTTTGTAATTTAATTAAATGAACATACCTCTATCAATTTTAATTCTTACCTATCACAATATACTCTACAACATTTTCTAACGTTTAAAACCAATCTGATTTTATAGAATCATATGTGGATTGTGGATATTAGAGGTCCTGATTATACGCACGCACCCAATAACCTCGATTCTTTCGTTTACTTTTTTGTTTTAATAACAGTTATGAAATTCCCAACGCAACCACATTCTCGTCCAAAATACCATCGGCATCCATTGAAAACATATTTCGTTATTGAAATTCCATGGTTTTGTGTTGTGTGACCTGTCTAAAACAAGTTAAAGCTACAGTTGCTAATATCATCCTAATTTAATGTTATAAGGTTTGCTTTTACCATACGACCACATAAAAGCAAAATAATCATCTTTACAAAGATCTCAGTAAAACGGTTTCACTATATTAACGCGGAAATTTTTGTTGGGTTAAGCAGAGAACAGTGAGCTGAAAAAAATGCCTGCAATTCTTCGATTTGTTACCAAGTAGCGTTTCTTTGTAATTTCACTTTCTGGCATATACTTCTCCCTCTCTCCCCTTTTTCTTTTCTACTCTCGTTTCTGTTTTTCGATATACTATCTATACGCGAACACGAGGTATACACAATATAGGTAGACACTTGGTGAGTAGTATATAACAATTATGTAAAAGCGGAATTCTCTGAGTTCCACACGACTTTTTTTGTAATTTTGGATTTCTTGCATCAATTTTTAAGTATATTAAACTGGTAGAATTTCAATTAAATCCGGCGTAGGTTGCATGTTTTTTTAATTACAAGTTTTACCATATTGAAACCACACGTTGACAAACTGATCCACTTTAGTGTCATACAATCATATGAAGAAAATATTAATATTAATTATTTATTAAGAATCAGTTTAAAATATACGATTTTTCAGGGAATTAAAAACTTTGGAAGTAGAAAACAGTTCACTAGTGCAGAAAATTGCCACTTTTGATCCTCTAAATTGTTATCGATCTCCAGCAACGTAAAAATGTCAAACTTTCAAATTTTTATTTCTTTTACTTATTCATAAATTTTATCATTTTATTGTAAAAAATTGTTCATAAAATAGTATACATTTTTGCATTTTTCTTTAAGAAATTTGGTTCATTTCGGCTTATGGCCATGTACAATCTTATTTTCTCGAGCAACTTATAGTTTAAAAAACAAACTGTTTTAAAGCAATAATAAAACAAAATTATTATAAAAGGGTACGGTAAAATATTTATCAAAAATTGCTTTTAAAAACTCTTTTAATCCAACCCTTTTTTTGACATAAACCTTATAAGACAGCCATATTCGTTTCTATAAGAATCTTCCTTGCTACGCTTTGTACTCGTTCGAAAAACTAATGGAACTCGGTCCATACTGTTGTTAAAAACCATTTAGCTCATTGTAGCGAACAAATTCGACAAAAAAAACCTTCTTTCAAGTATGTCCATTGAGGCAGAGCGTTTAGTCTTTTTTTTACAGGATCACACACGTCAATAATGTTAAAACTTTTCATCAAACAATAAGCAGACACCGCGGTTATAACAACATTACTTTAATAGAGTAAAGATCAGATAAACAGCGCGGTATAAGTTTAAGCTTAACTCTTCAATATCTTAACAATCGGTATAAAATGTGTAGCTTAAAACGTCTTTACAAATCGGTGATTTTAAAGAGGCCGAGACCATCAGATGTTCACTTGATGGAATGATTGGTTAAAAATAAGTAACGTTTTTTATTATTATTCCTGCAGTACCGGTGGGTTCGCTATATCAAATGGATTGAGTAATAAGGCTATAATTGTACAATTATCTAAACAGGTGGTTTATATCTGTATCGAAGTGAATGCAAAACAAGATATTTAAAATGATATGTAATAAATGAAATACAACAAGAAAAAATATGAATTCCTAAGTAATAATCATTGTGGTCAACGTTTTGTTATGATTATTTGTTTAAATAATGTTTTTTTTTCTAGCTCCGATTTTTAAGATATCTAAAACCGTTGAATTGATAAGTTTAGTGTAGATTAAATTAGCTTAAATTTTATATCCTGTTAAATAAAAAAAAACAATTAAAGTGTGGTATTTTCTAAAATATAACAAATACATTATTATCATTTTTTAATTAAGTTAATACAAAATATTTCTTTAATAGTATTGTAACGGGATAACCGTAAAGGAAGGGACCTTAATTTGAAAGATTGTTGTTGACAGTTGATTTTTAGAAGTTTGTAAAAAAATCAACTGACCATTTTAAATAATGTTTCTAGAAAATTCTAGAAACTTCTAAACACACTGACTAGATTAAATAATGTTGTATATAAGGGGATGCATGGGCAGTTAACGTCAGTTCGAGTCAAGTGTTCACAAGAGTTCATTGTATTGTCAAGTAGTTAGACGTTATCCAGCAGAGTTCAGTGTATCTTAACAATTTTGTAAATAAATTGTGTAAAAAGCCCCCATAAGTGTTTCAAATTGGTGTCAGGTGTGGGGTGAAGATACAAGAATGCCTGGAAAAAAGATAACTGATTTATTGGTGGCTGAGCTCAGAAGAGAGCTCGAGGAATTAGAATTGGAAACTACTGGGAGCAAATCCGTATTGTTGAGAAGGCTCCGTGAATACTACGTAAATAATAATTTGGACCCTGACGCTGTTGAGTTTGAAGACCCAGTTCAAAAAGCAATTTCCCGGCTACAAGAAGAACAAACTCAACAACTTTCCCGGCTGCAAGAGGAGCTATCAGGACGAATGACGAGCCAACAAGAAGAACAAACTCAACAACTTTCCCGGCTGCAAGAAGAACAAGCTCAACAACTGTCCCAGTTGTCCAGTCATATAAACAGCCAGCGCGAAGATATGTCCCAGCTGTCACAACGAATGACGAACCAGCAAGAGGAGCTATCCAGTCAGATGAGAAGCCAGCGCGAAGATATGTCCCAGCTGGCGCAACGAATGACGGGCCAACAAGAAGAGCAAACTTAACAACTTTCCCGGCAGCAAGAGGAGCTATCCAGTCAGATAAAGAGCCAGCAAGAGGAGCTATCACGACGGATGTCTACCATATCAGATGAGTTATCCAGTTCGTTCTCCCAGCAAATATCACATCTTCGTGACGAACAAAATCAGCAAGTGTCCAGCTTGCGAGACGAACAAAATCAGCAAGTGTCCAGCTTGCGAGACGAACAAAATCAACAAGTCGCCAACTTGCGAGACGAGCAAAACCAGATCAACCAGCAAGTGCAGTCCGAAATAAGAAAGCTTCAACGAGAACAAGAAGCTTGTCGTCGAAACCAGCCCATCCACCACGGCGACGGAGATGCAAGAAGGATGGAAACCTGCCACGCAGACGTCGAACGACAAAGAAGCGAGGAGACGACCCATGTACGAACGACGATGAAACCCCCGACCTTCGACGGGAAGACTTCCTGGCCAAATTACCTGAAACAGTTCGACGCAGCGGCCAGAGCTAATGGATGGTCATCCCAGGAGAAAGCATTGTCCCTAACCGTAGCTCTGCGAGGCGAAGCTTTAGACGTCTTGCAATCATTGACACCGGATGAAGCTGACAACTTCGAGTTATTGGTGAATCGTCTAGAGATGCGTTATGGTCAAACTCATCTACAACTGGTGTACCGAATGCAGTTAAAGAGCCGAAAACAGAAAAATGGAGAAACTATCCAGGAATTTGAAGCGGATGTAGCAAGAATGGTACGACTTGCGTATTCAAATGCAGCGGAGGATTTCCTGGAGTGCCTAGCAGTCCAAACCTTCACCGATGGTCTTCGAGACGTCGAGTTGCAGCGCGCTGTACGGTTGGCGCGGCCGAAGACTCTTGTGGACGCCTTGACCATTGCCCTGGAGTTTGAGGCGGCGACGGAGGCCTCACGTGGAGTTGCTCGACTAAGGGAAATCACCGGTAACTACGACCATGCCGTTCATTCCGTTAGCGACGTTGAAGCGGTAGTAGAGAGATTAATGAAGTTATCTCCAAGAAGAAGGCGCCAAGTGAGATGCTGGAACTGCGGAGAACTAGGCCATATAAGAAATACTTGCCCCCAAAAAGAAAAATCTTCTGCTGAAGTACCCCAGCAGCAGGAAAACTAGAACGGGTCGACTCCTGGAGGGCGAAATCGACCCCAAACATTCCCGAAGCCCCTCACACCGTTAAATTGGCAACTCTGCGACATCACGTGGACAGCTTATATGTAGATGGCCTCCTTGATGGGAAGAATATTAGCATGCTGGTAGACACTGGAGCTACAAAAACTATCGTCCGACCAACCATCATTATGCGAAATAAGATGTTGCCTACCAGTTGGAGACTGCGTACCGCTACCGGAGATTCTGCTAGAGTCTACGGTGAGATACAGGTGACGCTACAGTTTGGTCCAACCTCTCTTGTTCACTCAGTGCTGGTGGCTGACGTTGATGAAGATGTTGTTCTGGGCATGGATGTTATGCTCCACTGTGGTTTTCATTTGGATCTTCGCCAACGTATCCTTCGTACTGGTAATGAAGAAATATTCCTGCACCGAAAACAAGTTGACAATGCCTCGATTAAGCTAATCGATGATATCGAACTTCCGGCAAGCTGCGAATGTGTCGTCACAGCGCGGTTGGATGGACTGGAGCCAGATGGTGCCCCAGCCATGATAGAGCCGAAGAACCATGACCATGAATTGGGAAAAGGACTCCTTGTGGGTAAGACTCTTGTTAGATCCGCCAAAGAGGTACCCATCCGAGTTATCAACTTGAACGATCATCCAGTTCTTCTCCGAAAGGACACGGAAATGGGAAGTTTAGAACCAGTAATGGCCATAATTCACAAGATAAATGTTACGGAAACAGATGAGACCAACGAAATTGAACAATTAATGACAAAATTGGACCCCTCTTTGTCAAAATTAGAAAAGAAACAGGTAAGAGATCTACTTTACCGTTATAAACCTGTATTTGGTTCTAAAAGTAAACTGGGAAGAACTGATGTTGTACAACATAGAATTGACACTGGTGATGCACGTCCGATTCGACAGGTACCCCGAAGGATGCCTCAAGTTAAAAAGGAAGATGCAGACAGAGCCCTTAAAGAAATGATTCAAAATGGCATAGTCGAACCATCCAGTAGTCCGTGGGCCTCTCCTGTGGTATTAGTGAGAAAGAAAGACGGATCAATGCGGTTTTGTGTCGACTATCGATAGCTAAATGATGTCACTAAGAAGGACAGTTATCCTCTGCCAAGGATTGATGATGCCCTCGACGCTTTGGCGGGTTCTAATCTGTTTTCTACCTTGGACCTTAAAAGCGGATACTGGCAAGTTAAAATGAATCCTGCAGACAAAGAAAAGACTGCCTTTACCAGTGGATCAGGGTTATGGCAATTCACGGTCCTTCCATTTGGCCTCTGTAATGCTCCTGCGACGTTTGAACGACTAATGGAGAACATCCTGCGGGGTTTGTCATGGGAAACTTGTCTAGTTTATCTAGACGACATCATCATAATGGGTAAGACCTTTAAGGAACATTTATCTAACCTGGAAGAAGTTTTTAAAAGATTACAGAACGCTAATCTAACATTGAATGTTAAGAAATGCCACTTGTTCCAGAGACAGGTCAACTATTTAGGACATAACGTAAGCAAGGATGGCGTTGCTGTTGACCCCGCTAAGATACAAGCCGTTCAGGAATGGCCAATCCCTATAGACAAACATCAGCTCCGGAGTTTCTTGGGTCTTTGTTCCTATTACCGACGATATGTCAAGAATTTTGGAGACATCGCCAAGCCCTTGACACGTTTGACGGAACAAGATAAGTCCTTCTGTTGGGATCAGGAATGTCAAAAGGCGTTTGAAATATTGAAGAAACAGCTTACGTCAGCACCTGTTCTTGCTTATCCACTTCCTGATGGTAAGCTTATTCTGGACACCGACACCAGCAATGTGGGAATTGGAGCCGTCTTGTCACAACTACAAGACGGTAAGGAAAGAGTGGTTGGTTACTTCAGCAAAACTTTATCGAAAGCTGAAAAGAACTACTGTGTAACTAGGAGGGAACTGTTAGCAGTTGTAAAATCCGTCGAACACTTTTATAAATATCTGTATGGCAGAAAATTCCTGATCAGAACAGACCATGCTAGTTTAAAGTGGCTACTTAGCTTTAGGAACCCAGAAGGACAGATAGCAAGATGGCTCGAAAAACTGCAGGAATATGATGTTGAAATCGAGCACAGACCTGGAACCAGACATCGTAATGCTGATGCACTTTCCAGAAGACCATGTCGACCTGATTGCCCCCATTGTACCCGTATGGAGCAGAACGAGGAAAAACTTGCCTTAGTTAAGGTTGTGCCAGAAGACGAGAGCTCTATGCTGGAGGAGCAACAAGAAAACGATCCCGTTCTGAGAAAGATTAGGGAGTGGAAGAGAATGGACCGTCGTCCGGTGTGGAGAGAAATATCCTCATCCTCTCCTGCTTTAAAAGCATACTGGTCCCAATGGAACTCTTTAATTTTGGACGGAGGGCTCGTTAAAAGACTTGTAGAAAATTCCGAGGGCACAGAAACAAGGAAACAAATAGTGGTCCCAAGAAATGCTGTACCGGAAATTTTAAAACAGATGCATAATGATAGTTCTGGAGGACATCTGGGTATCACGAAAACGCTGAAAAAGATCCGAGATAGATTTTACTGGGTAAATTGCACTAATGATGTTAAAGATTGGTGTCGTAAATGCACTACATGTGCTGCCAGTAACGGTCCGCACCGAAAACCGAAGGCGGAAATGCAGCAATACCTGGTTGGAAGTCCTTTTGAAAGAATCGCAGTAGATGTATTGGGGCCACTTCCACAGACCGATGTAGGAAACAAGTACATCTTTGTTGTAATGGACTACTTCACTAAATGGGTTGAAGCATATGCAGTTCCCAATCAGGAAGCTACCACTTTAGCAGATATATTGGTTGAAGAATTCGTAAGCCGATTTGGGGTACCATTAGAATTACATTCAGACCAAGGAAGAAATTTTGAGAGCAAGCTGTTTCGAGAAGTTTGCCAAAGATTAGGCATCCACAAAACGAGAACCACAGCGATGCACCCTCAGTCTGATGGAATGGTGGAACGAATGAACCGGACTATAACCAACTATCTGTCAAAAGTGGTGTCAGATTGTCAGAGGGATTGGGATCGACATATTCCACTATTTCTAATGGCAATTCGATCGGCCATCAACGAATCAACTGGCCAAACGCCTGCGAAGGTCCTGTTCGGTAGAGAAATGAGGCTACCATGTGACTTGGTGTTTGGTTGTAAACCTGGTGAAGAAATGGCACGTGAACAATATGTCGCCGACCTTCAGAATCGAATGGAAAGTATACACAACCTGGTGCGTGGAAAACTACAATTATCTAGTGATCGGATGAAGAGGTACTATGACACACGGACAATGGAAAAAAATTACCAAGTTGGAGACTTAGTCTGGCTCTATAACCCCCGACGGCGTCGAGGTATTTGTCCCAAATTACAAAAGAACTGGGAAGGTCCTTACACCATCAAGAAGAAGATTAACGATGTCATTTATCGGATCGTGAAAATTCCCAGAGGGAAACCCGTCGTGGTCCATCATGATCGTTTGGCGCCTTACCAGGGAAACCACAGTGGAGATGCGCAGCAACTCCAAGAAGATGGTTTGGCTGGCTCACGGAGTGTGCGGGATTCCGATGTAGGAAATAACATTCCAGGAGGAATGAATCTAAGGAGGGGGCAGTGTAACGGGATAACCGTAAAGGAAGGGACCTTAATTTGAAAGATTGTTGTTGACAGTTGATTTTTAGAAGTTTGTAAAAAAATCAACTGACCATTTTAAATAATGTTTCTAGAAAATTCTAGAAACTTCTAAACACACTGACTAGATTAAATAATGTTGTATATAAGGGGATGCATGGGCAGTTAACGTCAGTTCGAGTCAAGTGTTCACAAGAGTTCATTGTATTGTCAAGTAGTTAGACGTTATCCAGCAGAGTTCAGTGTATCTTAACAATTTTGTAAATAAATTGTGTAAAAAGCCCCCATAAGTGTTTCAGTATATTACACTACAAGGGACGAAAGTTGAATTTTCGGCCCTGCGCGTCATGATGCCCGAGGCGAAAAGCCGAGGGCAACATGACGCGCAGGCCCGAGATTTCAACTTTTGGCCCGTGTAGTGTATACTATTTTTCTTCATACCTCGGTCGAAAGTACTTGCGGAACGAGCGAAGCGAGTGCAGCTGGTCGTGGGACAGGCATCAAATACATTCGAAGAGTCAAGTTTTGTCATTGATGATTATTTTTAAGGTTATAGATAGAAATAGAAATGACACGAGAATAAACAGTCCCTAGTTACAAGTGTAACTACGCATGAGAAATTTTTCCTCCCGCCGTAAACAGGGAGTAAATGTTAAAGACGACAAAACATCATGACGCGCAGGGCCGAAAATTCAACTTTCGTCCCGTTGTAAACAGGGAGTAAATGTTAAACTTTCGTCCCTGCACTTAGGGACGAAAGAACGTACTTTCGACCGAGGTATGAAGAAAATATTATTTTATTTCCCGATAAACCCGAAAAATCAAGTGAAACTACAGAATGTTCCATTTTTTATAATATTATAAAGTTTAAAGTTTGAAATTCAAAAAAAAATAAAACACAAGTTTCGTTTTTGTTCCGGAAATTTTAAAACAAAAAAATATATAAAAAGAGAAAATCATCCATATCTCAAATGTGGTCCAATGGTAATACCAAAGAAAGCTCAAAGTCTCGTACCACAAAAAATATTTTATTTAAGGGTTAAGTTTCGGGAATATAATATTCCCATCAACAGACCCTCAAAGGTATGCACAAAAAAGAAATAACATTCAAAAATGTGGAATTAAATTAAATTAAATTACCAAGCCAACTATTCACGTTTGCAGTTAGAGGGACAACATAACTTATAGACCGGTTTCGGCCTATTGGGTCTCGTCAGTATAAGGTATATGTTGTCGTCAGCGAGCTTAAGGCATAATCACTGACTGAAAAATGCACTAAAATCGCGACGTATTTATAACCACAGAGTGATGGAAATGTAAACGACGCGATAGTAGTGACATCTTTACCTCCAACTGCAAAACAAAAATCGATTTGACTGAAATCAATTCACACATATTCGGTGTTCAAAAAGAAATTACAAAAATGACGGATTATGATCGCCAGACTGGCATCTTTTAGAAAGAGAAAATCATCCGTATCTCAAATGTGGTGCAATAGTAATACCAAAGAAAGCTCAAAGTCTTGTACCACAAAAAAAAAATTATTTAAGGGCTAAGTTTCGGGCATATAATATTCCCATCAACAGGCCCTCAAAAGTATACACAAAAAAGAAATAACATTCAAAAATGTGGAATTAAAGCCAACTACTCCCGTTTATAAATACGTCGCGATTTTAGTGCATTCTTCAGTCAGTGATTATGCCTTAAGCTCGCTGACGACAACATATACCTTATACTGACGAGGCCCAATAGAACGAAACCGGTCTATAAGTTATGTTGTCTTATGTTGTCCCTCTAACTGCAAACGGGAATAGTTGGCTTGAATATCACATTTTTGAATGTTATTTCTTTTTTGTGCAAACTTTTGAGGGCCTGTTGATGGGAAAATTATATTCCCGAAACTTAGCTCTTAAATAAAATGTTTTTGTGGTACGAGACTTTGAGCTTTCTTTGGTATTAAAAAAATATATAAAAATCTACTATTTTCAAAAATTATTTTTAAAAATTAAATAACTTAAAAACCATAATTAGGAAAAATTTGTAAATTGTATATCTCGAAAACAAAAATATTGCCATTGGTTACAGTGTAATTGCATAATATAAAATTTCTGTAAAAATAAAAAATAAACAATTTATTAGATTTTGAAACAATTACCTATACTGTGTTATCAAAAACCATAACATATTATGAAACTTTTTTTAAAAATTTGGAACTGAATAGGTATCATCTATACTTATAATAAATCTGTAGAAAGGTCAATTCTGTACATGAAATATATTTCCAAAATAACTATTGGGGGTGATTAGGGATCGATACTGATGCCAAAAACGAAATCAATAAAATTTTTGTCTGTCTGTCTGTCTGTATAACCGTTATAAAAACAAAAACTACTCGACGGATTTTAACGAAACTTGGTACAATTATTTTTCATACTCCTGAGCTGGTTATAGGATACTTTACATCACGCTACAATAAATAGGAGCAGAGCAGTGAAGGGAAATGTTGGGAAAACCACTTTTACAGTGTGGGGGAAGAAATTTTTATACAACAATCTATACGTCATGCGAACGACGTCGCGGGTACATCGATATAGAACCCAAAAATGTGGTTAGATTTTTTGTTGTACGTCTGTCTGTCTATCTATATGTTTGTGCGCGCGTCACATGAAAACTACTGATCCGATTCGAATGCGGTTTTCACAGATATATTTGTCTTCTTTTTACTTAACATCTGGTGTATAAAAATTTCTCCTCCCACCCCTTTAACGGGGTGAGGGAAGAAATTTTTATACAACAATTAACACGCCACGCGAACTACGTCGCAGGTACACCTAGTAAATAATATATCCAAATATATAAACTAATATTACTGAAAGATAAAAATAAAACCGTTGCTTTAGACTTAATCCAAAAAGTTTCCAATAAACGAAATATTTTTAACGACCCTTTTTCAATTTCTCGAAATGCTTTCTGTGGTTTAATTAACCGCAGCATACTTTCTTCCTGCATTCATAGCACTCATGTACCATTAGTATAGTAGATTAAACTCATACAACTCCCTGTATAACGACAAAACCTTACAAATAATTTACCCTAATCGGGATATGAGCTGATCAATCAAATACCAAAAGCGGCTTCTAACAAATAGAGATGTTAGTGTGACAATTCTCAACAAATCACCCCCTGGGCCGTGTGTGTACGACAGCGGCGTTACTTATATTTTATCGTTTGAGGGCTACATTGAATAAATAAATCTTGTAATTTCACTCGTTTTTTGTTGATCAGTTAATTTCTTCTTAGGAAGTACAGTTAATAGTAAATTTTATATATATTGATATAAATCTCCCTGTGGAAACACCCTTCTACCATTAGAATTACTTGATCGTGGATTCCGGCACTTACAAATTGATTGTTATTAAAAAAATAATATGTAAAAAAATCTTTTCTTCCCACACTACGACTTTCCAATTTTTACTTCTTGCTACTGAATATCTATCTCCTGTATTTCTGCTTTCTTTCTCTTTCCAACTCTGGTCTCTCTGATTTTCTATACCTGTTCTGTTAACTTTTTTTTTCCACTGCTCTAATTGCTTCTTCTTTTTTATTTATCTGAATTATACTTTTCTTTAATTATATTTTTGTTGGTTTGTTTATAACTTTTTAAACTTTAAACTCAATTGTAATTATTACAAAAAACATAACTTAATCTAGACAACCACTAGGTAAATGGAGGATCACATTCCCAGATTTCTAGTGAATATAAAATTTGTTTTAGTGACTTAAAAAAATCGGTAAGTATATACCACAAATGAGCAATACAAAATTTACAGGTAAGTAAACAGGTACAAAAGTAAATAAGTAGTAATGTAAACCCTGAACATAATAATGGATTAAATGGATGGATAAGATCAGGTTCAACACAGGAAAATGTAAGAGCTTCGATCAGAGCTGGAATGCATTGACGTCAAAGATCTCACTAAATTGATTTAAAGCAACCTGAGGAAGTGGCCATTGTCTTCAAAAAGTAGTTTACCAATTCTATTGACAACGTCATTTTGATCATTTACTCTCCAAACATAAATGCATGTATATATACATCAAAACGTGGTGCATTGTCACATCTGTTAACAACAGGCCCAGTTTTGACTTTTATGCTTTTAACTGCACAGAA
This sequence comes from Altica lythri, assembly GCA_964028335.1. NCBI lineage: Eukaryota > Metazoa > Arthropoda > Insecta > Coleoptera > Chrysomelidae > Altica > Altica lythri. Next base: position 46,447,019 of record OZ034805.1, on the reverse strand, counting down.
TTTCGATGAGTATAACATTAAAAAATTTTGCTTGACAACAATGCGTGACCCTTTCCAGCACTTTGGTTAGATGTTCTTAAATTTTACTTGATTTTCCAAATATTTTCATATTTCGGGCAGTTGTAGAGAAAACAAAAGTCTCCACTATGCTTTAAAAACAGATTAGAGATCAAACAGAAATTCTGTTCTATCATCTGTTGTTAGTTTTTCTTGACCTATTAGAAAAATATTTTAATTTACCCTTAAATTAACGTTACCAACGTCACTGTCCTTCCATTCGTCTAAAATGGCTGTATAGATGCCAGATTAACACGTATGTTTAATAAATAGCCGGATTTGGCAGCTGTACTAGAGTGGAGAGGGGTAGTTAACCCCTAATAGTTCGCCAGTGAAATATTCTTTTCAACTGACGACTATACAAACGTTGAAAACTGAGATAGGCCGATGTAGCACTATTGTTGTGACACAATACCACAAACATTTGTAATAATATCGATGTGCTTTTGAGTTTTGGATAAATATACAAATGCCACACTACATTTCTCGTAGGTTTATTGTAGTTATGTTGAATTCTTGTTAGTTTCATATCTTTTTAAAATAGAGATATTTAACGAAATGTCAGTTTTTTAACGAACATTTATCTTTAAGATTTTAAATTCATTTTGACTAAGATTTAATTTTTTGAAATAAAATAGTTATTGTGTCGCTTTTAAAACATTCTTTGTGCATAAAGAAGTATAGAGTAAAAAAATTTTTATCTTTGAAAACGAAAGCTCAGAAACATTTTTAAAAAAATTATTTTCATTTTTGTTACGCATTTTCAGTTTTAAAAGATAACCCTTGACAAATTTGACATATCCATCAAGATCAATAAGCAAAGGTCATTTTCAAAATATTGATTTATATTTTTTATAAGTAAATAGATGTTATTTTGCCACAAAGAAGCTATCGAGAATATTTAAATATCAAAGTTTTATGTTACTGTCTCATGGTTATAAACAATCTACGTCTGTTAAGTGTGATATCCTCAAACCTCTAAGATATTTATGCCATTGGCAAACGAATAATCTGCAGCTACAGATAAACTGTCCAGACTTTTCATCAGAACACTCACAGAATCTGCATGTTCCACGGTTCACTTTGCCCGTTTTACAGTGGACAGTGTAAATTCCGGCGATTATTCTTCAGTTTAGGTTTCTAAAGCTCTAAAAGTAAATTAGAGTAGCACAGTCAAGGCCGTATAAACTTTTTTTTTGTCTTTGGCCTGAATTGTTTTTCCAGTGTAGGCTTTACTAAGCTGCTTGTCATAATTACGAACTTCATGCTTAATGCGGTATATTAAGATGTCACAGAAAGGTTTAGGTATAATAAAAAAGGAACACTAGCTCCTTCTTCTGCAAGACTATCAGTAGTCTAGTTTCCGTCATTTCCTTTATTCCCTGGTATACACAGTAAAGTTACTTTGTTGCTTAAGAGACTGTTTGCAGTTCCAGGGTGTTTTAGACTCGAACGTTTTAAAGCAGCTTGGTTTTTAAATATACTGTTGAGCACAGATGTCTATTGCTATCAGTTCTGCTTGTTAATACTAAAATTTAATTTGGGTTCAAAATCTCGTTTTGTAAAAATAATGTATGTAGGTATCTTCATGAATTCGGTTGCTCTGGCCCTTAGAATCTTAGTCCTTGTTAACCTTGTTAACCTATAGGCATTTTTCAGAGGATTTTTTTTAGATGTATATGCAGGGGCAATGTCTAAAATTAGCTCCAAGGCTGCACTAGGTACGATCTCATTGCGCCAGTAATCCCTACAATAGCAAGTTTTGCACTCTTTGCAACTTTATTCTTTCTTTTTATATCGTTGGTTTGTTTCATAAAACCAACACAGAATAAGTGATTATGGGTCTGACAACTGTTAGATATGACCAATAAATCATTTAAGGGGAAATAGGCGATTAAATTTCTTACTAAGGCCAGCCTTTTACTACTTTTATTGTAGTTGATTGATCTAGAGGTAACTGTATCTCTAGTGTTTAGCATGAATAGTATCCATTTGATTATGGTAAGTTGTATACTCATTTTTGTTGCGGCAGAGCTAATGGAATCATTATTGAATGCTCCATCTACATCTATAAACGCACATAAGGCTCTTCCTTTTTCGTCAATAGCCTTTTAAAGATCTCTTACGAGATCATTCAAGGCATTTGTTGTAGATGTGCCAGGTTGATAGGTAAATTGGTCTCCTCGTGAAGAAGTATCTTTAAATATCTTTAACAATCAATAAAATTTTGTGGCTTGTGGATTTTGTACTAAAGGAAATCTAAAAGTATCTCTAAATCTGTTTTTTCTCTTTTCTAATCTAATCAACAACACTGTCACAATCTAATCACACTATCTGAAAGTCATCGAAAGAATGCGCCCCCAAGGAAAATCTATGTGAATATATGTGTACAGTCACTTCCATTGCTTTATTATCTTAAGATGTAACGATTGTATCGTTAGTTTTCGAACAATCCTCCCGGACTATAAATATTTTTAAATTATCTATTGTTTCCGCGTCGATACGAGTGGGGACTGCTAATTGGAAGAAGAGATATGGTTTCGTAGTTAGTTTTTGATTTTATTTCGTTCATTTTATCGTTGAATTTTAAGCAATTCAGAATTTCCGACCATCTTTGCCCTTCTGTCTTTGGGTTATTGCCAACTAGAAGAAGGGCCCTATTAAGGTCTACAAATTGCTATATAAAATCTACACGTTTTCGACATCTTCCGGTGAGGCCGACGCCATTTTGCTGTACCTTTCCTCTTTGTTAGAAGATTTCGATAAGAGGTTTCTACAGAGATATTCCGTTGCAGTTCCGATCTCTCCGTTAGAAAAGCCGAAAAGAAATTTCAACAGAGAATTCCATTTCCGTTGCTGTTCCGAGTCCACTGCGTAGAAGCGTGGAAAATTCAGTCAGGAAGTCCCTCGAAAGGAACCCATCCTTCTTAAAGCACGCTTTTAGGATCAAACTCCGTCAAAACCACAGTTCCAAACCAAGTTAAGAGATTTAATTAATTTTCATAAAATTTCATTACATTTCTCTCTCTCTCTCTCTCCCTTTAAAACTTGTTTGGGGGAAATTAAGCAAAAACACAGAAGGAAAGCCACGACCCTCTGGAGCTAGCCTGGGGTACTTTCATGGTTACAAAGATAAATACAGACACATACAACTTCAAATATATGATTATAAGTCTTTAACTATATAAGGATGCAATACTCTTTTTGCATTTATTATCGTATAATATAATTAGTCGTAGTATTATACTAATATTTTATGAGGTTAATTTGAAAAATATTACATTTCTGTTAAATTGTGCATAAATATTTATAAAAAATATGTAGATTTATGATATTTAGATAAACACTTGTACTTCTTAGGGAAATACAGGTGGAGAGCTACGAATATGAAAAGGATAGTCATGTAATTTTTATTGACTTCAAACAGTCCTTTGATAAGATAAAAAGAAGTAAACTGTTTAAAGCACTAAAAGAATTAGGAGTGAGCAACCCCAATTAAGATGGTGAAGTTAACTACGGAGGGATCTAAATGCTGCGCAAGGGTAGGAAATGAGAGAACCGAAAGTTTTGAAGTGAGGGAAGGAGTTAAGCAAGGTGACCCCCTATTATCCTTATTGTTTACATATGTACTTGGATACATAGTTCGAAAAGCGGGAATACATAGGTCAGGGATAATATATCACAAAAGACATCAATGCCTAGCATTTGCCGACGACATAGCGATAATTACAAGAAGCAAGCAAGAACTACAAGAAGTTATTGTACTCGAGCAAATAGCATTAGAGATGGGATTGGAAATAAATGAGAAAAAAACTAAGTACATGAAATGGACAAAAACTGAGGAAAGGAATAATGGGAAATTGGAAATAACAACGTTGAAAAACAAAACATATAGTTTTAAAGAAGTAGATACATTTACCTATTTAGGAGCAGAATTTGCCAAAAAGCCTGATCAAAGAAAAGAGATCCAGAACAGAGTAAACAAAGGAAACAAATGTTTATATAAGCTAAAAAAAATATTAAACAGTATAGTGCTAGCTAGAAGTGCCAAAATAAGAATATATAAAACGGTACCTACTAAGACCTATAGTGCTATTCGGAAGCGAAACGTGGACACTGGGTAAAAGTGAACAAGATAATAACATGCTAGCGATTTGGGAAAGGAAATGTCTACGCAAAATTTTTAGAGGGAAGAAAATAGACGAGATATGGCAGAGAAGAAGCAATAAAGAAGTGAGAGATCCATTTGGTCAACCAGACATGATAGGTACTGCAAAGGGAAATAGATTGAGATGGATTGGCCACATACAGAGAATGAAAAATGAAAGGGTACCCCAAAAAATAGTAGAAAGCGGGATAGGAGGAAAGATGAAAATAGGACGACCCAAAGCAAGATGGATATGAAAGAGGTGTTAAAAGACCTTAGAACACTAAAGATAACAAACTGGAAAAGAAAAGCAGAGAACAGGAAAGAATGGAGGAAGGAAGTCAACAAAGCCATGGGCCTTCTAGGCCTGCAGAACTGATTATATATATATATATATATATATATATATATATATATATATATATAACTATATAATACTCTTTTCGCATTTATTATCTTATAATATAATCAGTCGTAGTATTATAGTAAGATTTTATGAGATTAATTTAAAAAAATTTACATTACTGTTAAATTGTGCATAAATATTTATAAAAAAATTCGAAAAGAGGTTGAACTTAAAGGCCATCCTTGCAACTTCCCGCTAGTTTTAACCGCAAAGCTATAGTAACGTGTCGTATTTTGACTTTTTTGAAATGTTTAAAAAGCCGTAACTTTTTAACGCCTTATTTGATTTTGATGTTCAAGATGGCATTCGACGCAGTTTTTTGAGACCTAAAAACGTTACCGGGAGTGCAAAATCGGTTAGTCAAAAAATCTCTAAGTTATTGAAAAAAAAAACACTTTTTTTTGAAATTTTTCGACAACGATATCTAACGAAGCAATCAACCGATTTTAATTTGCAAAACGGCATTCGACGTGGCTTTTTAAGCTTGAGAGCTGATTAGGTTATGAAATTGATCGATGCAATAGTCAAAAAGATATGTCCAAAAAACATCATTTTTACCAATTATTTTTTTCGGTTATTTTAAAATTTCTCGAAATCTACTGGCTCGGATCGGTTCAAACGGTTTACATACATACATACATACATACATACATACATACACACACACACACACACACACACACACACACACACACACACACACACACACACACACACACACACACACACACACACACACACACACACACACACACACACACACACACACACACACACACACACACACACACACACACACACACACACACACACACACACACACACACACACACACACACACACACACACACACACACACACACACACACACACACACACACACACACACACACACACACACACACACACACACACACACACACACACACACACACACACACACACACACACACACACACACACACACACACACACACACACACACACACACACACACACACACACACACACACACACACACACACACACACACACACACACACACACACACACACACACACACACACACACACACACACACACACACACACACACACACACACACACACACACACACACACACACACACACACACACACACACACACACACACACACACACACACACACACACACACACACACACACACACACACACACACACACACACACACACACACACACACACACACACACACTCACACACACACACACACACACACTCACACACACACACACACACACACACACACACACACACACACACACACACACACACACACACACACACACACACACACACACACACACACACACACACACACACACACACACACACACACACACACACACACACACACACACACACACACAACATAACATAATACCAACAGCCATATTATATGATAATTTCTTTCAACAATGTTTCATTTAATAAAAAACGAGGGGTGCGGCTCCCGATCTGGTCAGAACCTTATCTTGTCTACTTACTTGTAAAATCACAAATAAGCAACCTAATACTTTTGTATATATCTCATTGTAACATTTGTTTGTACGCATCAGGTTATCTTTATCCTGATCAAATCCATTCAATATACAACAGTTGCACTTTTTGCCCATAGCAAAAAAAGGTCTTCTCGAATTACATTCGTGGAGGGCCTAATTGAAATATTAGATTAAAATTCTTTAAAAACGTTTTTTGAATTCTATGAAGCAAGTAAATCTGCTTAAAAAATTTGCTAAATAGGATTAAAATGTGGTTTGGATTTAGGTCAGATTCTAATTCTCACCATTGTTGGCACAATTTACTCATTTTTTGTTAAAGTTTAATATTACATCTTTTTTTATTATGGGTATTTGGGATCTCAAATTATATACTTCAATATATACCAAAGATAAGTTTTAAGATAAGAGAAATTTAACTAATTTTAAAAGAGGATTCATAAACATTTCATTAAGTATTACCTATTGATAATCCTTCTATACATTTTAAAACACAATCCTCTTTAAATTTAAAATGACAACTCTACTGAAAATATACCTAAACAAAATTCTAGACTTACAATAATTAAAAGCATTGATAAAAATAAATTACAAAAAGAAACGATAAGCAAAGGCTCGTTAAGCTGCTTACTTTAATACTGGTATATCCCTTTTTCATCCTGGAAGATGCACATGACCGACATGTAATCTGTTTACGCCCTTGTGTGATGGAATTTGGACAACTGTATAAAGCTGTTTTGGTTTATTCAAACTTGATGGCTTTACTTTTCAATTCTTAAGCTCTTTAACTTATTCTCGTAATAGATAACCAGATGGTTAATTTTAAAAGTAAATAGATATGTATATACCTCTACATTTCCAAAATATGTTTATTACTAAAACAGAAATAAATAAATGGTTTTGAGTGAGAATAGGTACTGTTAAAATTCATAAAGGAAACATAAAATTAAATAAATACAATACAATATTTCGAACAAGAAAACTTTATCAATTTTATGCTAAACTTTTTGAAGTTATACTTCTATGCGTACACTCGGCAGAAAAGATTTGTGTGGGGTTTAATGTGAAAAATCATTACATATGTAATGGTGTGAGTAAGAGAGAGGCAGAAACACATAATATAAGGTATATTGGTCGGTAAAAACAAAGATGAAATTTTTACCACATGTTTAGATTGTTTAGTCAAAACTATAAGTCCTTTGAATACCGTTTAAACATTCAGTATATTGAAAAGGGATAGATATACTAAAAAACAGTCTGAGCTAATGTTTTGATGTATCACATTGTGTTTGACAGATTAATTTATAATTCTGTCAGGTAAGTAAACATATAAAGTTTAGTATTTTATATTAATAATAATATTCAGTAATGAGTATTGTATTGTAGTCCATAGTACCGTCACATGGTTGCATTATATCCTGCACTATGCTTTTGAGGTTGTTGGCTACATAAACAGAGTTTTTAAGAATAGTCGAAAAGTGCATTCCGAACAGACAATAGATAGAAAAATTACAACTCGGTAAGTATTCCAAATGGGTTCAATTTATGTACTCGGGGTTTTTGGAGTCGCTGAACACGAATATCATGATGTCGAAATTACCCACGGCACTTGGTGTCTAAAGTATTTACCTCTTCTCCTGGTGTTTTATGTAAATTCTGTACAAAATTACACTTGGAACTCGGCTGTTTTTTTGGGTCGCTGAATACGAATATGATAATGGAGATGGTGTCTGAAACACCTGGTGCTTAAGACCTCGCCCGTCTCAATGAATTTTATGCAAATTCGATACAAAGTGAGTGTACACTCGGTACTAGGAAGTTTTTGAGGTCGCTGAACACGAATATCATATAACGATTTTGATAAATCATTCGCATACAAATTTATGAATCCAGGCGCGTGCACAGAAGTATAACTTCTGCCGACAGTCCCGCTGACTGCCACACCCGTATTTACACTTTATTGAGAAATGTGGGATTTTAAAACTGCGGAATTGGTCTTTGGTGTTACTTATAGAATTTTAAGGTAAGGTAGGAGATAACTAAATAAAGAAATTGCCGTTGCTACTACTACTGGTCAACATGAGAATGAAAATAAACTTATTGAAAAAGTTTAAATTTCTTTAATTTTAATTTTTGTTAACTTTTTTAATTATAATTTTTCTTTACAAACCATTGCTGCATCTGGAATAACAATGTGGTAGATTATGGATAAACGAAGAAAACTGTCTGATAGAGTGGTGTAAAGGTTTGAATATCATTTAATTTAAAGAAGAACAATTTGGTGGCAATATAAAAATACAGGCATTTATTGAGGGTAATAATTAGAATTGTCCAAAGTAAATTACTTTTCATTGTATACAAATACTAAACATATTTATTATCCTAGGTCGTTTACTCCCTAAGATTTTATATATTAAGAAAGAGAAGAATCTAATAATAATACCTAAGATGCAGTTACAAACGATGCTACCAATTGGTTAGATAATATTTTAAATTTATATGGATATTAGTAATATTTATCCTGTAAAAACCAATACTTATCAAAAAAACTAAGTCTCACAACTCAGTTCTTCTACAGTAAATAGTTGTGAGATCCATGTAATACCAAGTGGATAATTAAATTACATTCAGTCCCTATTTAAAGGAACATTTTTTTAAGTTGTTACTATTTGTTAACTATTTAACCTAACAACATCTTGTAGTAACTTCAGGCCAGGCTCCCATTACCTTATTAAAAGGAAGCAGACTTATATGATAGGGTTAAGGCGGATCAAATAATGAGCATGCTTCAGGACAGGATAGTTCCCAGGTATAACTTTGCGAGAAACTTTCGAGTAGAAATACTGGAAAAGGACTCATGGAAGAATGGCCCCCCAATCCAAGGGGAGTCCATCTGGTATACCGATGGCTCAAAGACTCATAAGGGTACAGGGTCAGGTAGGTATATATAGTAGAGGACATAGGACAAAAGTCCAACTAAGTCTAGGTGCGTATGCCACAGTGTTTCAGGCTGAAGTAATCGCCATACAACACTGTGCAACGGAGATCGTAAGTCAGGGTATAACGGGTAAAACCGTAGTCATATACTCGAACAGCCAAGCAGCTCTAAAGGCGATAGTCTCAGCACAAATAAGCTCACAGCTGGTGTGGGACTGTGTTGGGGCCCTGACACATGCCGCAAGTCAAAATTCTCTGACACTGGCATGGATACCAGGACACTCAGGGTTTCGAGGCAATGAGAAGGGTGATGAATTGCCCCTGCGGGAGCTAATACTCCAATGATTGGCCCGAAACCATTCGGCGGAGTTGCTAATAAATTCAGAAAGGCAGCCATTGAGAAATGGAGGCTAGAGAAGGCACAGGAGTAGTGGAAAAAATCACCGGGCAAGCGACAAGCCAAAGTCTTCATAAAAGGGACACTCAGCGAAGTTTACTGCAGAGCTGCTATCACAAAGGCGAAATAATGTCAGAATGATTGTCAGTCTATGACAGGACATTGTGGGCACAGAAAACACATGAGTCAGCTGAACTTAGCAGCTGAAGACATTTGTCGATACTGCCAAGAGGAATTTTACAGCATTCTCAATTTGTTGCAGCTCCAAACTATGTTCTCATAAGAAGCTATGTTATATCTTATATCGTCAGTTTACTTCACCAAAACTTTGTTGTAATAAAATTTTAAACAATCATTAGGATTTAATTTCATATAACTATTATTGGGTATGAAATTAACTTACAGAATTTCTTTAGTATGGTATGTATATATATGCTCTCAAATAAAGAGTATTCCCATTTCTAAAGGTATCTAAAGATCGCAGGTTCGAGTTCTGCGAAAATTAACATTTTTAAAATATTTCCTTAATGTCATTATTTTATTATTTACTTCCATAGTTATAAAAATTTAACCTTTATAGTGTATAATAAATTTTCTTACAAAGTTGTACTTGTAGACTATTCTTGCATTATTTATTAAGAACTGTATAGAATAATTTTATTTTTATTTCGAACCATTATTGTGCAATGAATCTTTGATTGTTGCAGAACAGAATCAGCGATAGTAAATCGAGTTTTGCAAAGTTGGCAAACCACACGACGACGATGCGACGCCCGGGATGACGCGTCGTGACGACCAGTACGCCAGCTCGACGAAATGATACCAATTACAATCCTCCCGACATCGTTATTGTCGCAAGCACTGCCAGTAAATATGTTTAATTCCTGCAGATACTGTCATCGAGATGTTTCCTTGCTCTCCGGCAAATTAGATGGAATATTGTTTTAATGAACCGTGCCTGAGTACAGAAATTTTAGAAAACCAACTGCAAAAGTTTACGACAAAGAGATTCCATGAAATTATGAAGTGGGTGAGAAGCTTTTAACTAACGGTGATTTTAAGTACTTATTTCTAAAATGTGGATTATAAACATAAACAAATTTAAATAAATTTTCGAATCATGGACTGTTAAGACAGTCTTACACATAGTTTTTGAATGAAAAATACGATTCCAAATTCCAACTGAGAATAAGCACAAAAAATTCTGAGTTAATTATACATATACATTGAATAAAACACATTTGTAAAAATATGGCAAATAAAGGTTTATTAACTAGAAAAAATTAAATAAAAATACGCGTACTGCTCAGATCGTTTTTTATTGCCTTTACACTTTTTCGTGCGAGTGATTCTTAAAACCAAGAACGAGAATTGTCTTTTCACTAAAAATGCTAGTGGTTTTGGGCCAAGTTTAGCAAATAATACTTATATATCAATATTAATTAGTTATAAATTGTGCTTCATTAAATAAATATACATCACCAAAAAATTTATCCATTGTTAAAGGTACCAGATGCAGTGGAATTAGGCACAATTATTTAAATATATTTTTTTATTGAAACAGAAGTGATAAATAATACAAAGAAATATTTATGAAACTCTTGCAAAAAAAGCATTTTTATCAAATAATCATGTACCTACTGCTTAATTTGTAAATTTTTTTCTTCCTAGCTTTTGTCATTGCAAAAACGTCAACTATGTCTTCATAATCCAGTTCTTGAACTAATTGAACTTTAATAGAGAGTAATGCCAAAGCAATAAGTCTGCCTTGGCCCATACTTGCGCGTAAATAAGAATGAACTCTTTTCAAGGAGAAAAAAGATCTCTCTGCTGAACAATTCAATACATGAAAACATACATAGAACAATGTCTACATCTTCTGTATTCGCTAGGGAATCTTTGAATTGACATCCTAAATAAATACATTTATTCCCTAAAGTCTCATTCAAATATTTGTTTTTCCTTTATTAACAATCAGATGTAATACATCTATAAGTTAATTTGTTGGTTGTACAGTTATATAAGATTAAAGGCGGAAACATACTATCAAAACGTGACACGACGCCACGCCACCCGACACATGTTAGTACCTCTCAATTCCATATATTTAATACAGTTAGAAGCACATTGACAACACGCTATGTGACCACACGCCGCAACATAAATATATGGACTAACATGCGTGGCGTCGTGTCACGTTTTGATAGTATGTTTCCGCCTTAATAATTGTACGTGTGGTGGCGTGGAGAGGTAAACATCCAGCGATGTTTCCTCTTAGGTCAGATGGCCAGCTTCGTCTGAGTCTTCTATTGTTGAAAGGTTGCAGTAGTGGATGCAGTAATGGATTGGGGTGGTCTTCTAGTTTGTTGTGGTGTTTACTGTTGTTTTCTCGAATGACTTCGTTTACATATGGAATTTTTAGGTCAGTATGTAGAGTTTGGTTTGATACGTACCATGGTGCATTAACTATTGATCTAAGTATCTTGGATTGTGATCTCTGGATAATCACGGTATTGGATTTACTAGCGCAGCCCACAGTTCAATGCCGTAAGTCCAGATTGGCTTTATCATTGCTTTATATTTTAGCAATTTGTTTTCTATTGAAAGGTGGGATTTTCTTCCAATGAGCCAGTAGAGTTCTTTGGTTTTTAGGTCAAGTTGTGTTCTTTTCTTTGTTATATGGTGTTTCCTGTTAAGTTTACTGTCAAAATAAAGCCCTAGATATTTGACTTGATTACTTTGTGGTATTCTTATCTTATTGATAAATACTGGTGGGCAGGTTCCTGCCCGGAGAGTGAATGCTATATGGGAAGATTTTGTTTCGTTTCCCTTAAATTTCTATTTCTTTAGCCATATTTCAAACGAGTTCATTCAAATCACGGCGATGAATCTTGGATTTACTCCTACGAACCGTTAAATAAACGCCACCGCTTGATGTTTTCCCATGAGGAAAAATCAACAAAAGTCGCTCTCGAAGTGTGTCAAAGAAAATTGCCGCATTTTTTTGTCGAAAAAATCTGGTCATGGGAAAACATCGAAGCACGGTTACTTCCGATTGGTATATAAACGTTTGTTTACAGGAAGTTATCGCGAAACTTCGACAAAGCAACACACAACGGTGAAGCATCCTACATTGGGACCATGCAATCGAGTTTTTGAATCTTCAAAACATCGATTTTTTCACGTTTCCAAAAATTAAGAATTCAATTCGTGGGCAGCAATTCCAGTCGCCAGTAGAAGCTATCGATTCCTTTAAAACAGCGATTTTGCAGGTGTCAACTGAAGATTGAAATAACTGAAAAATTAAGAATTCAATTCGTGGGCAGCTATCGATGCCTTTAAAACAGCAATTTTGCAGATGTCAACCGAAGATTGGAATAACTGTTTTACCAATTGGTTTGAACGTATGCGAAAGTGTATCAATCTTGGTGGAACATATTTAAAAAAAAATAAAGTACTTCAAGTCGATATATTTTTTGTGTTTATGTTTGCAAAACTAAAGGGCAACCCTCGTATTTAAGTGTTTTGTGATTCTTGATAACTAAAATAGATAAACATCATCAATATAAAAAAAGTTATCGCTTTTGTTATTAGATTCTCTTAAAGAAATATGGTTGATTTTAATAACATCTGTTTGTTATTATTAAACTTTAATAAACATTGAGCGTAGGATCTTTGGTTTAACACACCAGTTGGATAAACGACGTATCAAACAAAGCTCCCATTTCTATGTCTATTTCACGAGACCATAGATATACTCATCAAATTACACGCGATCTCACACAATTTGTTCGTTTGGTTTGTGTCATAAAAATAGAAATTCTTTCCTTAGAAGCCCACACACGGTATAAACCACCTTTTTCATGTTTATGATCCATTCGAGTTGGTAAGAACAAGAGCGTATCTAAAAAGTTAGAATCTGGTTATGCAGTGATATATTAGATTACGTCATAGAGATGGATATTACGTTCCAGAACATTATTTTCCTCAATCAAATTGTGAACTAAAAAATAAAATTCTGCATTGGAAACTTTTACAATTTGTAATTTAATTCATTATTAAAAGCTGATTGCTTTTCTTGGGGAAAAGTAGTCATTACAGCTTTGAAGTCACTAGTTTTAATCGTATTTTCAGACAAAATATTATTTCAATCGTTCCATTCTTGTTTTACAAAGATGCTTTTCGTTTTATTGTGATTAAATGTTTTTTTGACTTTTTCAAGACTTTTGTGAATTTTCTTGTTAGGTATACGATACAAATTATTTAAAATATCTGTTTATAAAAATAGTAATTTGAAAAATAACAAGATTGCAAAAGTTTCCCATCTCTACTTCGATTTAGTTGCATAGTTAACTTGGGTGTCGTGGATTTCGGCAAAGATGAAAAGAGTTGCGGCGGTTTTTAATAGTGAACACATGGCTGCTGTGTCAAAACATTCACGAACTTTCATCTCGATATCGTCGATACTGGGAATAGTAACTTGTTTCTTAAAGAGATCTACCACGTAGAAAAAGCATGGGTGCAGAATAAAAAATAAATATTTACCCACATTAAAAAATATACACTTATTGGTTAGTACGTTATTCTAACACAAGATAAAACTACTGTCATATTTTATGGATAATTTGCAACAGAAAATATTGTAAAACTTTTTCTTTAATTTGAAAACTATTTACTAAGCAACCTAAGCTGGAATATGACTATATAGATAAAAAAATGTACCTATCTTTGGTTCCGAATACCTTTACTACCGTAAATAGACAAGAATAATAGTAGGATCATTCTCGCTAAAACTTTAAAAAATGGTGGCAAATTTAAAAAAAGTGCAAGTTTAAATTAAGTAACAAAAAAGTTAAAAAATTATGAAAGAAAATCAAAACGGTATACCGGTAGATTACTTCCTAAATCGGTAGAGTTGGCATCACTTCTCGCCAGTTCTCACCAAACTCTACAAAAAACGTCAGTAAACTGGAGCGAAATGTGGTACAAAGAACTTCAGAAGCGGCGCAAAGGGTGATGCTACTATTCTTGTCTATTTGACAAACCGATTAATCTAATACTTTTTAAGCGTTTCATATTAATAGTGTAAATAAACCATAAATCTTATCTTAAACCGGAAACATCAATAGTCATATTTTTTTATATATATATTTTAAATACGGTAATAAAACCTCTTGTAGGTACCTCAAAGCTTTATATTTTTTTAAAATCAAATTGTAAAAAAAATGCTCATAATATTTTACTGATACACTTGTTATAAACTAACTGTGATTTCCAAAAATGAGTATTTTTGGCTAGATGGTCCATATTTTGCTGGATTTCAAGAAATAATTATATGGTACCTGTTTGTCAAAGCAATGATCCAAGGCTGGTTTTTAATAGACGTGAGCCAGCGCACATAGTCTTGGCTTCAACGATTCATGTCTGGCAATTTGAGGTCTCACATAGTTAATTAAAATAAATAAATATCGTAGAATGCAGAATATTAATTATTCTATCGCTTTACGAGTTTTGAAAAACATTTTCAAAGACATTGACCATTTAACTAAGAAGAAACAACTACTTCCCGGGCTATGGGCTCCGACGAGAATTGAATTACACTTCAAAGTCAAACGGGATTGGTATATCTACAAGATATTTAAACCAACCATTCTGGTTTGTATTTAGAAGGGACAACATAACTTTTAGACCAGTTTCGGCGTATTTGCGCCTCATCAGTATAAGGTATATGCTTAAAGCATAATCGCTGACTGAAAACTACACTAAAATCACAATAAATATATATATTTATTAATAACTCGCTTGATTAAATACGAGAATATTACAGTTTTTTTTTTAATAATACTTTAATTAAAATAAGGTTGAAGTTACCCTTGTCCAAAAATATGAACATAGAAGAAATTGTTTTTCACTGATCTGAAAATATCGGACCCTTAGGAAAATATACATTAATAAATACATACGATTTTAAATACCAGACGGTTTCAACTAGTCGAAAGGATGATTCATAGAGACAAACATGTAGAAAAAAAAGTGAGAGGTGTCAAGGGACACCCGGATGAAACGAAGTCCCTTTCGATTAATTAGTGAAGGAATTGTAATTTGTAAACACAACAGAATGTTTATACATTTATTATTGTCTGTATAAAATCTCCACTTACCTAACTCCATCAGCAATATCCAAAATTTGTGGAAAAACACTGTCATTGTTATTATTTTCTATTATTTTATTATTTATTATCTACAAAAACCTGTATAAACTTAACAACGTCGCGACACTACACTGTTCAAAGCAAAATAGAAAATAGTAAATCCGTTATCATCTGAATATTTTCAACAGTTTCTTTTAACAAAAGTGTTCATTTATACAATACCAGAGGTTTAGATGACATACATATACCTAAAATTACTTTTTATTTCAATTTAATTTATAACAGCAATTAACAATTTAATACAAAATTTTAAAATATTTGACAGTAACTGACAGTTAAGGTAATTTGACGTAACTAGTCAAGTTACAAACTATTTTTAAAATGTTTATGAATTTATAAAAACGGGATGAAATAAAATATAATACTATTACCTATAGGTATACAGTATTTTCTTTTTAATGTACATTTTCTTTTAATATAAATTAGTCTTTTTAATTGTACTTTTATTAGTACCTATTTATGTATATTAGGGTTTCCTATTTAAATAAAGATATATCTATCTATGAGAGCGAGAGAGAGAGAGAGACAGACAGACAGAGAAACATGTGTGTAGCGTGTCGGTCGTGTCGTGACAACTTTTGGTCTGAATTTTTTCCGGCTAGTCTCAGTCGTAACGCGCGAAAAGGAACTTCGTTCCAAAAAATAATTTTCCACGTTTACTTTTTATCTGGTAATGAAAACGATTTTTGTAATTTTTTCAGGGAACCTCGATTTTAAACACAGATGTTCATCGTTTTAGTTGTTGCTGTCCGGCATTTGGAAATCGTTAAGTATTTATTAATATCTAGTTTTTTATTAACTATACACTTTAAGATGACTGAAAATTGAATGAGTTTATACAAAATAAAATTGTTTTTCCAAATTTTTTAACACCCTTATTTTCAACAACTAACTTACCTTTTTCAGACCTCAAATTAACCAAATGAATCAATGACATCAAATCCATTATCACTGGCACATAGTCTAAGTGAATGGAATAACTTTATATAGAACTTTTTCGTCAAAAATGTGTCCATATTTGCGGTATTCAAAGAAGGGTTATCCATTACATAAAATTGTACAATTGTGTCGTTACTATATTGTAATTTTATATTTTTATTTACATTATCAAAATTGCAGACACCAGTGATAATGTGATAATGCGCAGAGCAAGAATATGGACTGTCAAAATAAAAAACACATATGTATTTATTACCCGCCAATGTAGATTCTCCATATTCGTTTCATATGAAATTGTTTTAAGTGACACTTGTTGGTGATTAAGCAAAATATCTGGAGCTAAACGTGGGTGGCCCAATTTTTTTCTATTTTGTAACATTAAAAATGCATGTTTCACTTTATAGTATCAACACTTATCGATTTTTTTTTAAGCAACATCAAAAACTTAAGGGCTGTGAATGTTTGTAATAAATAAAATGATGATTAGGTTGAGGTTAGTTTTTAATGGAGTCTCAAAGTGAGTTTGAAGTTTGAGTAATAAAGATTAGAATAAAAGACAAGAACCGACTCTTCTAGAAAGGATACCTAAGTATTATTAGCGATGAGATTTTTGAGATTTTAATAAGTTATACATTTTATCTTTTTTTTACAACTTATTCCTCACCAACTAGTGTTTTTAAAAGTAACACATATTAACCCTACGATCAATTTTTTTGAATTTTAAATGATTTTTGAAAGTTTGTTAGTTATTATTATTAAATAATAATATTAATCAAAGACTGCAGACCAAAAGTAATAAAATTGCTTTGTACCGTGGTGCAATGCAAAGACAATAGGCAAATGCAAATAAAAGCCCATTTTTCTGAAAAAGCAAAAATATTGAAATCATCATCCTACTCTGGTAGATTTAGGTACTCATTGCTAAAAGCCACATTGTCTACGAAGAACGATATTGGTATAACCTAATTCAACAATTTAATTGAGTTTTTAAAAGCACAAGCGACTGGTTATAAAGCTGAGTAATCCAAAACCTTTTTAGAAAGCAAAATAACAAAATTTGGGATTTTCATGAACTTAAGATAAGTAACTTCATTGTTTCGATAGGATATTAGGGGAAAAAGGGGCAATGAGAGTCAGTGGGCAATGGTGGTCAGCTTTCTAGTTCCTAGACGACAGTAGCTAATCAAACGAATATCGTCCATAAGGACTAGTTAAGTGACAACTTGCACCCCCCTGCTCGCTTGTTCAGTTCGAGTCCACCGTTTGCACGGAAGTCCATTGCGCAGTTTCGCGCTCATTTTTATGTAATTTTACGTGTGCACAAAATAAGCAGTAAGTACATGAATACATAAAATTTAAATACTTAGAGTAGATTATTATGTGTCTAAGCTTATATTATCGATTTAAAAAACATTCATGGTATTTTAATAGCAAATTAAAGTTTTATTTAAATTTTTTACAGATTTAGTACGATCGGGTAATAAGAGTCACTGCAGTGCGGGCAATCGGAGTTGACTCCCATTGCCCGTAATCATTGTAACATACCTAAACAAATAATTCTCTTTAATTATTATTTCAGAAATGCCGAAAATACATCACAGGTCTACAAATAGGGCTCAGTAGTCACCTGAAACACTGTTATCTTCTATTTTTTATGGAGTTACAGCGATTCAAATTAGGAAAGAATACCAGTATGCAGAAGAGCTTCAAATTTCATACAATATTGACGCAGAAAGATATTGCAAATAAAGCCAAAAGGCGCGTACTTTAAAATCTAAACACTTCTTCAGAATCAGATATTGGTCTTAATTAGATATGTGACGATGATGAAGACGACGATTTGAATAAATTTTTGGTATGTGATGAATCTGGTCGCAACAATGAATTATGGTATAGATGCACTTCTTGTGGCTTCAGGGGACACGCTAGTTGCACAGAATGGGACTCTCCAATAGGTTACGTATGTGACAATTGTTAGACTAGGCTGACTCTCATTGTGACTATAATTACTCTCAGATACGGACAATGGGGGTCAAAGACGTTATTTTTTAAATTTAAATGTTAATTAATATATGATTCCAACGGTAAGAAAACTGTTTGAGACTGATAGTACAAGGATTAAAATAATTTAAAAGTTGATGAAAATAAAAATAAAGTAAAAATGGTGTGTTTTATTCCATATCTTGCTTAAGTGAGTCCCATTACCCCATTTTCCCCTACACTGTGCCCTAAGTCTGAGTATACCTGGTAATCATTGGTGTTGCCAGAGGATTTGTATTTTATATGAGCTATTTTTTTTTTCGGTAATAAGTTGCTTTAAATATTGATTATCCATTCCAGCCAAACTTATTGTTAAAAAAATCTGAAGTAAGCAAAGTTTTAACCAGAACAATTACATCATAGTCACTGCATACCACAGAATGCTTTAAGGTCTAACAGTTTAAAACGGAATCTACCCACATTTTAAAAATACACATTCAATTTTTTAGCATAGATGTTTAGTTTTTTTTGTGCAGGTACATCGTTAATGTATTTAATGAAAAAGTTATTCTCACTGTTATTCCCACATTCCTTAAGCTCATCCAAAGCTGATTTTAACTAAGATTGTTGAAGTTTGGTCTTGTCAAAGCCCGTTTGAATCCCATGGCTTCTATTTTTTTGCGAGAGTTAACTGGGATTTTAATCTGAAAGGAACTTAATAATATTGCTTTTATGGGTCTAGGCTTTGCATTATTTACTCTGCCAAGACGAAAAACTTTTAATAACTCAGTATTACCAACATTAATAACGTTTAATATATCCTGAACTAGTTTTGTATCATCTGTAATAAGTAGGTACCTACATTTAAATTGTTGGAACAAGATTCTGTAATGTTATTTATCGTCAAGTTATTAGCCCGTGAAATTATTTGCTGACTTTCGTCTTAGGTGGTTTTCAGCGATGAAGACATTGGTCCTCATAGAATTAATTTCAGTTTTAGTGACGTCACTTCATCTTTCAAGTTTAATGTGCAACTGTACTTTACCATCAAATTATTCCTTAATTTTATTAAATTGTGAACCAGTGGAACCAGTGTTTGTACATAATGTACATAAAATCGTTTACCTGAGGGATTTTTTAAATCCTTGGCAAAATTGTTAACATCATCTAAGGAGAGATTGATGCAATAAATATGGAACATTTATTGCAGTCATATTAATACTTTTTGAAATTTACAATTTACTTGAGGCATTATAACTTTCCGACTTCACCTCGTGTAAACGAATAATACAAAAATAGACAAGGTTGTTGCTTATCCAGTTTTTGTCTCTTTACCAAAATATTCACTATTTCGGTAGAGAGAGAAAGATTATATTGAAGATAAAAGTAATAACAAAAGTGAAACAGCGATAAAAATTTTACCGGAGTCATCGAATACACATCCAGATGTACAAGCTATTCACAGCAATCAAGAATTTATTCACAACACGCCTTCAGGATCGGATTGCAAGGGTTGCACTTTTAACTTGAATATTACCAATAATAAGCAAATTATCTTCGTTTACTGTGATATTTGTTTTTCTGTAATACATAATACATTTCATAATTAAAAATTGTTTCAATATATTAAGTGATTGTAGAAAAATTGTTGTATGTATTACGGTTAAAAAGTGTCATTATTGCTGTCGAGTAATTACTGCCCTCTGCTTCTTGTCTCGCAGTAACACACTCTCGAACAATAATGTATGATTTTTTGACCTTAATACATAAATAACTATTATTCTTTAAGTATTTTAATTTTTAAGCACAAAATATTAACGTAATAAACACTAACCTTTTTGAAGTTATACTTCTATTCATGCACTGGATTTGTGTGGGGTTACATGAGAAAAATCATAACATAAGTAATGGTGTGAGTAAGAGAGAGACAGAAACACATATAAGGTATATTGGTCGGTAAAAACAAAGATGAAATATTTACCACATGTTTAGTCATAACTATAAGTCCTTTAAATACCGTTTAAATATTCAGTACATTGAAAAGAGATAGATATACAAAAAACAGTCTGAGCTAACGTTTTGAATATCATAGTGACGTATAACATTGTGTTTGACAGATTATTTTATAATTCTGTCACGTCGTTAGTATACATATAAAGTTTAGTATTTTATATTATTGATATTAATAATAATATTCAGTAATGAGTATTGTATTGTAGTCCATAGTACCGTCACATGGTTGCATTATATCCTGCACTATGCTTTTGAGGTTGTTGGTTTTTCGAACAGACAATAGATAGAAAAATTACAACTTGGTAAGTACTCCAAATGGGTTCAATTTATGTACTCGGGGTTTTTGGGTTCGCTGAGCACGAATAACATGATGTCGAAAGTCTCCACGCCACTTGGTGCCTAGGGCATTTACCTCTTCTCCTGGGGTTTTATGTACATTTTGTACAAAATCAGTGCACACTTGGAACTCGGCGGTTTTTGTGTCGCTGAATACGAATATGATAATGGCGATGGTGTCCGAAACACCTGGTGCTTAAGACGGACCTCGTCTCCAGGAATTTTATGCAAATTCGATACAAAATGAGTGTTCACTCGGTACTAGGAGGTTTTTGAGGTTGCTGAACACTTATATAATATAATGATTTGACTAAATCATTCGCTAACAAATTTATGAATCCGGGCGCATTCATAGAAGTCCCACTGACTGCCACACTCGTTTTTTTTTAATTACAAACTAATTTAGTCATATTTACAACATAATTATAACCAAACAAATCTAATTTCGCATAAATCAATCTAAGATCTTGGTTTACATTATTTTTTTAATGCTTATTTTTAATTATTCGCTTTATACGCTTTGTTGATATCAAAAGTTTTTAAAATTCTTCAAATTAATAGGAAATCTATCCATATTTGTTTCACAATCAGTTTAATTTGATCACTTTAAAATCTTATCTATTATTATGAGATGTATTCACATCAGTTTATCATTATCAAGATTTCATTATACACACATATCTTTCTTGTACATAAAAGAGAGTGAGTAACATACGTTGATTTTATAAAGATACAGTGAAGTATATAATGATTATTTAAAATCCGCCACGTGTCTCGTTGTTTTGCTCCTTCAGTATATCTCAATAAGATACATGAACGTGACCAGACAAAGACAATTACACCAGGAAGCAAAGCAACCCCCTTTTTCCTAACGCCACCCCATCAGAAGAGTTTTATCCTGTTAGATTACTGAAAGTTTATTAACTAAACATATACTTTTACACGAGAAAATTTCAGTTTTAATTTCAAAGAAACATTTTTTTTAATAGTCCATCATTTTATCAAACCAAAAATTCGTAATGACCAATGTGAGTACAGATGTATTTATACCAAACAAATTACAATAAATACACATGACCGTTTAAAAAAATGGTTCCAACAAACTCGAATACATTAGGGTTTCCAAAACTAGATATAAAAATTTATAACAGAGAACACTATAGCGTCAAATATAAATAAAAGCGAAGAAAATAAGGGGCAAGACGTTAATGGTGATGAGATATGTAAATTGGTTGGAATATCTGAAGCTGCCGCGACCTTCTTAACGTGTGATATGTCTGTCCGTACAAATGAGATATGTGTATTAATTTAATCCGCAATATAAAGAAGTAGTAAATTCTTAGCATTGCAGGGGGCTGATCATCGGCTTGAATGTGATTTCGATGTTGGTGAAAAATCAGAGGCGTCCAAATATATAACAAAAATCAAAATGTGAATTATCATGTAGTTTTAATAACAATTTTGTCAAACATGGTATTAAAGAAAGTTATCAGGAGTGTAGGTATTTGTCTTAACAAACACAGACTGTTTAGTTTTTTTTCTATGTATATGCCTAAATACACTTGAAACATGCATTGCCATCCAGTTCTTAGCTATCCTGAAAATTTCAGAGCTCTAAATGGTCGGGAAATTCGATTAAAAAATTTCACCCAGAATGACAAAGAGAAAGACCAAGAGACAAAGAACACGACGAAAATCAAAAGACTTTCCATTTTTCCATACAAAATTTAGAAAATTGTGTCAAAATCTGTATTTATATGCCTAAACACACTTGAAACATTCATTGTCATCCAGTTCTTAACTATTCTAAAAATTTCAGAACTCTAGGTTGTCGGGAAATATGTTTAAATTCGATAACAAAATTCCACCCGGAAAGACAAAGAGACGAAAAACACGACTAAAATAAAAAAAAAACTTTCTAAAAATGGTAACGTGTTGTACTGTTCATGATTGTCTACAAGTGGTCAGAAGGCAAGTTTGAAGGTAGGAAAAGGGACTTTATCCAAAGCAGCAAAAGTAATCTTAAAATAATATCTATTAAAAATTTATGTTATGAACAATTAGTTTATAGGAATTTGAAGGAGTACTTCTTAAAAAGTGACGCACTCTACCGTTCGAACTGCTGGTATTTATACTTCGTGGTTACAGTTTTACAATAATTGTTTAGTCAAGGTTAGCATTATGAAATAACATTATTTGATTTTTCACCTGTCTATTCGCCAACAACTTCTATTCTTACAAATTCACTTCGTGCTATATACTTCCTATATTTCAAACTTATTTTTAAGATACCTAATAATTTTGTTTTGGGATAAAAATATTCCAAATTTATTTCCACGTAGGGGGTAGTAGAATGTTGATTTGATTATGACGCTAACTTGGACATAGTGTAGGCGTTAAAAGGAAGCTGAAGAGTAAAAAACCAGGTGGATATCGAAGGTTACAAATAATATACAGCAACAGAGCGTTGAGTTAGATATGTGAGTGGTTCGTGTTTGGAGCGTATTAATTTGGTGTTAACATATCTTTACATTGCACCCACCCGCTGTTATCATATCCACCTGATGCATCAAACAAGAGGTTTTAAACAAGTTTTTGGTTAGCTTGTAAAATGAACATTTATCTGACATTTTCTTTAAATTAAATCGTAAACAAAATAGCAGCAGGTTAAATAAAAATTATATGGTATCATGTCACTGTTGATTTATTGAAATTGATTGAGTTGTTTATAGTAGTTGACCTGAAATAATAGATACTGAAAGCGTATGTTTTATTCTCACGTAGAATATGAGTTGCCTAGAAAAGCCGGTCGTTAAGATAGGACACGGGAAGTCTGGAGACTGAGGTTGTCTGTAAGAGTAAGCCTTTAGGGTGTCTCTAAAACAGACCATCGGGTCTGGGTCGTTGTGAGTCTGGACGTATTTTCTTGAGAGTTTATTTGGTAAGATTAGTTAAGATTATCGTGTTTAGTTATTTTTTATTCATATTTTGGTTATTTAATATTATTGCTTGTTTCGTTGTTAAGTTGTTAATATATTGGTTATTTGTATCCTGTTGTTTATCTCATCTTCCACTTGGTTAGGTTTCTACCTTCACCAGGATACCTACCAGGTAGATAACTACGACCTGGGTGGGAAGTGTCTCTAGTAAAGCTACTCCTCATCCCAAACACTATGGCACATTCTCAATACCAACAGACGTGACAATATAAAAAAATAAAAAGTAGGATATCAAATTCAATTTATTTATAATAATCTATATCTATACATATAATAATAGTGTAGAAATGTATATGTTTGTGCGCGCATCACATGAAAACTACTGAACCTATTCGAATGCGGTTTTCAAAGACGTATTTGTCTTCTTTTAACTTAGCATCTGGTGTATAAAACTTTCACCTCCCACCCCTTTAACGGGGTGAGGAAAGAAATTTTTATACAAAAATCAACACGCCACGCGAACGACGTCGCGGGTACATCGAAATAGAACTCAAAAATGTGGTTAGATTTTTTTGTCTGTCTGTCTGTATGTTTGTGTGCGCATCACATGAAAACTACTGATCCGATTCGAATGCGGTTTTCACAGATGTATTTGTCTTCTTTCAACTTAACATCTGGTGTATAAAAATTTCCCTCCCATTCTTTAAATGAGGTGGGGTAAGAAATTTTTATACAACAATCACACGCCACGCGAACGACGTTGCGACTACAACTAGTACACATTAATTAAAATAATATACGAAAATAAAAATAAATTTTACATTATAAAATTTTATATTAAGAAAATTTTTAATCCGACTAAGAAAGTTATAAAATATTTTATACAAAACTTTATATAAATAGTAGAATACTATACTGTTTCAATTTTTTAAAAATAAAGTTCTATGCATTTACTTAGTCCAGTTATGTGATTAGAAATCAAAAACAGGTTGAGAACGTCTGGTAGTGCATTACTGAGGTATTCATATCCAGCAGTGTTTTATGTTTGTTCGAATGAAACAACAAATAAAAATAAAAAATCTCGTTCCTTTCTTGCTGATCACTTACGACATGTTCGTTGTATTCCTTTGCAAACTTATAATAATTCATAATAATGACAAGGCACATACTTTAACAGCTCATTACATGACGCTCGATATGTACATCTAAATTTAATTAAATGTTGTAATAAGTTAGCGAAGGAAGCTTTAAGAGGATTATTTATTTAAATTTTTTTTTTTTAAACCGGCCAGAAATTAATACTTTCTGGTTTATTTCTAGGTCAGAAAATCTCATTTTGTCGGACAAGGCCAGAAAATAAAAATGAGTCCGGTAAAAACTTTTACCGGACGCATTTACAATAAAATAGTTAGTCTAAGATAGCGGTCAATTCTATGGTAACAAAATTTGTATATATTTAAAACTATAAAATAACGACATATTTTGACGTTTATTTGAAAACGTGAAATTTATTATAAAATGGATATTCAAAATGATGCATTTGATTATGAATTAATGGAAGATGAAATTATACCAGATGAAATTGTTAAGGCGTCTACCCAAGCAAGGTTTGTTAAAAAAAATGTTAAAATTAGTTAATAAAGAGTTCTTGTTATAAAAATGTAAACTGAATAATATGAAGTTTATGGTCAATGCCCGTTTTAAAAAATATATTGTACGTAATAGTCTCAAAAATACTTTTACTGGACTCGCAGGCTTGCAGGGCTCGCCTATGGTTCGCCCTGCAATTTGCCTACTCGTCCAGTAAAAGACCACTTTCAGGACTTGTTACGTAAACTATACTACTTTAAAAACAGGTAGACATGTTTATTTTAGAAATAAAAAACTTTTACCCCTTACCTTTGAAAAACTTTGTAAACCTTGATATCAAATTACGCAAAAGTAAAAATTTCCGTTAGATTACCTAAGAAGAATGTTTGCTAAACAGAAAAGGAGCAGTTATTGTTTACGTGTAGTAAGTAGCCGGAATCAATACTAGTTTGTGCTATGTAATCCCAACCAGAACAAGATTTTCGACCCTTATTGTGTACCTACAATTGCAACAAAATATCAGATTACGTTCAAAAGCTTGGTTGTAGATCAAACTGATTATTTGGATACTGCCACTCATTGTATAACCGTATTTACTTACTCTTGACAGGCGAATTTGTTAAAATATATATATAGAAATACATTATAATAACGTTAGTACCGTGCTTTATAGTAATATAAAACATATAATTCCCAATTACGAAGACTGTAAGGTAACTGAACAAAGATGACTTGAAGTCAGAAAAATCGTTATCGTTAAGTAAAATAATATTTTAATATGTTAAATTTGACAGCACAAAATGTTCTTTGAGTTACTGCAAAACCTTGATTATTCTGCTTTCGATTATTCATCAACTTTCGTTATTCTTAGCCATTTGACAATTTAAAAATTTAAAAATGAAATGTGAAGAATGAATTGCTTATGGTGTTAAGATATGGCAGTTGTTAACAAACTTCGTATGGAAATTAAAAAGTGTGATTTACGCAGAAATCAAAAATACAGCACTTTCTCAAACAAAATTATCTTCATCTTCTGATACTCTTGTGCTGGGATAAAGTTAAAAATATCACAGTTATGATTTATTAAAGTGATAGCGGTAATCATAGGATTGAATTCAGCATCTACACAAAGGAGTTATTGAAAGCTTTAAGGGAAGATATCAAAAGACAGTATTGGTATCCCCAAAACAGATGTGGACTTAACAGTATTGGAAAATGATTGCCATAATATATATACAGTAGGTGGCCAAATTATTAGGCACAGTACAAAGATTTCTTTATTTTCCAGTTTAACTCGATTTTTTAATATGTAGGTAATTGGCTTTAAGGCTTGCAGTTATTTTTTAATAATAATGTATTGTATATGTGAGTAAAACAGTATTTTTTGCAAAGAAAAATTGAAACAGAAAATCACTAACTTTTATTGATGCCACCTTTTGCTACAGTTACAGCTTCTACGCGCCGAAGCATGCTTATTATACAAGCTTCTGCGTTATGTTTTAAGTCTGCGTAATGATGCCATTCTCTAATTAGGGCTACACTCAATTGGCGCTTCGTGGTGATCGCCCGTTTGGTTAACTCCCACATGCTCTCTATAGGGTTCATGTCAGGTGAGTTTCCTGGTTATGGAAGAACTGCAATATTTTCTTTCGTCATGGCACGGTGCCGAATCGTCACCAGGGAATCATTCTTTGAGCTGAGACAGTAGCCGTTTCATGTACTCGATTATACTGGTCCTGTCCCACTGTACCTTCCAAGCGCCCCATACACTTATTTGAGATTACAGACCATACCATGACACTAACGGGATGCTTTACCTCCTCCACAATGCAATCTACATAAAACTGCTCCCCAGGACGTCGTCGAACGAACGCACTTTTGTGCAGCAAAATCTGGAATTTTGATTCGTCGGAGAAGCATACATGTAAAAACGATAATATTTGTTATTTACGAACTATACTGTATAAAAAAGTTATACTTAATCGACTCCAGTCTTTCACAGTCATACTCCGAAACTGTTTGGTCCATTGGAGTCTCTTATCGTTCATGGCTGCAGTTTCAATGCCTGATTTAAATCCATTTTTATTTTATTACCTACAGTCTTTAAAACACCGGCAGTAGTTGCTATGGTTCTCTGGGAAAGAGTGTAGTGCAGTAATAACATATGTCGGCGTTCATACATTGCGTGAGATGTTTAAGAGGGGGAGGGGGTCGAGTCAAATCTCATCTAATCTTACGTTGGAGTGAGGAGGGTCTAGGGAAATATCACGCAATTTTTTTTTCCAATTGAAACAAAACAATAATAATATTTTGGTCCATTTTCTGGATTGTACATGCATAAGATTAAATCTTAAGCGTAATCGTAATAGGATTAAGATCATTCCCTAATTCGTTGAAAAAAAAATAATGTCATTTATACTTCAACATGTTGGTTCCAATAATCTCTCTTGAGACCGCGCATGATCTTCATGGACTGAATTAGAGTAGATATTCTTTTTTAATCGCAAAGTTACGATTTAAGTATTCTATTGTTTAATCTTTATTACACTTATAGCTCTCAGCAATATTGATTCTACTAGTCTTAACTAGTCGTAAATAAAAGCACGAAGCAAATATTTTTTTCTTTTTACGATAAAAATCCAACACGTTTACATAAGAAACCCACATTTTGGAAAATTTCACGTGAGATTTGTGTATGGGAAAGAGAATTCAAGAAAATCTCACGATATTTTACCATGGGGGTAGGAAGGTACAGAAAATTTAAAAAAAACACCTCACGTAATTTATGGATGCCCTATGTATTTCTCTTATTTTTCTTTGCCCACAATTTTTTGTCTGTCAGTGTTTTCGTTTATTAAAAATTTTAATCGTTATACCAGAAGCAATACCAAATAAAATACAGATATGTACACCAATTTTTTTGCTCAAAAAACAATTTAAAGTAGAAAATACAGAAATTTTTGTAGTGTCCCTAATAATTTGGCCACCCACTGTATATTACCGCTGAAGCTTGGAACAGTATATACCTGAAGAAACCTTGAATAAAAGTTGAAATAAATTGTTAATTACACCCTAAACACAGCTAAGGATCAAAAAGAAAATCCAAAACCAAATATTTTATCCACGAAACAAAGAGTTTCATATTTTCCTAAATTTGAAGACATCGTAGAAAATGACATTTTTTATTGGTCAGATACAGACAAACATGTAGAATATGATATTTTATCAGACAAAGTATTAATTTAAAACATTTTAAATGCGAAAAGTATACAATGGTATGAAATTCAAGAGAAATTTAAATATTGTTTTACTAATACCATTGAGGAAAAGACGCTACCTTGCAAGAAAGAAACGCTTTCAAAAGATAAAGCAAAAAAATCACTTCACAATACAAATTATGTTTAGGTACATAGGTTGGTTTTATTACTTCTTTGTTTGCAATATTTGTTGTTTATATTTTGTTTCAATAAAATCCTGATTTTTTTCTATTTTACGTTTTTTCCCAAATCCTTCGCACCCTGGTCCTGAGGGTAATCGAGGTTCTAGTGTAGTTTGTCATGAGTTGAGCTGAGTAATAAAGTGCTTTCATTAGAAAAGCTGAATACCAACGGAAACCAAAGCAGAGATGAATTCCACATTTTTGAGATTTTCTGTTTGCTTCTTAATAGTAACAAATACGTCGGAAAATTTCAACATGATGAATGTTGTAGGTAACTCCTACTGCCATGCATATGCTTTAAAAAGACCTCAATATCGTTTTTAATGACGGCCGAATAAACATTCGTGACAAAGAATCACAAATTAACAAATATTTAGCGCATTAGATGTCAGTATTGCTTCTACTGGCACCTAACTAAATGTTTAGAGTTTTCCTCGCGACGTCTTTGGAAAAAAATTTCAGTTCCTGAAAGTAAAGAATCGTCCAAATAGTGGACACAGAATGTAAGCTTATGCCAACTATTATTGAATAATGTCTAGATGTCTAGAAAATGTAAAAACAATAAACGATAATAACCCAGTGTCATTATTTAATCCGTTTAATCTTTTTGTAAGTCTGTAGGGCTACTAAACCTAAAAATCAACAAAATGAAAATCCAACTAGATTATTTTTGTGCATCCACATGTAAAAGCAGACATAACAAGGGAAAAACTCATCTTCAACTCCGTTAAGCAACACCCTCTGATGGCAGAAAAACGTTAAACGTTTGCTTGGTCACATATTTTCTGCTGGAAATACGAAACAAATGAGTAACAAAACACCAGACACGTGACCGGACAATAGAACGCCGTTAGTTTGATAACGATGATAACGGGAGCCAACGCGTGCTGCCTCTTGTAGAGAATACAATCTCTTAGCGTCCCGACGTCATGTGTGAACACAATAAATGCGTTTTAATAAAGAGCATGCCATATGGAGATGTCTTTTTCAAGTAAATATATTTAAATTAATATCTATCAATAAACATTCAGCGAATTCTTATGATTAATAATTAGTTTTCTGAATCTTCCCTCCTAGCAAATCCTGTATAAAATTCGCAAACTTCCTTGCTTTCACGGGTTTTATCAAAACAGTAAATATTTTAATTATACCTAAAGAAGTGTTACCAGAATTATAACTGTACACGTTAATAATCATCTAAGTTTACCTGTATTAGAAAGAAACAAAAAGAGCCTATTAACTACAATTAAAAAATAAGATATACCTATCTAATCAAACTTTTGCTCTTACGCTCTAGTCAAGCTCTTTATGGATAACAAAGACTTTTGATAATCTCTCGTCAATTCCTTGAGCGATAAATAATCGTTACAAGAACTGAATGCTACAACTACTTATTTATCAGAAAAAATACAGATTTTAAACTTATAAAATATTTGTTACTTAACAAAATAGTCAGTCAGTATCCTTACATACTTTGTTTTGTTGGACATTATTTTCTACTACTAACTGTTAATCTTCTTTTCCTTCTGCAATGCTCCAATTAATTTCCAAATATTGAACAGAAACAATAAAACTAAATCTGTGATGCCAACCTTGTACTTCATTGTTAGTTTAAGCCATTTCTTCCCATCCTGGCAAAACAAGGACTGAAACCCCATACTTGGAACCAGAACCATCCTGTGGAATCAGCAGTAGTACAATCTAACTAAGAAAAAAAATGGATAGCGAAAAATCCAAGTACTGGAACGATCTAGAAGGACTAAAACAATCAAAGACGCTCCTGGGAAACTACAACCAGAAGAGATCTCTCAGCTGTCTTAACGTTAGTAAGAAGAACCTCCGTATTATAACAGGAATGCTAGCCAGGCACTGCCGATTAAGAGGACACATAAAGAAACTAGGATTGCTAGATAATAATTTACAATAAATTGCCGTAGTGATGAATTTTATTGTAGCGATGAATTGTTATGGCTGTGACATAATGGCTTTAAATTGCCGCACGTTGAATTGAAGTAGATTCACTTTTATACCTTTTGTATTTTTCCTTCAGGGGCGAACATAAAGAACTGTATTGTGCGATTTTTCTTGTAAAAATTCAAAAAAAGACGAATAGTTGGTACAATAAAGCACTAAAATCGGTCAAATCTCCGAAAGTTGATCAGCAAGAAGGATTTTAATGCGATTTGCGGTGGATACGTGAGAACTGATCTTATGAGAACCTGGTGCCCATGATACCTACTGTTTACCTTGATTTTTGAAGTTCTTGGTAAATTCATTACACAATTAGTCAAAACATCAGTACTTGAGCCGATTTTGAGGTCGCTGAAAACGAATATGATATCGAAAGTCCTGGTGATTAGGATACCAATTGGAGTTTTCGGTAAATTTATTATAAAATTAGTCGAAGCTCAATATTCTGGGGTGTTTGGGTTCGCTGAGAACATATATGATATCGGAAGTGATCTACGGAGTACCCAGTGCCCAACACAACAATGTAATGCCCTAGAGTTTTATTAAATATTTTTAAAAAATAAACCTATTTTTTTTCAAATTTAGTTATTAGCATTAATGAATCTTTACAAAATCGATGGTACCGCTGCGTATAAAAAAGGAGAGAAGGTAAAAAAAAATGTGAGCCGTCACGGGACGCCTGGCAGATGTGAAACATCGACATTAATCCGTGCCTAAATCATAAGACATTTCCAATTTAAATAACATGGCATTTTTGCACTTTTTGTCGTTAATTTTTTTTACTGAAACAAATGTAGCTAAAAATAATTAAATATCTATTTCTTGTCGGGAATTTGCAATAAATTTGTCATCAGAGTTAAATTCACGATTTTTTTTTGTAATTTTCATCATAATTTTTATTTATATCAAACTAAATACATATATATATATATATATATATATATATATATATATAATATATATATATATATATATATAGGTAATAAAATTAACAAATACAAAATTTGGATACAAAATAAAGTATATTATCGCTTATAAATAATAGTATCACAATGGTATCACAATATTTATTGTACGTTTTCTCAGATTGCTCACAGATGTCGTTAGATTACAGAACGAAAATAAATTTAAAACGTGATTTCGTTTAGCTTTTTATTTAATTGCCTTAAATTCAATAATCTTAAAAAAGGAAATTATTAAAACACAAATTTATATAGAAGTACGTTACTATATTAATATAATTGTAGTTATTTCATAATTTTAGTACAAACAAAAAGCGATAGTAAATAAAAAATAGGAAAATGATGAATTTAACTATGAATACAACTTTATCGTTGAATAACTTTTAAACGGTATTTAAATGGGAAATATATTATGATTTAGGCACGGGTTAATGTGAATATTAAGGGCTGGTTTGGGTCTGATAATTTTTGTTAGGTCATAATCTAAAAATTTGATGGGTGTTTGTGGAATAAAACCAAATTTGGGAAATAACGGACACCCTAATGTATATAGAGTAGGTAGGTACTCACTCATTTTTATTCAATATTTTTCATCACTTTCTTTATTAACACTTTGTTTATTCATATTTAAAACAAACACTTTATACACAAATTTTACAGGGACTATTCACCAACAATCTATTTTGATTAACAAGCTGTCAATTTTACAGGTCAGCAAAATATGTAGGTATATTATGTTGCCTATACAAACAAACATTTTTATATATATAGAATAGATAGTA
The DNA here is from genome assembly GCA_964028335.1 of Altica lythri. Taxonomy (NCBI): domain Eukaryota; kingdom Metazoa; phylum Arthropoda; class Insecta; order Coleoptera; family Chrysomelidae; genus Altica; species Altica lythri. Next base: position 46,414,371 of record OZ034805.1, on the reverse strand, counting down.
GGCGGAATCGAGTTAGGTTTTTATGAAACAATTCATACCCTGTCCCGCCAAATTTTTGAATCGATGAGCTTCTTCCCCCTATTGTTGGCGCGCCACCGTCGGCGTCGCTCAAAACATGAGACCAATTTCATATAAGGTATCAGTACATCTCTTTATTATATATTATCGATGCGTTAGGTTTTTTACGTCATACGAATCATACGTCACCGTCGCCACGCGAGAAATCTGATTCACGTGCGGCTATAGATGTTTCACATCAAAAAACGATCTCACTCTTAAAATACATATATCTACTACAGTGATGTTCATACACTGTATAGGAATACAAACGAATTTATAACGCACCTTCGATATCATATTCGTTCTTATCAATTCCCAAATCACACGAGTATATGAGTTATGACTAATTTTATAATGAATTTACCGAAAACTCCAGAGACCACGTAAACCGTATGAATCCTGGGCACCAGGCACTCCGGTGATCACTTTCGATATCATATTCGTTTTCAGCGATCTGAAAAACCGAAGAGTAACAAAATTTAACTTATTTTCCCGAATAACTAACGACTTTTAAATTTTTTGTTAAGATTTATTTTACGAATGCATTTTTTGTATGCACAAATATGCGGTTTCCCAAAATTACATGATCGTATATAGGGTCTCAAAATTTTCTGACTTTCTCATAAATCCAGCGCACCTTTCCGCATTAAAATACGTCTTGCCGATCAAATTTCGGAGGTTCATTGCCTTAACTGACTCAGTGATAATTAGATTCCTGAGTTATATATTTTTACTACTAATTAGTGTTCTCTCTATCCTAATTACTACTGACCTTTTCATTATTGTTCATAAATACATTATGAATGTCAATAGGAGCTA
>OZ034805.1:46278189-46413292 GCA_964028335.1 Altica lythri | reverse complement strand
TCCTATTTAAATAAAGATATATCTATCTATGAGAGCGAGAGAGAGAGAGAGACAGACAGACAGAGAAACATGTGTGTAGCGTGTCGGTCGTGTCGTGACAACTTTTGGTCTGAATTTTTTCCGGCTAGTCTCAGTCGTAACGCGCGAAAAGGAACTTCGTTCCAAAAAATAATTTTCCACGTTTACTTTTTATCTGGTAATGAAAACGATTTTTGTAATTTTTTCAGGGAACCTCGATTTTAAACACAGATGTTCATCGTTTTAGTTGTTGCTGTCCGGCATTTGGAAATCGTTAAGTATTTATTAATATCTAGTTTTTTATTAACTATACACTTTAAGATGACTGAAAATTGAATGAGTTTATACAAAATAAAATTGTTTTTCCAAATTTTTTAACACCCTTATTTTCAACAACTAACTTACCTTTTTCAGACCTCAAATTAACCAAATGAATCAATGACATCAAATCCATTATCACTGGCACATAGTCTAAGTGAATGGAATAACTTTATATAGAACTTTTTCGTCAAAAATGTGTCCATATTTGCGGTATTCAAAGAAGGGTTATCCATTACATAAAATTGTACAATTGTGTCGTTACTATATTGTAATTTTATATTTTTATTTACATTATCAAAATTGCAGACACCAGTGATAATGTGATAATGCGCAGAGCAAGAATATGGACTGTCAAAATAAAAAACACATATGTATTTATTACCCGCCAATGTAGATTCTCCATATTCGTTTCATATGAAATTGTTTTAAGTGACACTTGTTGGTGATTAAGCAAAATATCTGGAGCTAAACGTGGGTGGCCCAATTTTTTTCTATTTTGTAACATTAAAAATGCATGTTTCACTTTATAGTATCAACACTTATCGATTTTTTTTTAAGCAACATCAAAAACTTAAGGGCTGTGAATGTTTGTAATAAATAAAATGATGATTAGGTTGAGGTTAGTTTTTAATGGAGTCTCAAAGTGAGTTTGAAGTTTGAGTAATAAAGATTAGAATAAAAGACAAGAACCGACTCTTCTAGAAAGGATACCTAAGTATTATTAGCGATGAGATTTTTGAGATTTTAATAAGTTATACATTTTATCTTTTTTTTACAACTTATTCCTCACCAACTAGTGTTTTTAAAAGTAACACATATTAACCCTACGATCAATTTTTTTGAATTTTAAATGATTTTTGAAAGTTTGTTAGTTATTATTATTAAATAATAATATTAATCAAAGACTGCAGACCAAAAGTAATAAAATTGCTTTGTACCGTGGTGCAATGCAAAGACAATAGGCAAATGCAAATAAAAGCCCATTTTTCTGAAAAAGCAAAAATATTGAAATCATCATCCTACTCTGGTAGATTTAGGTACTCATTGCTAAAAGCCACATTGTCTACGAAGAACGATATTGGTATAACCTAATTCAACAATTTAATTGAGTTTTTAAAAGCACAAGCGACTGGTTATAAAGCTGAGTAATCCAAAACCTTTTTAGAAAGCAAAATAACAAAATTTGGGATTTTCATGAACTTAAGATAAGTAACTTCATTGTTTCGATAGGATATTAGGGGAAAAAGGGGCAATGAGAGTCAGTGGGCAATGGTGGTCAGCTTTCTAGTTCCTAGACGACAGTAGCTAATCAAACGAATATCGTCCATAAGGACTAGTTAAGTGACAACTTGCACCCCCCTGCTCGCTTGTTCAGTTCGAGTCCACCGTTTGCACGGAAGTCCATTGCGCAGTTTCGCGCTCATTTTTATGTAATTTTACGTGTGCACAAAATAAGCAGTAAGTACATGAATACATAAAATTTAAATACTTAGAGTAGATTATTATGTGTCTAAGCTTATATTATCGATTTAAAAAACATTCATGGTATTTTAATAGCAAATTAAAGTTTTATTTAAATTTTTTACAGATTTAGTACGATCGGGTAATAAGAGTCACTGCAGTGCGGGCAATCGGAGTTGACTCCCATTGCCCGTAATCATTGTAACATACCTAAACAAATAATTCTCTTTAATTATTATTTCAGAAATGCCGAAAATACATCACAGGTCTACAAATAGGGCTCAGTAGTCACCTGAAACACTGTTATCTTCTATTTTTTATGGAGTTACAGCGATTCAAATTAGGAAAGAATACCAGTATGCAGAAGAGCTTCAAATTTCATACAATATTGACGCAGAAAGATATTGCAAATAAAGCCAAAAGGCGCGTACTTTAAAATCTAAACACTTCTTCAGAATCAGATATTGGTCTTAATTAGATATGTGACGATGATGAAGACGACGATTTGAATAAATTTTTGGTATGTGATGAATCTGGTCGCAACAATGAATTATGGTATAGATGCACTTCTTGTGGCTTCAGGGGACACGCTAGTTGCACAGAATGGGACTCTCCAATAGGTTACGTATGTGACAATTGTTAGACTAGGCTGACTCTCATTGTGACTATAATTACTCTCAGATACGGACAATGGGGGTCAAAGACGTTATTTTTTAAATTTAAATGTTAATTAATATATGATTCCAACGGTAAGAAAACTGTTTGAGACTGATAGTACAAGGATTAAAATAATTTAAAAGTTGATGAAAATAAAAATAAAGTAAAAATGGTGTGTTTTATTCCATATCTTGCTTAAGTGAGTCCCATTACCCCATTTTCCCCTACACTGTGCCCTAAGTCTGAGTATACCTGGTAATCATTGGTGTTGCCAGAGGATTTGTATTTTATATGAGCTATTTTTTTTTTCGGTAATAAGTTGCTTTAAATATTGATTATCCATTCCAGCCAAACTTATTGTTAAAAAAATCTGAAGTAAGCAAAGTTTTAACCAGAACAATTACATCATAGTCACTGCATACCACAGAATGCTTTAAGGTCTAACAGTTTAAAACGGAATCTACCCACATTTTAAAAATACACATTCAATTTTTTAGCATAGATGTTTAGTTTTTTTTGTGCAGGTACATCGTTAATGTATTTAATGAAAAAGTTATTCTCACTGTTATTCCCACATTCCTTAAGCTCATCCAAAGCTGATTTTAACTAAGATTGTTGAAGTTTGGTCTTGTCAAAGCCCGTTTGAATCCCATGGCTTCTATTTTTTTGCGAGAGTTAACTGGGATTTTAATCTGAAAGGAACTTAATAATATTGCTTTTATGGGTCTAGGCTTTGCATTATTTACTCTGCCAAGACGAAAAACTTTTAATAACTCAGTATTACCAACATTAATAACGTTTAATATATCCTGAACTAGTTTTGTATCATCTGTAATAAGTAGGTACCTACATTTAAATTGTTGGAACAAGATTCTGTAATGTTATTTATCGTCAAGTTATTAGCCCGTGAAATTATTTGCTGACTTTCGTCTTAGGTGGTTTTCAGCGATGAAGACATTGGTCCTCATAGAATTAATTTCAGTTTTAGTGACGTCACTTCATCTTTCAAGTTTAATGTGCAACTGTACTTTACCATCAAATTATTCCTTAATTTTATTAAATTGTGAACCAGTGGAACCAGTGTTTGTACATAATGTACATAAAATCGTTTACCTGAGGGATTTTTTAAATCCTTGGCAAAATTGTTAACATCATCTAAGGAGAGATTGATGCAATAAATATGGAACATTTATTGCAGTCATATTAATACTTTTTGAAATTTACAATTTACTTGAGGCATTATAACTTTCCGACTTCACCTCGTGTAAACGAATAATACAAAAATAGACAAGGTTGTTGCTTATCCAGTTTTTGTCTCTTTACCAAAATATTCACTATTTCGGTAGAGAGAGAAAGATTATATTGAAGATAAAAGTAATAACAAAAGTGAAACAGCGATAAAAATTTTACCGGAGTCATCGAATACACATCCAGATGTACAAGCTATTCACAGCAATCAAGAATTTATTCACAACACGCCTTCAGGATCGGATTGCAAGGGTTGCACTTTTAACTTGAATATTACCAATAATAAGCAAATTATCTTCGTTTACTGTGATATTTGTTTTTCTGTAATACATAATACATTTCATAATTAAAAATTGTTTCAATATATTAAGTGATTGTAGAAAAATTGTTGTATGTATTACGGTTAAAAAGTGTCATTATTGCTGTCGAGTAATTACTGCCCTCTGCTTCTTGTCTCGCAGTAACACACTCTCGAACAATAATGTATGATTTTTTGACCTTAATACATAAATAACTATTATTCTTTAAGTATTTTAATTTTTAAGCACAAAATATTAACGTAATAAACACTAACCTTTTTGAAGTTATACTTCTATTCATGCACTGGATTTGTGTGGGGTTACATGAGAAAAATCATAACATAAGTAATGGTGTGAGTAAGAGAGAGACAGAAACACATATAAGGTATATTGGTCGGTAAAAACAAAGATGAAATATTTACCACATGTTTAGTCATAACTATAAGTCCTTTAAATACCGTTTAAATATTCAGTACATTGAAAAGAGATAGATATACAAAAAACAGTCTGAGCTAACGTTTTGAATATCATAGTGACGTATAACATTGTGTTTGACAGATTATTTTATAATTCTGTCACGTCGTTAGTATACATATAAAGTTTAGTATTTTATATTATTGATATTAATAATAATATTCAGTAATGAGTATTGTATTGTAGTCCATAGTACCGTCACATGGTTGCATTATATCCTGCACTATGCTTTTGAGGTTGTTGGTTTTTCGAACAGACAATAGATAGAAAAATTACAACTTGGTAAGTACTCCAAATGGGTTCAATTTATGTACTCGGGGTTTTTGGGTTCGCTGAGCACGAATAACATGATGTCGAAAGTCTCCACGCCACTTGGTGCCTAGGGCATTTACCTCTTCTCCTGGGGTTTTATGTACATTTTGTACAAAATCAGTGCACACTTGGAACTCGGCGGTTTTTGTGTCGCTGAATACGAATATGATAATGGCGATGGTGTCCGAAACACCTGGTGCTTAAGACGGACCTCGTCTCCAGGAATTTTATGCAAATTCGATACAAAATGAGTGTTCACTCGGTACTAGGAGGTTTTTGAGGTTGCTGAACACTTATATAATATAATGATTTGACTAAATCATTCGCTAACAAATTTATGAATCCGGGCGCATTCATAGAAGTCCCACTGACTGCCACACTCGTTTTTTTTTAATTACAAACTAATTTAGTCATATTTACAACATAATTATAACCAAACAAATCTAATTTCGCATAAATCAATCTAAGATCTTGGTTTACATTATTTTTTTAATGCTTATTTTTAATTATTCGCTTTATACGCTTTGTTGATATCAAAAGTTTTTAAAATTCTTCAAATTAATAGGAAATCTATCCATATTTGTTTCACAATCAGTTTAATTTGATCACTTTAAAATCTTATCTATTATTATGAGATGTATTCACATCAGTTTATCATTATCAAGATTTCATTATACACACATATCTTTCTTGTACATAAAAGAGAGTGAGTAACATACGTTGATTTTATAAAGATACAGTGAAGTATATAATGATTATTTAAAATCCGCCACGTGTCTCGTTGTTTTGCTCCTTCAGTATATCTCAATAAGATACATGAACGTGACCAGACAAAGACAATTACACCAGGAAGCAAAGCAACCCCCTTTTTCCTAACGCCACCCCATCAGAAGAGTTTTATCCTGTTAGATTACTGAAAGTTTATTAACTAAACATATACTTTTACACGAGAAAATTTCAGTTTTAATTTCAAAGAAACATTTTTTTTAATAGTCCATCATTTTATCAAACCAAAAATTCGTAATGACCAATGTGAGTACAGATGTATTTATACCAAACAAATTACAATAAATACACATGACCGTTTAAAAAAATGGTTCCAACAAACTCGAATACATTAGGGTTTCCAAAACTAGATATAAAAATTTATAACAGAGAACACTATAGCGTCAAATATAAATAAAAGCGAAGAAAATAAGGGGCAAGACGTTAATGGTGATGAGATATGTAAATTGGTTGGAATATCTGAAGCTGCCGCGACCTTCTTAACGTGTGATATGTCTGTCCGTACAAATGAGATATGTGTATTAATTTAATCCGCAATATAAAGAAGTAGTAAATTCTTAGCATTGCAGGGGGCTGATCATCGGCTTGAATGTGATTTCGATGTTGGTGAAAAATCAGAGGCGTCCAAATATATAACAAAAATCAAAATGTGAATTATCATGTAGTTTTAATAACAATTTTGTCAAACATGGTATTAAAGAAAGTTATCAGGAGTGTAGGTATTTGTCTTAACAAACACAGACTGTTTAGTTTTTTTTCTATGTATATGCCTAAATACACTTGAAACATGCATTGCCATCCAGTTCTTAGCTATCCTGAAAATTTCAGAGCTCTAAATGGTCGGGAAATTCGATTAAAAAATTTCACCCAGAATGACAAAGAGAAAGACCAAGAGACAAAGAACACGACGAAAATCAAAAGACTTTCCATTTTTCCATACAAAATTTAGAAAATTGTGTCAAAATCTGTATTTATATGCCTAAACACACTTGAAACATTCATTGTCATCCAGTTCTTAACTATTCTAAAAATTTCAGAACTCTAGGTTGTCGGGAAATATGTTTAAATTCGATAACAAAATTCCACCCGGAAAGACAAAGAGACGAAAAACACGACTAAAATAAAAAAAAAACTTTCTAAAAATGGTAACGTGTTGTACTGTTCATGATTGTCTACAAGTGGTCAGAAGGCAAGTTTGAAGGTAGGAAAAGGGACTTTATCCAAAGCAGCAAAAGTAATCTTAAAATAATATCTATTAAAAATTTATGTTATGAACAATTAGTTTATAGGAATTTGAAGGAGTACTTCTTAAAAAGTGACGCACTCTACCGTTCGAACTGCTGGTATTTATACTTCGTGGTTACAGTTTTACAATAATTGTTTAGTCAAGGTTAGCATTATGAAATAACATTATTTGATTTTTCACCTGTCTATTCGCCAACAACTTCTATTCTTACAAATTCACTTCGTGCTATATACTTCCTATATTTCAAACTTATTTTTAAGATACCTAATAATTTTGTTTTGGGATAAAAATATTCCAAATTTATTTCCACGTAGGGGGTAGTAGAATGTTGATTTGATTATGACGCTAACTTGGACATAGTGTAGGCGTTAAAAGGAAGCTGAAGAGTAAAAAACCAGGTGGATATCGAAGGTTACAAATAATATACAGCAACAGAGCGTTGAGTTAGATATGTGAGTGGTTCGTGTTTGGAGCGTATTAATTTGGTGTTAACATATCTTTACATTGCACCCACCCGCTGTTATCATATCCACCTGATGCATCAAACAAGAGGTTTTAAACAAGTTTTTGGTTAGCTTGTAAAATGAACATTTATCTGACATTTTCTTTAAATTAAATCGTAAACAAAATAGCAGCAGGTTAAATAAAAATTATATGGTATCATGTCACTGTTGATTTATTGAAATTGATTGAGTTGTTTATAGTAGTTGACCTGAAATAATAGATACTGAAAGCGTATGTTTTATTCTCACGTAGAATATGAGTTGCCTAGAAAAGCCGGTCGTTAAGATAGGACACGGGAAGTCTGGAGACTGAGGTTGTCTGTAAGAGTAAGCCTTTAGGGTGTCTCTAAAACAGACCATCGGGTCTGGGTCGTTGTGAGTCTGGACGTATTTTCTTGAGAGTTTATTTGGTAAGATTAGTTAAGATTATCGTGTTTAGTTATTTTTTATTCATATTTTGGTTATTTAATATTATTGCTTGTTTCGTTGTTAAGTTGTTAATATATTGGTTATTTGTATCCTGTTGTTTATCTCATCTTCCACTTGGTTAGGTTTCTACCTTCACCAGGATACCTACCAGGTAGATAACTACGACCTGGGTGGGAAGTGTCTCTAGTAAAGCTACTCCTCATCCCAAACACTATGGCACATTCTCAATACCAACAGACGTGACAATATAAAAAAATAAAAAGTAGGATATCAAATTCAATTTATTTATAATAATCTATATCTATACATATAATAATAGTGTAGAAATGTATATGTTTGTGCGCGCATCACATGAAAACTACTGAACCTATTCGAATGCGGTTTTCAAAGACGTATTTGTCTTCTTTTAACTTAGCATCTGGTGTATAAAACTTTCACCTCCCACCCCTTTAACGGGGTGAGGAAAGAAATTTTTATACAAAAATCAACACGCCACGCGAACGACGTCGCGGGTACATCGAAATAGAACTCAAAAATGTGGTTAGATTTTTTTGTCTGTCTGTCTGTATGTTTGTGTGCGCATCACATGAAAACTACTGATCCGATTCGAATGCGGTTTTCACAGATGTATTTGTCTTCTTTCAACTTAACATCTGGTGTATAAAAATTTCCCTCCCATTCTTTAAATGAGGTGGGGTAAGAAATTTTTATACAACAATCACACGCCACGCGAACGACGTTGCGACTACAACTAGTACACATTAATTAAAATAATATACGAAAATAAAAATAAATTTTACATTATAAAATTTTATATTAAGAAAATTTTTAATCCGACTAAGAAAGTTATAAAATATTTTATACAAAACTTTATATAAATAGTAGAATACTATACTGTTTCAATTTTTTAAAAATAAAGTTCTATGCATTTACTTAGTCCAGTTATGTGATTAGAAATCAAAAACAGGTTGAGAACGTCTGGTAGTGCATTACTGAGGTATTCATATCCAGCAGTGTTTTATGTTTGTTCGAATGAAACAACAAATAAAAATAAAAAATCTCGTTCCTTTCTTGCTGATCACTTACGACATGTTCGTTGTATTCCTTTGCAAACTTATAATAATTCATAATAATGACAAGGCACATACTTTAACAGCTCATTACATGACGCTCGATATGTACATCTAAATTTAATTAAATGTTGTAATAAGTTAGCGAAGGAAGCTTTAAGAGGATTATTTATTTAAATTTTTTTTTTTTAAACCGGCCAGAAATTAATACTTTCTGGTTTATTTCTAGGTCAGAAAATCTCATTTTGTCGGACAAGGCCAGAAAATAAAAATGAGTCCGGTAAAAACTTTTACCGGACGCATTTACAATAAAATAGTTAGTCTAAGATAGCGGTCAATTCTATGGTAACAAAATTTGTATATATTTAAAACTATAAAATAACGACATATTTTGACGTTTATTTGAAAACGTGAAATTTATTATAAAATGGATATTCAAAATGATGCATTTGATTATGAATTAATGGAAGATGAAATTATACCAGATGAAATTGTTAAGGCGTCTACCCAAGCAAGGTTTGTTAAAAAAAATGTTAAAATTAGTTAATAAAGAGTTCTTGTTATAAAAATGTAAACTGAATAATATGAAGTTTATGGTCAATGCCCGTTTTAAAAAATATATTGTACGTAATAGTCTCAAAAATACTTTTACTGGACTCGCAGGCTTGCAGGGCTCGCCTATGGTTCGCCCTGCAATTTGCCTACTCGTCCAGTAAAAGACCACTTTCAGGACTTGTTACGTAAACTATACTACTTTAAAAACAGGTAGACATGTTTATTTTAGAAATAAAAAACTTTTACCCCTTACCTTTGAAAAACTTTGTAAACCTTGATATCAAATTACGCAAAAGTAAAAATTTCCGTTAGATTACCTAAGAAGAATGTTTGCTAAACAGAAAAGGAGCAGTTATTGTTTACGTGTAGTAAGTAGCCGGAATCAATACTAGTTTGTGCTATGTAATCCCAACCAGAACAAGATTTTCGACCCTTATTGTGTACCTACAATTGCAACAAAATATCAGATTACGTTCAAAAGCTTGGTTGTAGATCAAACTGATTATTTGGATACTGCCACTCATTGTATAACCGTATTTACTTACTCTTGACAGGCGAATTTGTTAAAATATATATATAGAAATACATTATAATAACGTTAGTACCGTGCTTTATAGTAATATAAAACATATAATTCCCAATTACGAAGACTGTAAGGTAACTGAACAAAGATGACTTGAAGTCAGAAAAATCGTTATCGTTAAGTAAAATAATATTTTAATATGTTAAATTTGACAGCACAAAATGTTCTTTGAGTTACTGCAAAACCTTGATTATTCTGCTTTCGATTATTCATCAACTTTCGTTATTCTTAGCCATTTGACAATTTAAAAATTTAAAAATGAAATGTGAAGAATGAATTGCTTATGGTGTTAAGATATGGCAGTTGTTAACAAACTTCGTATGGAAATTAAAAAGTGTGATTTACGCAGAAATCAAAAATACAGCACTTTCTCAAACAAAATTATCTTCATCTTCTGATACTCTTGTGCTGGGATAAAGTTAAAAATATCACAGTTATGATTTATTAAAGTGATAGCGGTAATCATAGGATTGAATTCAGCATCTACACAAAGGAGTTATTGAAAGCTTTAAGGGAAGATATCAAAAGACAGTATTGGTATCCCCAAAACAGATGTGGACTTAACAGTATTGGAAAATGATTGCCATAATATATATACAGTAGGTGGCCAAATTATTAGGCACAGTACAAAGATTTCTTTATTTTCCAGTTTAACTCGATTTTTTAATATGTAGGTAATTGGCTTTAAGGCTTGCAGTTATTTTTTAATAATAATGTATTGTATATGTGAGTAAAACAGTATTTTTTGCAAAGAAAAATTGAAACAGAAAATCACTAACTTTTATTGATGCCACCTTTTGCTACAGTTACAGCTTCTACGCGCCGAAGCATGCTTATTATACAAGCTTCTGCGTTATGTTTTAAGTCTGCGTAATGATGCCATTCTCTGATTAGGGCTACACTCAATTGGCGCTTCGTGGTGATCGCCCGTTTGGTTAACTCCCACATGCTCTCTATAGGGTTCATGTCAGGTGAGTTTCCTGGTTATGGAAGAACTGCAATATTTTCTTTCGTCATGGCACGGTGCCGAATCGTCACCAGGGAATCATTCTTTGAGCTGAGACAGTAGCCGTTTCATGTACTCGATTATACTGGTCCTGTCCCACTGTACCTTCCAAGCGCCCCATACACTTATTTGAGATTACAGACCATACCATGACACTAACGGGATGCTTTACCTCCTCCACAATGCAATCTAAGGTACATGCGCCCTGTAAGGCCCACTTTTTGCTAAATTTTAATAGCTGGAAAAAAAATATAAATTTGTAAAAACTGCCTTTATCACAACATAGTTCATTTATTTGTGAATAAAATAATCATACAAATCAACATGTTTGGAAACAATTCGTTAAGATAATAATTGTTTTTTAAAACCTCTAAAGTGGGCTTGTTTAGGAACATAGGCACCTATCATAGCCCGATATTAATTATGTAATCAATAAACCCTATCAAAACAAAAAATAAGTATTTATGTAAAACTTGACCTAATATTATATGATATTCTTAGGTAATCAGTCTGATACAAAAGTTTTTTTTGGTCACAAATTGGACGGTGGTCCATCTTAGACTTAGCAAAATTTAATTTACCTACTAAACAAAAACCTCTAAATAGACTCAACAAATAACAATGTTGTGGCGTTATTCTAATAATCACTTTTGGAAAAAACATGTTTATTTAAAGACCAAATATTTTTTTCAAAAACATCTGAATTGTCTCATATCTTCGACTGGCCCGAGCCATCATAGGATGTGATGGGCCTTTATAGGGTAATTTACCCCGCCACAAGAACTACTTTTTATAAATGAAAATTAACAAATAATATAAACAACTCTTACGTTGAGTCAAGTGCCCATAAACCCAAGTAACGCTGTATTAAAAAAAAAAACACGAAAACTTCTTGTTTTTTTAAGAAAATACTAAAAAGGTTTAAATTAGAAAGTTATAAATCGTCAGCCCTTTGCAACGACATAAAAAACTGGCAACCACTGCAAAAATGACGACTGTCTTCCTTATTTATGAAGTTGCAATTTTGTCTATGGCACTAACCGAACATGGGCGCAAAATTTAAATTCATTTGAACTTTTAGACGTACAAAATATTGAAAGTGGGCCATCTTAAGAACTGGGCCTTATTAGGCGTAAGTACCTTACATAAAACTGCTCCCCAGGACGTCGTCGAACGAACGCACTTTTGTGCAGCAAAATCTGGAATTTTGATTCGTCGGAGAAGCATACATGTAAAAACGATAATATTTGTTATTTACGAACTATACTGTATAAAAAAGTTATACTTAATCGACTCCAGTCTTTCACAGTCATACTCCGAAACTGTTTGGTCCATTGGAGTCTCTTATCGTTCATGGCTGCAGTTTCAATGCCTGATTTAAATCCATTTTTATTTTATTACCTACAGTCTTTAAAACACCGGCAGTAGTTGCTATGGTTCTCTGGGAAAGAGTGTAGTGCAGTAATAACATATGTCGGCGTTCATACATTGCGTGAGATGTTTAAGAGGGGGAGGGGGTCGAGTCAAATCTCATCTAATCTTACGTTGGAGTGAGGAGGGTCTAGGGAAATATCACGCAATTTTTTTTTCCAATTGAAACAAAACAATAATAATATTTTGGTCCATTTTCTGGATTGTACATGCATAAGATTAAATCTTAAGCGTAATCGTAATAGGATTAAGATCATTCCCTAATTCGTTGAAAAAAAAATAATGTCATTTATACTTCAACATGTTGGTTCCAATAATCTCTCTTGAGACCGCGCATGATCTTCATGGACTGAATTAGAGTAGATATTCTTTTTTAATCGCAAAGTTACGATTTAAGTATTCTATTGTTTAATCTTTATTACACTTATAGCTCTCAGCAATATTGATTCTACTAGTCTTAACTAGTCGTAAATAAAAGCACGAAGCAAATATTTTTTTCTTTTTACGATAAAAATCCAACACGTTTACATAAGAAACCCACATTTTGGAAAATTTCACGTGAGATTTGTGTATGGGAAAGAGAATTCAAGAAAATCTCACGATATTTTACCATGGGGGTAGGAAGGTACAGAAAATTTAAAAAAAACACCTCACGTAATTTATGGATGCCCTATGTATTTCTCTTATTTTTCTTTGCCCACAATTTTTTGTCTGTCAGTGTTTTCGTTTATTAAAAATTTTAATCGTTATACCAGAAGCAATACCAAATAAAATACAGATATGTACACCAATTTTTTTGCTCAAAAAACAATTTAAAGTAGAAAATACAGAAATTTTTGTAGTGTCCCTAATAATTTGGCCACCCACTGTATATTACCGCTGAAGCTTGGAACAGTATATACCTGAAGAAACCTTGAATAAAAGTTGAAATAAATTGTTAATTACACCCTAAACACAGCTAAGGATCAAAAAGAAAATCCAAAACCAAATATTTTATCCACGAAACAAAGAGTTTCATATTTTCCTAAATTTGAAGACATCGTAGAAAATGACATTTTTTATTGGTCAGATACAGACAAACATGTAGAATATGATATTTTATCAGACAAAGTATTAATTTAAAACATTTTAAATGCGAAAAGTATACAATGGTATGAAATTCAAGAGAAATTTAAATATTGTTTTACTAATACCATTGAGGAAAAGACGCTACCTTGCAAGAAAGAAACGCTTTCAAAAGATAAAGCAAAAAAATCACTTCACAATACAAATTATGTTTAGGTACATAGGTTGGTTTTATTACTTCTTTGTTTGCAATATTTGTTGTTTATATTTTGTTTCAATAAAATCCTGATTTTTTTCTATTTTACGTTTTTTCCCAAATCCTTCGCACCCTGGTCCTGAGGGTAATCGAGGTTCTAGTGTAGTTTGTCATGAGTTGAGCTGAGTAATAAAGTGCTTTCATTAGAAAAGCTGAATACCAACGGAAACCAAAGCAGAGATGAATTCCACATTTTTGAGATTTTCTGTTTGCTTCTTAATAGTAACAAATACGTCGGAAAATTTCAACATGATGAATGTTGTAGGTAACTCCTACTGCCATGCATATGCTTTAAAAAGACCTCAATATCGTTTTTAATGACGGCCGAATAAACATTCGTGACAAAGAATCACAAATTAACAAATATTTAGCGCATTAGATGTCAGTATTGCTTCTACTGGCACCTAACTAAATGTTTAGAGTTTTCCTCGCGACGTCTTTGGAAAAAAATTTCAGTTCCTGAAAGTAAAGAATCGTCCAAATAGTGGACACAGAATGTAAGCTTATGCCAACTATTATTGAATAATGTCTAGATGTCTAGAAAATGTAAAAACAATAAACGATAATAACCCAGTGTCATTATTTAATCTGTTTAATCTTTTTGTAAGTCTGTAGGGCTACTAAACCTAAAAATCAACAAAATGAAAATCCAACTAGATTATTTTTGTGCATCCACATGTAAAAGCAGACATAACAAGGGAAAAACTCATCTTCAACTCCGTTAAGCAACACCCTCTGATGGCAGAAAAACGTTAAACGTTTGCTTGGTCACATATTTTCTGCTGGAAATACGAAACAAATGAGTAACAAAACACCAGACACGTGACCGGACAATAGAACGCCGTTAGTTTGATAACGATGATAACGGGAGCCAACGCGTGCTGCCTCTTGTAGAGAATACAATCTCTTAGCGTCCCGACGTCATGTGTGAACACAATAAATGCGTTTTAATAAAGAGCATGCCATATGGAGATGTCTTTTTCAAGTAAATATATTTAAATTAATATCTATCAATAAACATTCTGATTATATGGATAACAAAGACTTTTGATAAGCTCTCGTCAATTTCTTGAGCAATAAATAATCGTTATAAGTACTGAATGCTACAACTACTTATTTATCAAAAAAAAAAAAAAATACAGATTTTAAACTAATAAAATATTTGTTACTTAACAAAATGGTCAGTCAGTTATACTGTATCCTTAGGTACATACTTTGTTTTGTTGGACATTATTTTCTACTACTAACAGTTCAATTTGTAAACTGTTAATCTTCTTTTCCTTCTGCAATGCTCCAATTAATTTCCAAATAATGAACAGAAACAATAAAACTAAATCTGTGATGCCAACCTTGTACTTCATTGTTAGTTTAAGCCATTTCTTTCCATCCTGGCAAAACAAGGATCTGAAACCCCATACCTGAAACCAGAACCATCCTGTGAAATCAGCAGTAGTACATTCTTAAAACTAAGAAAAAAAATGGATAACGAAAAATCCAAGTACTGGAATGATCTGGAAGGACTAAAACAATCGAAGACGCTCCTGGGAAACTACAACCAGAAGAGATCTCTCAGCTGTCTTAACGTTAGTAAGAAGAACCTCCGTATTATAACAGGAATGCTAACCAGGTACTGCCGATTAAGAGGACACATAAAGAAACTAGGATTGCTAGATAATAATTTACAATAAATTGCCGTAGTGATGAATTTTATTGTAGCGATGAATTGTTATGGCTGTGACAAAATGGCTTTAAATTGCCGCACGTTGAATTGAAGTAGATTCACTTTTATACCTTTTGTATTTTTCCTTCAGCGGCGAACATAAAGAACTGTATTGTGCGATTTTTCTTGTAAAAATTCAAAAAAAGACGAATAGTTGGTACAATAAAGCACTAAAATCGGTCAAATCTCCGAAAGTTGATCAGCAAGAAGGATTTTAATGCGATTTGCGGTGGATACGTGAGAACGTCAGGAAATTTTGTGACCCTATGCGATTATGTGTGCCCAGGATACCTACTCTTTACCTCTTCTTCTGGAGTTTTTGTTCCTTTTAGTACACACTGAGTCAAAATTTAATATTTGGGGGTTTTTGGGCTCGCTGAAAACAAATATGACATCAAAACTGATCTTATGAGAACCTGGTGCCCATGATACCTACTGTTTACCTTGATTTTTGAAGTTCTTGGTAAATTCATTACACAATTAGTCAAAACATCAGTACTTGAGCCGATTTTGAGGTCGCTGAAAACGAATATGATATCGAAAGTCCTGGTGATTAGGATACCAATTGGAGTTTTCGGTAAATTTATTATAAAATTAGTCGAAGCTCAATATTCTGGGGTGTTTGGGTTCGCTGAGAACATATATGATATCGGAAGTGATCTACGGAGTACCCAGTGCCCAACACAACAATGTAATGCCCTAGAGTTTTATTAAATATTTTTAAAAAATAAACCTATTTTTTTTCAAATTTAGTTATTAGCATTAATGAATCTTTACAAAATCGATGGTACCGCTGCGTATAAAAAAGGAGAGAAGGTAAAAAAAAATGTGAGCCGTCACGGGACGCCTGGCAGATGTGAAACATCGACATTAATCCGTGCCTAAATCATAAGACATTTCCAATTTAAATAACATGGCATTTTTGCACTTTTTGTCGTTAATTTTTTTTACTGAAACAAATGTAGCTAAAAATAATTAAATATCTATTTCTTGTCGGGAATTTGCAATAAATTTGTCATCAGAGTTAAATTCACGATTTTTTTTTGTAATTTTCATCATAATTTTTATTTATATCAAACTAAATACATACATATATATATATATATATATATATATATATATATATATATATATATATATATAGGTAATAAAATTAACAAATACAAAATTTGGATACAAAATAAAGTATATTATCGCTTATAAATAATAGTATCACAATGGTATCACAATATCTATTGTACGTTTTCTCAGATTGCTCACAGATGTCGTTAGATTACAGAACGAAAATAAATTTAAAACGTGATTTCGTTTAGCTTTTTATTTAATTGCCTTAAATTCAATAATCTTAAAAAAGGAAATTATTAAAACACAAATTTATATAGAAGTACGTTACTATATTAATATAATTGTAGTTATTTCATAATTTTAGTACAAACAAAAAGCGATAGTAAATAAAAAATAGGAAAATGATGAATTTAACTATGAATACAACTTTATCGTTGAATAACTTTTAAACGGTATTTAAATGGGAAATGTATTATGATTTAGGCACGGGTTAATGTGAATATTAAGGGCTGGTTTGGGTCTGATAATTTTTGTTAGGTCATAATCTAAAAATTTGATGGGTGTTTGTAGAATAAAACCAAATTTGGGAAATAACGGACACCCTAATGTATATAGAGTAGGTAGGTACACACTCATTTTTATTCAATATTTTTCATCACTTTCTTTATTAACACTTTGTTTATTCATATTTAAAACAAACACTTTATACACAAATTTTACAGGGACTATTCACCAACAATCTATTTTGATTAACAAGCTGTCAATTCTACAGGTCAGCAAAATATGTAGGTATATTATGTTGCCTATACAAACAAACATTTTTATATATATAGAATAGATAGTAGGCGGAATCGAGTTAGGTTTTTATGAAACAATTCATACCCTGTCCCGCCAAATTTTTGAATCGATGAGCTTCTTCCCCCTATTGTTGGCGCGCCACCGTCGGCGTCGCTCAAAACATGAGACCAATTTCATATAAGGTATCAGTACATCTCTTTATTATATATTATCGATGCGTTAGGTTTTTTACGTCATACGAATCATACGTCACCGTCGCCACGCGAGAAATCTGATTCACGTGCGGCTATAGATGTTTCACATCAAAAAACGATCTCACTCTTAAAATACATATATCTACTACAGTGATGTTCATACACTGTATAGGAATACAAACGAATTTATAACGCACCTTCGATATCATATTCGTTCTTATCAATTCCCAAATCACACGAGTATATGAGTTATGACTAATTTTATAATGAATTTACCGAAAACTCCAGAGACCACGTAAACCGTATGAATCCTGGGCACCAGGCACTCCGGTGATCACTTTCGATATCATATTCGTTTTCAGCGATCTGAAAAACCGAAGAGTAACAAAATTTAACTTATTTTCCCGAATAACTAACGACTTTTAAATTTTTTGTTAAGATTTATTTTACGAATGCATTTTTTGTATGCACAAATATGCGGTTTCCCAAAATTACATGATCGTATATAGGGTCTCAAAATTTTCTGACTTTCTCATAAATCCAGCGCACCTTTCCGCATTAAAATACGTCTTGCCGATCAAATTTCGGAGGTTCATTGCCTTAACTGACTCAGTGATAATTAGATTCCTGAGTTATATATTTTTACTACTAATTAGTGTTCTCTCTATCCTAATTACTACTGACCTTTTCATTATTGTTCATAAATACATTATGAATGTCAATAGGAGCTATAACTGGAAGTTTTTTCCCATTGGGGAAAAACATAAAAGTAAAATATGTTCATTGCTAAAGATAACGATTTATCATCGTAGATTTAGATAATGATCTTTATAAATACAGGTAGCTGCACTAGGATGTGTTTAAATTCAAATAATTATTTATGTAGTAATCATAAAAGAATTCTTCTATACAAATTCTCTTTTGAATGTAAATTAAAACAAGTAGGTATGTATCAATCAATATAAATAAAAACACGCCTTACATTCCTATTGTAAGGTAAATGAAAATATAAGCAATTGTGACAATAAAGGGGCTTGTATAAATAATCGTTTAACTATGTTTAATAAAGCTGTCAATTTGTTAATAAATGTCCATAAGTACCAACGATTTATACACCAGCGATTGAGATGTATGCACATATTGCTACTAAATTCCTAATACAAAAGCTACATACAGCGAGACAGGATGTGTTAAATAATAAAGAAGAACTCAACAGTATAATACGTTAAATTCAATTTGTGGACTTGAGACATTCAACACCGTCGTTGTTGCCCATTATCATTACTTCTAATACACATCCTGACACAACCAGTTGGTACTGCAAACAATTGAACATGTTAACAACAACAAACATATTTATCCAATTTAGTCTTCATTTCATTGTGACTGAATTTCTTAATTCTACGACCATTTTTCTATTGAGGTAAACCATTCATCAAAACAACAATTTAGTAGCGTAAGCGTATATATTTAAATAGTATGCCTCGTAAGAACTATAATCTATTTGATGACATTTATAAATAAATTTAAAAAGTAAAAAATATATTATGGTCATTAGATACTTTTCAAACACAATATGAATAAAATCTATGTTGCTATTAGTATAGCAATTGATTACGGAACTTCAAAATATAATTGGAAGGAAACTAGCTCAGCTAAGTGGGATAGTTTTCTTACAGCACTTTTTTGATTTGGTATTTTTTGAAACAAAGATTTTTATGTTAGCTTTGGAAACAGGAGTGGATCTAGAAAAAGTGTCCGCATATAGAAAATGACCTTGTTATCTATCCCCTCACTCGCTCTCATGGCATAGCGACAGACTAAAGTATACCTAGTATACAGTATACAGTATTTATTTAAAATTCGCAGTTGTTAGCAGTTATGCAAAGACCTATATGGTCCCGGATGTATTGCGTTAGTCAAATAAGTGTTTGAATTGCATTTATTTAGTATTAGAGTTAGAGATAACTCAATAATGAGCAGTAGATCGAAAAGAGTGGTGTTGCAGGCTGTGCAAAAAAAAGTTATACTGACAGTGAAAGCGATAGTGCCAGACTAACTATACCAGCCGCCTGCATCTAAATATGTTCCTGGTTACATGGAATATTCTCCTTTACGGTCAAATAAATATTTCGATATCAGTGATTAAGACGAACCTACAAATGCTCCTTACAAAAATAATGAAGGCATTATAACGTTATGGAACTTGATGAAACACAAGATAACCGATCAAAGTGTTTTAAATGATGAGGCAGTAATATGAACAAATGATTTCGGACTTATCCAAGAAAATCAAATGTCTTTTCCATATAAGTATTAATATGGGAGTCAATAATGCTTTTATCGTTCTGCTTCAAAATGCATCACCATTTGGTTTTTATTCTGTTTTCATCGACAAAAAGAAATGAGAAAGATTACAGAAAAAACAAACTTGTATGCGACACAGTGTCTCACTGACGAAACAGTCGATGTTCCTGAATGATTAGTGCGATTGCCAACTATGAAATCTGTTGGTCCAAGGACGAGTTTTATAGCCAAATGGTCTACCGAAAAACCATGCCTAGAAATATGTTCCAGCTTTTGCTCACTCTGTTACATTTTGCAAATAATAAGGATCCAGAAAGCAGTACAAACAGATTCTGTATAAGATTTAGAATATTATAGATATGTTTATCCAAAACTGACAAATTTCTGTTACACAGAAAGAGACCTTCTGCATTACCGAAAGCCTTATTCCGTTTAGAGGTCTAATTATATTCTACCAGTACATTCCTCAACAGGCATATAAATATGGTATAAAAGTATTCAAACTGCGTTGCAATAATGGATACACCTGGATTAGATAAGATGTTTATTGGGTTGGCTGTTAGCCTGTATCACTGCGACCTTTGCAGATCTATTGTGACCACCCATTATCTCAAGAATAGGATTTTAGGATTAGAGAACCTTGTCCAGCCCTGCCCTCTTAATAAGACTTAATAGCCTTGACAGTGGCCACTCTGCATAACTTGGAGCAGCCAGTTTCTCCTCTCCCAGTACTAGATACCGCGTCCTTGCAAGGCCTTCGCATTGGCATAGGACATGAAATGCGGTCTCCTCCTCCTCTTGGCAGTATCGACAGATGTCTTCATCTGCTAAGTTCAACTGACTCATGTGTTTCTTAAGCCTACAATGTCCTGTCAAGAGACTGACAATCATTCTGACATCGTTTCGCCTTTGTGATAGCAGCTCTGCATTAAACTTCGCCGAGTGTCCCTTTATGAAGACTTTGGCTTGTCGCTTTCCCGGTGATTTTTCCCACCACTCCTGGGCCTTCTCTAGCCTCCATTTCTCAATGGCTGCCTTTCTGAATGTGTCAGCAACTCCGCCGAATGGTTCCGGGCCAATCATTGGGGTATTAGCTCCCGCACGGGGCAATTCATCAACCTTCTCATTGCCTCGAAACCCTGAGTGTCCTGGTATCCATGCCAGTGTCAGAGAATTTTGACTTGCGGCATGTGTCAGGGCCCCAACGCAGTCCCACATCAGCTTTGAGCTTATTTGTGCTGAGACTATCGCCTTTAGAGCTGCTTGGCTGTCCGAGTATATGACTACGGTTTTACCCGTTATACCCTGATTTACGATCTTCGTTGCACAGTGTTGTATGGCCATTACTTCAGCCTGAAACACTGTGGCATACGCACCTAGACTTAGTTGGACTTTTATCCTGTGTCCTCTACTGTATATACCTGACCCTGTGCCTTTCTCAGTCTTTGAGCCATCGGTATACCAAATTGACTCCCCTTGGATAGGGGGGCCATTGTTCCATGAGACCCTTTTCAGTATTTCTACTCGAAAGTTTCTCACAAAGTTATACCTGGAACATAAAGCTCTATTCTGATAAGCAGAAACCGAAGCAGACATCGATGTCTGCATTGGACCCGAGTTTAGTGTAACAATCAGATACGTCTGCATTGACATTCAACGAGTTAAATTTTATTTTAACTGTTTTATTTTATTTATATAATTAATTTTGTTATCTAAAAAATTTAGTTCAAAACTATATGTTTCCGAGTTATGTCTCTGTCAAAGATAGCATAGAATGCTTCGCTTCCATCAAAATTACTTGAGTTACACACGCTTTTTTTAATAAATGTAAATAAGTATTTATTAAAAAGTATTTATTAAAAAAAGAAAAACGGATTTAACTATATGACTGTAATTAAATTACAAGAAACACGTAGCAATTAAAAGTTTACGTTGTAACTTTGCAATCCTCTTTACCAAACTTAATAAATTTCTTAGTAGGAAACTATCATCTCCAATGTATTTCTATGAATTCTTAAGCCACGCTGTGTTAGATTATCTGTTTCTGTTATTCTTTTTTCGGTACCTTTTTCAATATGTTATCCTAGCATCTCGGCAAATATTATGGTGTTTTCGTTGGTATTATGGAACACTGAAAAGGCGACCATTAATCAACTTGATGTGAGTGCCGAAAGTACAAAGTTTTTGTAGGCGGATCCGTAGTGATCGTGGGTCACAAAAGTGTTGTTTGGTGTTCGGTAGCCGGTACGACTAACCAATACTTTGATGTCTTTATATCAACGTACTAATAAAATACAAAAACTACAATGACGTATTGACTTTGTAACCGCTAAGCCGACGGATAGGTACGTTTTGCAATAATAATATTACGAAGTTAAGCTTGTAAAGAGACAAGAAAGAACTGGTTAAATACATGAAATGAAGATTATGTAACACGTATGTGTTGCAAAGCAGAAGTGTTACAATATATTAAAACTAGTTGCAGTATTAACCAAATCAAATTTGACTGTGGCCAGAATATAATTTAATAAATTTTGTATAATATCCGCCGATTTAATACTTTCATTCATAATATTTTTTCTGTGTATCTCAAATTGACGTAATTAAATTTTATTTTCATGTAACAAAATAAATATCGTAAATTTTTGTAGAGGTAGAAGTTACAGCAAAAATAATTAGGTGAATACGAGGGTTGTGGTAAAAATGTGACATTAAAGATGTCCCATTATTCTGCAATAGTTATTTGTGACACAAGGACGGAAAATGACATTTTGCAAGAGCGAGTAAAGTTGTGTAGCCGAGGTGCGTAGCACCGAGGCGAAACAATACGAGCACTTGCAAAATATTTTCCGGACGTGTAACACACACTATTTTTTGGTTCGACTAATTTTAAATATTTTCAAAAGTTCTGTTATGTTCAAGACTTGACTGCTTGTGCTAACTGAACTAAGACCACTGACTAGAAGATAGCCGACAAAATGTCAGCTGGTAATTAATTTTTATACATACAAATACTGTGCTAATAACATAGACAAATTAATTAATTAATTCTATTATCTCTGGCTAATAAGAAGCACAGAGAAAATTGTTATATTGAAAATATTAAAATCAATATCTAATAATTTTATATAAAAATAGCAGAGACAGTGAACTATATCCATAATCGAATGATAAGTAGTTGTAAATTGACATAAATGTCAAATTTTATAATACAAGTTGTGAGAGAAATTAAATGTAAATTAGAATCCTGCTTACATTTAGAAAAAGTTATAGGTAAGTTTAGTATATTGTACGTTGTTTTTAATTAAATTTAATTAAAAGTTATATTTATTATGTATTTTTGGTGACTTAAAATTTAAACTCATTGCGCCATCTCTTTAGATAATCTAAAAGCTACTTTGCCGGCCTAGGCCGGAAAATGCCATTTTCCGGACGATTTTGAAGTAATTAATAGTATTGTTTCTGGACGGAGGACCAAAAAAAACGTTTTTCATCGCGATGTTCTAGCTGAAAACGACAAAAACATCGTTTTAATACTTCAAAACTTCAACATAATGGTATGTTAATTGTTTTTGCAAAGTGAAACATACTCTTTGTGAAAATTGCTCGTAGAATCTTTAAATTAAATCAGGATTATTTTCAATTTTTGGGTTTTGATCCATCTGCCGGTTCCACATACCATTTTTACGCATGGTTTCGGCACCAGTTAAAATATTTTAAAGAAAGTTGTTACCTATTCTTTTCGACTTTTGATGTCCTTCGAATGTTTTAATATAATCAATTTTTGGTCATCAATCAAGTTTTGCCCAGTTTTCGATACTCAAAATGTTTATGATTGAAATTTTCCTCAAATAATGGTTTAATATGATTCTTAGTTAACCACGGTTTTTAGCGGATTAAATGATATTGGTTGTTTGTGCGTGGTTTATATTTTGACCGACACCCATAGGAACAGTCTTTGGAGGGAACCGCTGAAGGAGATACCACTCTTACAAGCAGACACGGATGCCGTCGTAGCAAGATATCTTCGACAAACCCTACAAAATATTAACATACAAGACAGCAGACCCCAACGTAGTGAACTTCCTGAGCGCCTATACTGATGGGTCGAAAACGCAGCAAGGTGTGGGATGTGGAATTTCCTCTAGATCCTTGACCATAAAAATGAAATGAGCTGTGGATGGCTTGGCAAGTGTGGTCTAGTCAGAACTCACTGGCATAACCATAGCTGCAAATGAATTAATCAATAGGAACATCACAGATCGGAATGCAAATATTTACATAGACTTATGACAAGCACTACTGACCTTGAATAGACCACGTATCACTTCAAGTTTATTACTAGAATGTCACCAACCTCTAAGTGAGGCCAGCCAAAATAACGTGGTCTCTGTGAACTGGATCAAAGGACATGGGAACTCTAAAGGCAACCGCATTACGGACAATTTAGCAAGGAGGGCTGTGGGCTATAAATATGTTAGCCCTCGCCCATCTACCAAGCTAACATTGTCCGCTGTCGTGGACCTTCAAACAGTACTCTCATCAAAACTTTATACAGTGTTGTGATGAAACTACGAACTGTAAACTGGCCAGAAAGTTATTACCTCAATCCTGGCGAGAAAACACCAAGAAAATTTAAGGCATTGATACACGGGAGGATGCACAATGGGCAATATGTGGCCCCTTCCCAAATTTCCAGATCTAGATTCAGAGGCAGACTTCCACTTGCGCAATAACTTTACGTTCAGTAAATAAAAGTAATGATTTTTAAATACAAATATTCGGAAAGGACCTTTGTAACGAAGATTTAGATATGCGCACTAGCTAATTGTTGTATTTACATTTTTTTTATGTTGGAATACACTTTATATTTGCTTCAAAATGTAGAACTTGTTTATTTGATCCTGTTTTATCTTTACTGAACTCCTTTTGCTTAATATCTCAAAAATGGATATTTTGTTGTGATATTTAGTCAATTGTAGAAAAAAATTAGGTAAAAAAAAATGTTTGAATCGTTTAAGCAACTTCATTTTAAAACGCTTTAAAACAAGATCTTATATCAAAGTTTAATTGTAACCACTGATCTGTTCTTATAGTTATTAACCATGTTTATTAGTGGTATTCAATTATTATCTAAAGTAATTCAAAAATAATTTTTAGTCGTAGTACTTAAAACTTACATCATAACATCATAATTCATAAAAAAGATTTGTGACTCGTGCTGGTAATGGTTCATTCATAAAATTTACTCGAGACAACAGATTGCACACATGATTCACATCCGTTAAAGCGTATTAAGCTTCAATGACAATTAAAAAATGTCAAATGTCAATGTCGCGTTGACTTAGGCAGAGTTGATTGTTGTCGATTTTATGAATGAACAAGATGATGCCTACTACGTGCATAATTCTAGCATCTGCTTCGATTAATTCATTCCGATCTGCGACGGTCATTATTTTGTTAAGAAGTTGAAAGTTCAACCTTTGTAGAATATTATTCTAAACCTTGTTTTAGTTCTGCTCAACTTTTATTTCACACCGGCATTTATTTTTAATTTTTTGTAATATCAATATAACGATTTAAGAACAGATTGTATAAAAATATGTTTTGACAGGTGATTAAAACTGAGACTTATGTTTTCGAGACATATGTTCTATACTAGCTAATCTAATATAGACCAGTCGGTATCTGTCGAAATGGAGACCATAATGGACATTTTCCATATGAAGGTATTTGTTTGCTGGAATCCTTTCAGGTTGTGCCCAATATCGATAATCCCCATATGCGCCAGTCGCGAACCCTGTGCTAAATTTTTTATTTTAAAAAATCTGAAAAAAATTGAAAATCAATGGAAGGCTTCAAAATTTTTAGGAACTTTTGTTTGTTTCTGGTTTATTATTACAGTATAAACAACTAAATTAGATGTAAAACACCGTTACACCACCGGTGCTATCAAAAATATCCCAGTCTCGTTATTCTTCATTTAATTTCTCAAAACGACAGCCCCAATTTAGACGTTTGTTATGCCTATACACATAAAAATTTCAACCATATCATATCACTTTTTATATCAATTCTACAGGACAAAAGCAAAAAACTATTTTTATTTAATCCTTTCACCCTTCCAGCCTGCCATAAATTGTGTATTATTTAGAACATATTCTGGGTTGTCACTGTAACATTTTTATTCATTGGTTCCAACCATAGTTAAACCAACAATATATAATACCTGAAATTCTCACCCCTATTTACGTACGGTTATTATAAACATTATGGCGTTGAAATTCACCACACTTTTTAAAACGTGCGTACAAACGGGGTCCATCACATACTAAAAACTGGATTTTATTTCAATGAAGAAGTACATTCCCATTTTACAAGAAATTAGTATACTATCATACTTTAAATAAGACAATAAAAGTAGAAATTTTTACAATTACAAATTTAAAACGTTCTTAAGCGATTTCAGATATTGGGGTTGAATAAAATTTATGCTGAAAATAATGGTCTAAAATTTTCATATATCGAAAGTTGTAATGTGGTAGGTAAGTTATTTATACTAAAGGCACAAGTTTCTTGGAGTGGATACCACGGCATAAAGGTTTTGAAGGTAATGAAACCGCGGACCTTCTGGCCAAGAAGGGAGCGGATACACGATTCACTGGTCCAGAACCGATATTGGGACTGCCTAGAGCCTGGGTAAGGACCAAAGTCAGAAAATGGGTCTGGGAAGAGTCAACCAAACACTGGAATAACTGGTTCCTCATCTTCGGTGACACGAATCCTGAGGAGCTAGTCACAGGACTTAAGTCTCTTATAAAGGGAACAGCTCTGTGGCAACAGTAACTGGACACCTGGATTCTAGCCTACCTGAAGATCAGTGTGATGTTGATTTTTAGCTGAACAAACTAGAGTCCTGCACGCATCGGGTGCATGTAAGGACTCTTGGTGCCGAACCTGCTCACAATATTCCCATAGGAAGCAGTGTTCAAACATGGAGCTCCACAGGAGAGACCATGCCAGGTTATTTAGTTTAGATTAGCTTAGAAAGGCACAAGTGATTTCGAGATCTGAAACCACTTTTAAAAAACTTCGTTAATAGGATTACTTACTATGAATCGAAAATATTCACCGGTTTTTGATGATAATTTCGCATGCTCAGGAGCGCCTATGCAGCTGTCTTTGATATCTCAATTTCAATTGAATATAATCAATTGACTCAAGATGGATATGAAAAAAAAATTTGATTGATGAAAGAGAAGGTGTTAGATAAAAAGATTATTTTTACTTGCTTTTCAAGGAGACAGACATAAGCATTTAATATGTAATGCGGCTTTTGTTATTATTCACTTGTTTTTAAATACCTTAGTTTTTCGGTTCAAGCACAATTAAGATTTAAAAATTTTGTCAACGAAAAGGTATTAAAATAATTAGTAGCAGTCGGGAAATGCCGACAGAAGTTAAAACTTAAGTTTATCTTATAGAATTCTCATCCATCTTTACTATAGTTCGAACAAAATTGCACCAACCTCTCTATAATATTGGTTTCACACCGATTTTCGAAAATCGAGTTATCACCATTTCTATACCTCATAGGTATAGACCTTAATACAAATATACCGAGAACATCTATTGGAGCAGAAGAGACAACTTATTAATTTGGAATTTAAAGGCCTGCAAGCTAGGACGAGTGGCGAAGACGTGGGTAGGTAAGGAGTTTCACAATCTGGAGACCCTGGGGATGAAGGAACGAATCAATCCGTTCTCGATGTCGGGCATTGAATGAACAGTATAAGGGTGCATGGAGTTGACACGTCGCGTTGCTCTGGTTGGTCTGACAAGTGGAGGCATTTTAGAGCGGAATTCTTCTGAGCAAAATTCGTTTATGTATCGGTGAAATAAGGTAAGATCAGATATTGCTCTTCGGTGGGACAATGGGACTAGGTTTTTGGTGATACTGGTGACGTTTACTAGTCGAACAGTTCTTCTCTGTATTGCATCAAGAACTCCGAGCCTTGACTAAGCCGCCGAATTCCATAAATGCGAGCAGTATTCAAGATTAGGTCGTATTTGGGCTTTGTAAAGAGTGGCTAAGTTAGATGAAGAAAAATATTTCCGTGCTCTAAACAGAAAGCCTAATTTCTTTCTTGCTGCAGATGCTATGGATGCAATATGTTCGTTCCATCGTAAGTCCTGGGAGATCGTTATACCAACCAGCGTGATGGAGTCTTTGTCTTGGAAGCGTTGAAATTAACAAGATGCTTTCTACCCCACTCGTCCACAATTCTCTAATCTTGATTGAGAGAAGCCGTTGTGGATCTTTTGACCTCTTCCAGAATATCGAGAGGTATGGGACGGTTGTGCGCTTTGCTACAGTGTAGGTTGCTATCATCTGCAAAACCGTGTATCGGGTTATTAGTGGCTTCTAGTAGATCATTAATGTGTAATAGAATGGTTCCTTAGTAGCCATCCTCACTATTCTTGTATGATTGGTATGCGTGTGTTTGTATGTATGTAACCTAATCGAAATGAGACTTGTAGAGTTTAAAAGAGTTCCACTCAACTTAAACTTCCTTAAAATTTGTTTAATTAGAGTCTGAAAAATTTAAAGAACGAAAATAAAAATTCAAAAACGATGTTTTTTGAGAATAACTTTTTAACGGTTGCAACGATTAATTCCATAACTTGATCAGCTCTTAACCGTAAAAAGTGAAATTGAATGTCGTTTTGAAAATCAAAATCGGTTGATTCGTTCGTGAGATATAGTTGTAAATAAGTGTTTTTCCACTATAACTTTGAGATCTTTTGACTAATTACTTTTGAACTGGGAATATTATTTTTAACAATTAAAAAACTGCATCGCTTGATGCCTTAATCATCAACGCGTTAATAAGTTATAGCTTTCCAAATATTTCCCTTTTTTTAAACTCAAGAAGATTGAAACAGCACAAAAAGTAACTTCTTGAGCTCGACGAGCTGGAAACTGAAGCAAAAATACATATTTGGTGCTAAGGATGGCTTGCAGAGTCAACCTCTTTTTAATTTTTTTTCTACAATTCTATTTATAATAACTACAACCTATTTCGAATATTGTACTACACTGAACCAAATTCGTACATAAATAGAAAGAAAGTGTTCATTACGACAATGAATTCAGGTACTGATTTTGGTCCAAAGTACGAATCATTGATTATACGAATTACGTTTCATTAAAGTATGAATACCTTTCTTTAATTAATTACTTATTTCATTCTATCTATGAACCGACGAAATCATAAAAATCAATACAATTTTCTTTAAGCCAATGAATAATGTACATTAATTCAATGAAATTTTATACGTTATGCTAATGAATAATTTCTTAATATCTATGTAAGAATTGCATTGGCTTAATGAACACAGTTCTTGCATTTAAGAACATGTTCATTATTTTAAAGAACGCGTACTTACTTGAGAATGAACCAAAATTGTTGTATTTATGATTATTATTATCATATTTATGAATACAATCTTTGTTATAAAGACATGTGATTGTAGTTATGATCAGTCTTACACCATATTTATAAATTTGAAAATAGTTACTAAGAACTTAATATTGTTCATTCTAGTTTAAGGAAATAAAATACTGGTATAATTGATGTACATCCATTTATTAATCTTCAAATTTGGGAATAACTTTAATATAACATAAAATTTTTATTTTTAAACATAAATTATTATATAAACTATACATATATTTTCGAACAAAAATTTCCTAAAGTAATTACATAAAAATACTGTATTAAATTACTCTTCTTATTTTCTTCGGTTAAAGAGTCTTTGAAGTCACCCCTTACCTGGGAACAGCAGGCGGTCTCTAAATGAGACCATTTTCTCGACCTCCGATCCAGCATGTGGTTGTATGCACTCATGACATAACAATCTATTGTTTAAATTTAAAAAATATATGGGATTAATATTTTATAAATAAAAATAAATAAACACCAGAAAAGTAAAGATTTTTTTCTGATTTCAACCATATAATATAATACTTACGCAAAATATTAAAGTTGATTCCACAAAGAACATAAAAGAATATTTAAATATAACTTTTCTTAGTTGTTATTTCTTTTATATGTTCTAACGAAAATAAATTCTTGCTAAAATTTAATTATATTTGATTTCCTCTTTTTTTTTGCGTCAGATTTTGTTGGTTGATACTTAAAATCCATTAAGGACTCACATAACTTTAGCTTCATGATCATCTAAAATTAGAAAACAACGATTTTTAGTAGGAACTAATATTAAATTAGAATGGGTTATTGTTATTTAATTGTCAATCTTAGAAAACCTTTACATTTACAGAAAATTCGTATTTGTACCACATCTATTAGGTCATACTGTCGAATTTTAAAATTGCTATTTTTGGTACCGAAATCAATTTTTATGAATTTATTAATAAAGGAGATTTTTAATCTTCTGAGAAGTGCTGATTTTCATATAACGACATGGTAGAGGCGATATTCTCATTATTAAGAATAAATAATTTATAACTTTAAGTACCCAATATTAATATTTACACTCTTTTTCAGATTTCTTTAGAAAGAATGCTATAAAATTAACAAAGATTTTAACTAAAATACAATATGACTTTAAACTCATAGTATTTTTTACACAACATAATCAAGCCGCAAATATAAAAGTAGATACCTACCTAGTATTTAATTATTAAGAATCGATATTGTAATTAATAAATTCTAATAGGTATATAAAATGAAAAAATATTTTGAACTTACCTTTAAAAACAGGATGATAATATTGTCAAACTAATATTAAACTAAATTAAAACTTTCCACAAAAATTAAAATCTTTCATCTATAGATTATAACTGCAAACTGCAACCTGAAAATAAGGACTAACCACACCACGCTAAAATGAATAAAAATGCGCATACTCAAAAGGGATTTTTCATGAACGATTTCATTGTATTAATGTACCTATTATATTTAAAGATAGCATTCATAATATCAAAGAATGTGAAACAGAGATTTAAAGATTCTGTTCATTATCGTAATGAACCATAAACATTCTACCTATGATTTTTTTAAGTACTGAAAATCATCAGTTAATGAAAGCTTATTCATTGTCTACATGAACACTGAAAATACATCAGATTTTGTGTTAAAAATTTGTACGTATTATTAATGATTTTTACGTTAACGCAATGAAAACGAAGTTAATGAACACACGACATTAATATTACGAAACAAATTTTTTTTAGTGTACATACATATTTACTTAAAAATTTTAATGATTTTCTATTCACCATTAAATTTTTGCTTTTGATCGACCATACGGCCCTTTAGCAATTAAGATCATTAGTTCGTGTTTAATATCTTATAAATTAAACATTTGCAGTGTATAGTTAAGTTTGTTCTTATATTGCCGTCTGTATTAAGCGCAGCAGAAGATGTTTAAACTTCAAAGCATGAAAAACTACGGATGATACTCAATATAAGGTTGTAATAAACATTTATATATATAATATATATTGGTTGTAAGCTACGGTTTAGAAATGAGTGAATGCCGGTTACCATCTGAATCAATAATAATAAAATCAGTTCTAAGCAAGCGATGCCTTTAAGAAAAAAATTAATTAAGAGGCTTGGATATAAATCAACGAAAACGATCACCGGTTTCAGTCAAATTCTACCTACCAGATATTCAATCCGCATTAACACCGGTCGTTTCCAATATAAACAAAGATCAAAATTTCAAAAAAATGGGCATGCTCGAGCGCGTCGTGACCACCAGTGTTTGGTAATATTTAGATGGTGAAATCATTAATCACAGGTCGGCGTTTTTGAAAAAGGATCTTTTTTCCCTTGACTGGGCGTGTCGGGCATAAAGTCCCATGATGAATATTTCAAAAATGTCGGCAAAAACGCCGAACAATTAAAACAAACTTGCCGTTGATGTCTGAATTTTTGAATTTCTATGGAATTTTCGGAAACAACATGTCTATTAACCATTCTTGAGTGAAACACAATGTCACGCGGTTAATTAGTTTTCTGAAGCTTTTGGGAATAGAGTTTGTCACAATGATATATGTTTTTGGTTAGGTTCGGTCATAATTTATAATAGTTTACTAAATATTATGCGATATTTTTATGGGTAATAGGAAGTTTCGTCGCTTTCAATTCACAATCAATTCTTCAGTGGGACAGTTTCCCTGTGGGGCGATCCGCAGCCGAGAAATCTTTTTCATAACAGTTTACCGCTAAGTTGTAATTAAATCTTATCATTACAATAAGTACCAATAAAAAGTTTATGTTTTAAATTTGAATAACAGTAAAACGACGTAAAATTAGGATGTTTTAGAATTAGAGTTGAGATATTTCAAAATATGTTAGAAATCCAGTTTGATATAGCATCACTATTATCTTGGTATTAATCTAATCTAATCTAATCTAAGTAAACCTGGCATGGTCTCTCCTGTGGAGCCCCATGACCAGGTTCGGCACCAAGAGTCCGTCCTTACATGCACTCGATGCGTGCAGGACTCTAGTTTGTTCAGCTGAAAATCAACACCATGCTGATCTTCAGGTCGGCTTGAATCCAGGTGTCCCAAATTCCTTGAGTTACTGTTGCCACAGGGCAGTTCCCTTTATAAGAGATTTGAGTCCTGTGACTAGCTCCTCAAGATGGTGATAGGATTCAGGATTCAGGAAGATGAGGAACCGTTTATAGTCCAAGGCCTCACACTCGAATAGAATGTGAGTTGCCGTCCCATCGTCCATGGCGCACAATCGGCACGAGGTGGGTTCCTGTGTCAGAATCCCCATCCTCCGAAGGTGTGTTCTGAATTGTCCATGCCCAGTAAGCAGGCCCACCAGTACTCTTATCTGACTCCTGCCAAGATTCAGTATGTCAGACGTCAGTTTTTTGGAGTAGCCTTTGAGCGTCAGCTTCGAGTGCCTCAGCCCTACAGTATTACTCCAGTGTTTGGTCGACGCTTCCCAGACCCAGTTCTTGACTTTTGTCCTTACCCAGGCTCTAGGCAGTCCCATTACAAGTTCTGGACCAGTGAATCGTGTACCGATTCACTGGTCCATCTTGGTATTAAGAAGTATATTATAAATTACTAAAACAATATAAAATGCATAAAAAAATTGAAATTAGAGTAATTTCACTTTAAATTGATTCATATGTATCGGTGTCGATGGTACAGAGATGATTTTTCTTTTAATTTTCAAAAGTCGGAACGTAATTCGAGATTAAAATTCTTTTTTGTTTCCTCCTCAAATGGCTGGAATTTATTCAATCTGGATATAGTTCAGTTACTCGGGTGCACCTCTTCAAAAAAATTTGTATGAACCCTTAAATAGAAACGAATTATCAAAAATCATTTTCTTAACAAATTTATTACCAAGTAGAATCAGTTTCTAGCCAAATCGGAATTTTCCATATTATTAGAGTTAATTAATCCTTAAAGCACGTTTAAAAACCGACCCATAGTTTAATGATAATAAAAAAACTGTTTAGCCAAAGTAAAGCTACTTGATTTTGGGTAGTGTTAATAAAATATCATTTTTTTTAGACACTCACAAAAAATAAAATAATAACAATTAAACATGATTAAAATCGATTTAGTTGTAATTTAAAGAAGTTTGCCGAGATTTCCTGATTACAACCAGAAAGAGTCGATAATTTTACTGTAACACCGCTTACGGCAAATTTTTGAACTACAACTATTTAAGTAATTCCCAATTCCCACCGATATAACCAGGGTAACAATAGTCTGTTGAAATTGATCTTTATACAAAACGATCAGATAGATCATTACAAGATTCGACAAAATTAGGTAGGTATAATTTGTTTAGTTTGTACTTTGGCGCCCTTATATTGCATGTTTGAGGGAGACTGATAAAATTTTTTAAAGAAGATTAAAAATTAAGTATTTATTTACTCCAAACTTTCAAAAATTGTCAAGATTAAAAAAAATAAGAAAATCCTTTTCTGTATCGTTTTTGATTTATAACGATATCTAATTTATAATTTAAAACTTTAAACCATTGCGACATAATGTATGTAATATTTAAGTAACTAAATTAAATAAAAAACATAACCTTTTTCTGTATTTATTATATAGTATCCAGACATGAAAACTGACCCAGTAATGGCAATTCACGGACAGCTTTAAGAATGTTTACTAAAATATAATCGTGAAGCCCACAATTTGCATAATACAGCTGTTAGTTAGCAGTTTTAAAGTGAATTTACGAAGCAGATGTTTTGATTGAGTCAGTGTAAAAGTAATTAAGACTTGTACCGGACAAGAGATACATAATATCACCTGAGTTATAGCTCTAAATATCGTCGCATTTTATTATTTATTCATGCAAATTACTAATTACTTTTCCTCGTACTTTTAGCCAGTGCAGGCGAATGTGTTTGATCAAATCATATCTACGTTTCACTATTTTATATAAAGCCTTTAGGTAAACTAAAAATATTTGTTAAATATACAAATTTCTTGAAGCATATTTAATCAGCAATGTTAAATAGACAATCGTCCATACTGTTCTTTTATTATAGAATGTTAAAGCTCTATTTAGGCAATTAATTCCATAAAATGTCGTACACAAAATAATAGTATCTCCAAAATGTTTATAAACTATCATTCTTTAGCGAAAACTTATTCTTCATAGTGTCCCGTAAATACTTATAATAGCAATTATCCCACAAATAGAAATCTATCTTTAGCTGCATTTTCTTGAACCATAGTTTTGGTCTTTCTCCCAATAAAATAAGACCAGTTAATTTACTTTTTGGTGTTTTATTTATTAGAAGAGATGTTAACGTGTTTCAGCTTTTTTACATTCGTTTACGTTCTCAAACTGTGGGGCGCCCCCCCTCCCAGTGGTCGTTGGAAGTTGGTAAGAGGGGCCGAGTAAATTGAATAGCAAAAATGTTAAGACCGATTAATACATTTTTTTTGCAAAATATTGAATTACAAACCTATTCTAACCAAACAAGTTTTAAATATTCTTAGAAAGCAAGGACTAATGGCTAACAGGCATGCTTTTTGACACACAATCTCTGTAAATTGAGTTTCACATTGGAAATGGTGACTTTTAGTTCCTTTTCTAGTTAAGGCTTACTTCAATATTTAGATTTTAACGAAGTAACAGCAAAAAATTTTGTTTCACAAAGATGGGAAAAACTAACAAAATCCTTATCGCCTTGGCTTTTATTACTAAGAAGTTATATGTAAGTTCGATCCAGAAATTTGTTAAAGATTTGGTACTGAAATCCATTTTTAGTAAAGTGTTGGACGAAACGTATGTTAGTTGTTCTTCTTCTTCAGGGAGAGGCAGGCCATTAGGTTTACTGTCAAATGGATTAAAAATCCAATTTCAATTGAAAAAATTGATATATTCTTGTGCAAGTATCGTCGGAAATTCGTACTTATTTTTCTAAATGGTTTTTAAATTATATGATTTTTCCTTACAAAATTCACGCATTTTACTAATATATTTCTTGTGCAATGTTTTGAGGTGCTTCTTCAGTTTATTGGTTTTTAAGCTATGAACTGCTAATACCGGAATTTAGGTAAGCTTGGTCATATTTTCGTATTTTAGACTTTTATCCAAGTAAAGTACAAGGTTCTTCCTCGTTTAGTTTTTATTTGGCTTCAATTAGCAATTTATCCATGTTTACAGCGTAGAAAATATTGTAATTGTATTGTAATGCAAAAATTGGCTAAAAACAAACGCCACTCCTGTAAACGCGCTTCTCCATTAATAGTCGCGCATCTAGACTCGAGACATTAAGATGGCGTTCAACATCTTTCGCGAAACATCATTGTTTGACGCACCAAGAACATATGACTATACTAGCTGAACATACACTGTACCCTAGTCTATTTAATGCTCGCAACACAAAGAGGGTCGCAAAATTGTTTGAAATAAAATGGGAAGGCGTTAAGCATGAGTGTTATAAACCGCCGTCCTAAGATACGGTTGAAGGGTTTCTTTTTAGGAAATATAAATATTTCTCTTTTTCATGTTTTCGCTTTTGTTACATCTCTAATACAGTGATGTTTTATGTAGATTGTATTTGAGAATCTGTTTGTTTAATTTTTGGTTTTCATTGCCACGCAAGAGATTTTTGGTAAATTAACAATCAGATTTTCTACAATGTATTTTCCATTGATATTATCCAATCAGTTTTAATGGATTTTGTTTCGAAGGAAACGTTTCACAAAATTATTGGTCCCTAATTTATCCCGTAGATGCATCCTTTCCTAGTGGAACGCAATTAGACTTTAAACAGGTCAGTTCTCTTACTACAAAATTTGTAAATAAATTTTTCCTCTTCTTATATTAGAAGAAGTGACGAGAAAAGGATAATAAGTGGTCCAAAATTTCCGACTTCTATAATCATAAGAATTAACTTTCTATTATAGAAAATTTGTATTATCTCTGTTTTGGTTTAATTTCACTTGCGACTTTTGGAACTAAGATCCCTACGGCAAGCTTGGATAAGATAGGGATTTTGCTGCGTGACCGAACTGAAAAAAATGTAATAGTAAAAAACCGTAACGAAAAACCGTTAAATGAGCTGGGTTCGATTCCCGGCCAATGCAATTTTTTTTGTATATATCTCTTAACATTTACCTTTTTTTGTTAAAGTAATATGAAATATAATTTTTAAAAATCTTGATAGTTAAAAGTAGTTAGGAAAGGTGAGAAAAAATAAATGTATACATTACTCTTTAAAGCTCACCTTGAATTTTAAAGAAGCTTCTTTCTTAACCCCAAGATTTCACTGATTTTGATATATTGAATGTTAAATGAGACGTGCGCAGGCGCTACAGTCGTATACACAAGCGAGTAGTGTTATGTGTTGATTCTACATTAGCCGAAGGAACTTAGTTCCTACCTGGTGTCCCACGACACCATTTTAACTTGTTATAATTCAAAAAGTTTGAACACAAATATAAATAAAAAAAAAGTTTTGCCATATCTAAGTACGAATAAAAAAAACCTTTATTTTAAAACTGGTGTAAAGCCGCTGGTATCGAATTAACAGACCCATATTAATAGAAAAAAGCTTTGAGCAAATTAATACACTCAAATTTGAATATATAACGCGGCATGTATATTAAACAAGAAACAAATTACGTTCTTTAACGTTTTTCAACTATAATAAACGCTCTTCTTTATTACCGACACCATAATATAGTTACTTTTTTATCGTTATTAGATGGTTTTACGCTAAAAATTTCTCATATAAACGGCACATAATGCTATTTGCTTTCCTTTGATCTACAGATCTAGCTGGTTACAGCAAGTAGTTAGCGGTTATAGTTTTTAATAAAATAGAATTTTTTAGATGGTGGTTAATCAGTGAAAGAATTTTCATTGGCATATGAAATATTAAAAACGGCATATAGAGTAAAATTTTATGTGTTAATTTCTAATGAAATGTTTTTTTATTAATTTATTATGTTTTTAAATGATTGCTAAGTAGGTAAGTATATATTAATATGTTATTATATATACCTAAATAAAATGTTATTAGCAGTTGGGATTATAACTTAATTAAAATTATTTAGCTACAAAAATTAATAAAATATTAAAAAAATGTCTACGAAAATCAGATCTTGTACAAAAATACATATTTCCTTATTTAACAGATATCAGGGTACTAGAATAATCTGAGTTATTCTTTATTAAACAGACACATTGTTCCAGATACAACTTGCCGCATTTTAAACATTGTTTAATATCCTTTATCTTGTTCTCATCACAAGCGTAAAAAATACATCATTTTTATTTCCGAGTTATTTTCTCTTCGGTTAAATCTGATGGTAGGCCCTATTAACCGCTATCACCGTGTATAAAGAAATACAGAAAAGTACAATAATTGATTCGTTATCAATTAATTTGATATACAGGTTGAAAATAGTATGAGAAATAAACAAATGTAGGTAGTGCAAAGTTATAAATAAATGTCTCATATTACAAAAATTGTTTAAGATTTATTATTACTGCTAGTTATAAAAATAAATCACACCTCAATGAACAACACAAACGAGTGACAAGTCGCGAAAAATTTATAGAGCCATATAAGGCGGCTCGCACACCAGAGCAATATGCAACTAGCAACTAGCAACATGCAATAAGCAACAGGCAACATATTTTGTTGTTCTTCGCATACCAAAGCAATAAAAAATCACTTATTGAAAATATCGTCTGATGAAGACGAAGTGATAATGTTGTGGCAAATTTTAAGTAGAAAGAAAAGAAAAAGGAGACGATATTGGATTTATCCAGCATTTGAAGCGTTGAGTAAACATGGAGCCAGTATATGTGTTTAAGAATTAAAAACGCATCCCACACAGTTTCAAAACTGTTACCGAATGAGTCCGCGTACTTTTGAAATACTCTAGTCAACATCTTCAAAAACGTGAAAAATTAAAATAAAGGTCCTAAAAATATGAGCGATAGCTCATTGGATTCGGAATCATCTGTAGAAAAATGTTTTTAAAGGAAAAGTGTGCAGGCAAAAAATTGCAATTGTTATTAACAAAATAAGATGAAAAAAAAACAGATGTTTATGTTTTTGTTAATAACTCGAAAAATATTAATATTTAAGCAATTTTGAAAAAAGCTCGTTAAAGAGGAGGAAATTTCCGAAAAAAAAGTCCGTCCTCCCGGAACTCTATCTCCATTATTTATAACTTTAATTTGACGTTGAAAATGGGGCTTTGAGCGGCTTTTACGGCATACGCGCGTTACCGCTAAACGGTGTTTATCAGATAAAATATTTTTTTTATGACATAAAATGTTATTTTAAAAATTTGAAAAAATTCCAGTATTTTCCTAACACTTGAAAGAATCTAAATCAGTTGGAAAAAGCAATTTATCACTGTTTTTCAAAAAGTTATTCAATTGTTAACTAACAAATTTTTTCCTAATATCTGTTGACATAAACAATGGGATAAAAGGTATACATAAATGGCCTAAAAATTTGAAACTTTGTGGAGCCCTTTTCATATGTATACTTTACAAGATTCTGTGATAAATGTTTATAAAAGTTTATTAATTTGTTAATTATGATTTTTCATAACTATTGCAAAATATTGCGAAAAAGTAAAGAAAAATATAGAATTTTTCCAAATAAATGCATGTAGTATCTAATAAACAATAAATACGAATTTAGTCTTAGAATCATTTGAAAGAGAAACTTATTTTCTATAAAAAACTCCTGAATATCCTTTATCATATCTCCAATAGTTTAAAAGATATATAATTTTTTTAATTGGCAAGTTATTTGGCGCTACAGTTAACGTGACGTATGATATTAGAAAGTATTATTAACAAATTAGTAAACTTTTATAAAGATTTATCGGAGGATCTTGTAAAGTATACATGTGAAAAGGGCTCCACATAGTTTCAAATTTTTAGGCCAATTATTTATACCTTTTATCTCATTGTTTATGTCAACAGATATTGGGAAAAAATTTGTTAGTTAACAATTGAATAACTTTTTGAAAAACAGTGATAAATTGTTTTTTCCAACTGATTTAGATTCTTTCAAGTGTTAGAAAAATACTGGAATTTTTTCAAATTTTTAAAATAACATTTTATGTCATAAAAAAAATATTTTATCTGATAAACACCGTTTAGCGGTAACGCGCGTATGCCGTAAAAGCCGCTCAAAGCCCCATTTTCAACGTCAAATTAAAGTTATAAATAATGGAGATAGAGTTTCGGGAGGACGGACTTTTTTTCGGAAATTTCCTCCTCTTTAACGAGCTTTTTTCAAAATTGCTTAAATATTAATATTTTTCGAGTTATTAACAAAAACATAAACATCTGTTTTTTTTCATCTTATTTTGTTAATAACAATTGCAATTTTTTGCCTGCACACTTTTCCTTTAAAAACATTTTTCTACAGGTGATTCCGAATCCAATGAGCTATCGCTCATATTTTTAGGACCTTTATTTTAATTTTTCACGTTTTTGAAGATGTTGACTAGAGTAAAACGTTAATTCAGCTGATAGCCCCTCATATTACTAAACAAAAGAGACCAATATCTAACCAAAAGGTTCGGGTTTGGTTCGCCAAAAAACCCTTAATGATCTAACACTGCTTAATAAACGAAATATTGGCAAATTATGGGCAATATAGTTGCTTTTCAACCGGCACGTCGTGTTGCTAGCAACAAATGTTGCTCGAGAAAGGCGATAGCGATATCGTATTGCGTCGGTGTGCGAGTTCTACAAAAAATGTAATGGAAAAACATATTGGCTATAATATTGCTTATTGCATGTTGTAAGTTGATAGTTGCATATTGCTCCGGTGTGCGAGCCGGCTAAGACTTTTAGCTATATAAGTACCTATGTTTTCTTGAGATTAATCGAACATTTTAAGTTTTAGTTTTGATACTTAGGCCCTATTATCCCACAGGCCTTATTACCCACATCTACCATATTATATACATGAACATTTAGCACTGAAAAATTTTTGTAGTCGTTCGATTCCGCATAATTTTATTAAATTTCAAAACGATTTTTTAGATAGCTACGTATAATCAAAAATTCGTTTCGATGCAAAAGATATCCTACGATATAAGTATCTAGTATTTAAAATTTTTATGTGAATATTAGTAATGCCATTCAACCAAATTATAATCGGTAATAAATACATCAGTATCTCTTATACTTTCTCTTGTTGAAATATTATGAAAAATGAATAGTGTAAAGTTGTCCATCATCAGTAGAAAATTTCGATTAGTCCCGGACTTCCGAATGCTAAAAGTTCATTTAGTACAATGAATTTTTAACAGAACTCTCTTTCTTAGAAGTCTGTTGTAGGTCTTAAGAACTACATTTTGGCATGGAAATTAGTTTTATAAAAT
The DNA here is from genome assembly GCA_964028335.1 of Altica lythri. NCBI lineage: Eukaryota > Metazoa > Arthropoda > Insecta > Coleoptera > Chrysomelidae > Altica > Altica lythri. Next base: position 46,372,574 of record OZ034805.1, on the reverse strand, counting down.
TAAAAACACGTGTCGGTATTACTGTACAATTTTTTTACTATATATACATATATATGGATATAATTAAAGCAATACATCTTTTTTTGCTTTAAAGTTCAATAAATAATTCTTATGATTTAAGTTGCTAATTTTTTACGAATAGCAATAGGTCTACTTTGATAATCTAGCCACATACTGTCAAATAGTGTTTTGTGATAAAACACATATTCGTTACAAAAATTGTTAAAGATTACATTTGTTAGCAGGTGTTGTGTGGTTAGTAGTGGTTGTTTCAAAAGTTTTAGTGGCAGAGATTTATTAGAAAAAGACGCGGTAAAAGCATTAACTTTACTGTCAGAAAGATACTGTATGTTGCTAATTTTTTGGGAAGAAACAATTTCACTACAAGTCGTATGGTTAAACGCCTTAACCAGACAGGATCTTACATTCGGACACCTGAACAAGGGCGCAAAAGGTCTACAAAGCTTTCTGTGTGTGTCTTCTTAAAAACAGGACAATCACTGGTACCTACAATGTTGCCATATGAGTTGGCTATTGCACTCATATCGTCTCAAGCTGTAAGAAGACGTTTTGAATGAAGCTTGATGGAAAAGTAGAAGACCGGCGAAAAAACCTTTGTTGACCATAGAGAACACAAAGTTGCATTACGACGTTTTGTCGTAACCATAAAAACTGGACGGTTGACAATTAGAATAATTAGAAGAGAGTTTTGTTCTCAGATGAGTTTAGGATCAACTTAAAATCTAGAGAAAGATTAAGCGGGCTGCTATATTGTTCACAAAATTCCATTTGGTGGAGTCACTGTTATGTTTTGGGGAGGAATCTGTTTTAATGGCCACACAGAATTGGTTCTTATCTACATAAGATTTATAAATGTGGATTATTATCTCGAAAATATCGTTTTTGATCATGTTATGCCCTTTGATACCTTGGTTGGTTTGAATTGTGTATTTATGCTAGATAATGCTAGTTTCCACGTGGCTAGGCAAGAGATTAACCACGTAAATGTAATTGATCTTGAGTTAATGAAATTGCCAGCCAACAGTCCCGAGTTAAATCCCATAGAATATCTATAGGACGTAATTAAAAAAAGTTCGTAGTGATAGGCCCTCACCTGTTAACCATAATTTACTGTTAGATGCAGTAATAGCAAAGTGGAGGAGTATTTCCCAAAAATTTGATCTCCAGTATGCCAAGTCGAATGAATGGAGTAAGAGGAGGAAGGCCATATACGGTACTAGGCACATTTGAAAAACTTTAATTCAGTTGTTTACATTTTTTATGTGTACCTACTTAATTTTTAGTGAAATGTTTGTGATATTAATTAATTATTAAATAAAAAGGGTTTAAAATACGGTCTTCTCGTCCCGATTTCTGTTTAAAAGAATTGCTGTGTTTAAAATTTAAGCTTATTTAGCTAAGAGGTGCATTACAAACGAGTGGAAAAGTTACACGAGTACGTAATACCTCTTACCACTCGAGTTACGTACTATGCTTTATCTATGACTCAATATTTTAATTTTAATTCTAAATATTTGACATCTCTAAAAAAGTATATAACGTACGTACTGTACTGTTATCTACTCATTTGACAGTAAATGTCATTTATACTCATTGTCACCATGCAGGGTAAGTAAGCTATAACGCACATTTGTGCGCAATGAAACGTCATTCCAACATGACATTTCGTTACGCACAACTGTGCGTTATAGCTTACTTACCCTGCATGGTGACAATGAGCATAAACGACATTTACTGTCAAAGGAGTAGATAAATAATATTACCTATTAGATACAACAGTAAAACGTATTCATAAATTCTTTAAAATTAAAATATAGATAATTCTAAATAAATTTTTGTTATCTATATAGAACAATTGTTTAAAAAACTTCTATACATATGTTAAATTTCTACGAATACCATCACCATAAGCTTCAACGGAATTCCCGTAACACAAAACCATAAATACCTAAACCGAGAAGAAAAATCTTGGAATAATCATTGTAAATTACCAACTGCAGTTATACGGCTTTCCGGTATAATTTGACACTAACTACGGCTACTGGTGTCCCACAGGGACCTCAACAATACAATCATAAAACTCAAACTCAAAACAGTCACTATTTTAGGCCATTATGACTTTGGAAACGTTGCATATTTGCAATTGTGTTACGGTGGATTAGTGTTGCTTAAGTTGGCTTTATCTTTTCAAATTCACATCATGTTTTTATGATTTCGAAACAGAAGACTTGCTTAGAGGACGTTATGTGTCTGATTTATGGGACTAATGCTTGTTACTGGTATTAATGTTTCTTATTTAAAGATCTATAGCAATTCGATATAGTAGATTATGGGAATGGACAGATTCTTACACATTTTATTACAGAATTTGATATAGTGCTTTTTCTAGAATACATCGCCTAATCTCAAAAGAAAGTGAGAAAAAAAGCAATAAGTATAGAAAATTATATTTCTACTACAAGCACACAAGTTTTTACATCGGATTCAAATAAAATTGATTTATTTGATTTATTAATTAACATAAAATTGATACATTTCAAATACTAAAATTTGTAATGCAAATTTTGATAGTTTTTATCAAGCACAAAAAAGGAGGTAATTAAAAATATGTACTGTGAATATAAATTTAACCCGTAACATTTGTTTTTACGGTACAATGCTTCTGCCAATTGAGCTTTCAGGATAATTTATAGTAATGCAGTCGATTAAATTTTAATTGTCTACCTTATATAATTATTCTAAAGGAACAAATAACACAGGAATATATGTAGAATGTTCCATGGCAGATCCTGCACCAAACTCCATAACAAACTAAATTTTAAAGGAAAATGTAAAAAATACAGTTTGTCAGGGATGATTTTTGTCTTTACCCGACAATACTTTCAAAAATTAAACTAGTAAGGTATATATAGTAATTCCGTCGATAAAGGCAGAAACAGACTACCATCTCGTCACGTGAGTTCAAGTGACCTCACACAGGCTCACGTCAGGGCCAAAAAGTGTGCGCAATGTTGTTTTGTATGGTTCGATTTAAACGAGAACTACACTAAAGTTACCTTATATATATATCACGTCACGTCACAAACTTTTCGTTTGATTTAACTTTGTTGTTTTCTGCGTTTTAATAAGAAAATTTCGAGAGAAAACATATTTTACGAACAAAACTAAATTTTAAAGAAAAATGTAAAAAATACAGTTTGTCAGGGATGATTTTGGTCTTTACGCGACAATACATTTAAAAATTAAACTAGCAAGGTAAATATAGTAATTCCGTCGATAAAGGCAGAAACAGACTACTATCTCGTCACGTGAGTTCAAGTGACCTCACACAGACTCACGTCAGGGCCAAAAAGTGTGCAATGTTGTTTTGTATGGTTCGTTTTGAACGAAAACTACACTAAAGTCACCTTATATATTGATATGAATTTTTCTTCAATGGTGCACGTTCTTTCAATGAAATGTTGGAACGTGGTCATGATTTTTAAATCGGTTGTCTGGATTAAGTATTTTTTTTATATTGTATTTGTTTTTGTTTAGTTTAGAGATTGTTTGATGGATGGGGATTATTATTATTATGATGATAGATTGTCAAGAGTTGTAATTTTGAAAAGTCATTTTAATAAAAAATTTAATAGAAAGAAATTTTATTTAAAAGGTGAATAAAAAAAGTATAAGAATAATTAGAAAGTAATAAAACATATTGAATTGATTAAATGGATTTGAATTTATAAATACTAAAAGTAAAGACAAAGTAAAAAGTAAACAAAATAAATATTAGAAGAATTGATAGAAATATTTAGGTAGCAGATATTAAACAAAAAGAGCAGAAGGAAGTTAACAATTACAGAAAAGCAGTGTGGTCAGGGCTGGAAAGTGGTAGGAGGAGATAAAAAGCAAGAAATAGAAAGTAGCAGAAAGAAGCAGTGAATAGGAAGAAATCAGAAATTTGAAGGTATAGAGAAAGGTTGAAGAACAGAAAAAGGAAGTAGAGTAGAAAGAAGAGGAAGAAAATAAAAAATTTTATATTTATAATTTTTGTAATTTATTTTTAGGACAATTAATTTAAAAATTTTGGAATCCACGACCGATAACTTTATTGAAAGTGGGTGTTCCAGAAGGAGGATCCATTTCAATATATCACGTCACGTCACAGACTTCTCGTTTGATTTAACTTTGTTGTTTTCTGTGTTTTAATAAGAAAATTTCGGGTACATCAAGTAATATATAATCAAAAATCAAGTGAAAATCGTGATCAACATATTCGCCAAGAACCTTTGGAAGAAATTGAAAGAGAACTATAGAAAATTATAAGATATTAGATAGGTATTAAATCTTCTTCTCCGAACACATTTTATTGTCAAACTGCCATTGTTTGAAATGAAATAGTTCTTATAATTCTCTCGAGCTTTGAAAGCTTCGCAACTGCAATTTCTTCTAATAGAGGAAAAATTTAACAACACTTGTTGCGTTAATTAGGTGTCAGTTTCAAACATTTTATCTTCGCATGGCACATTTTGCACGATGTAAGGACAATTTTGTCATAAAAATTGGGTTGTACTTCTAAACATCTCCAACGAGAACCTAATATTCCAAACGCAATTTCTTTCTTTTTTATTTATATCGTGTAAGTAATCATACTCTGTTTAGGTTTCTATGACATTAATCCAAAACTATACAACCACCTACACTTTCCAGTTCTTCTTCCCATTCCGAAGAACTAATTGAGCTGTCAAATTCATTCGCCATCGAAAAACAAACACTGCACTAAACCAATGAAATCCTTATATCACGAAACTTGCTTTAGGCGTGATAGCAGTAGGTTTCTAAGCATGATATTACCATAAAAACATTATAATGTGACGGCATATAAACTAACGTGACGTGATAGTAGTCTATTTCCACCTTAAAACTTCTAGTCACAGTTTAAAAATGAAATAGACTGTAAAAGACTTGTACACGCTTACTGGAGTAAGAGGAACAGGAAAACAAGTATTTTTCTTAACGAAGCGTGTATTGCAAATAATTATAAATTGTTAGCTGAGCGCTTTCGGCCTAAACACCGGCCATCATCAGAGCTAAAACTAATTAAAAAATTGATACAATTGACTGAAATAAACAAATTGTAAACTTACGTCAAGGTAAATCAATACCCCAGGGGAGAAAATGAAAGGTAGACTGTACAGTCATCCAAAATTAACCTATCCATAGGAACTACCAAATGGTGGTCGAAAAATCAACATCAAAGTTAAAACTTTCAAGCTCTTAGAAAAAGAGAATGAAAGGGAAATTAAAATTAATATTAATATTAGACCAGTCAACGACGGAGCTGAAAGAAAATTTATTTTTTAAAAATCAGGAAAAAAATAAGAAAAAAGCTCGAACTTACTGTGAGGCATCAAAGAAGGAGAAAAGCCAAATCAGGTACAAAAAGAAGCTCGCACAAGGCATTAGAGTGGTTAAAGCCAATTAGTGAGTAAAATAATGGAAAATCCGGTCGGCTTCTGGGTCTAACATCACTAAGTCCGACTGCGAAACAGAAGGTCCATGCTACTGAGAAAGATGGTGGTACGTAGTAAAAGTCGTGATATTAATTTTAATTTCCCTTTCATTCTCTTCTTCTAAGAGCTTGAAAGTTTTAACTTGTAAATGTTTGATGTTGTTTTTTCGACCACCATTTGGTAGTTCCTATGGATAGGTTAATTTTGGATGACTGTACAGTCTACCTTTCATTTTCTCCCCTGTGGTATTGATTTACCTTGACGTAAGTTTACAATTTGTTTATTTTAGTCAATTGTATCAATTTTTTAATTAGTTTTAGCTCTGATGATGGCAAGTGTTTAGGCCGAAAGCGCTCAGCTAACAATTTATAATTATTTGCAATACACGCTTCGTTAAGAAAAATACTTGTTTTCCTGTTCCTCTTACTCCTGTTCCTCGTACAGTTTAAAAATATTACTGGTTAAAATCGTTTCCCACAAAACTTCTCTTTAGATCAACAAAACAAGGGAGTGAAACTTTTTTTATTCAAAATCTGATTCTTTTACTGACTATTTAGCATTAAATCATAAATCCATACCCATATTATATAAAACCATTCCCATATTATATAAAATTATACCCATATTATTTGATACCATACCTAAATTATAAGTCTGAAATATTCATAGTGTTATGATTTGTAATATATTACAACAAACAAATTATAATGAACAATCGATACGGATGAGAGATAAAAACAATAATTTTACAACAAATTTTGAGCTAGCAAAGTTAAGAGTCCACTTGAAAATGTAAAGTGTTCTACAGCCTTCCGTTTGAGATAATAGAATGTATCTTCGAATAAGCAATCCAGTTCTGCTGTTGTATTGTTTCTTTGTCTTTGTTTAAAGACATTACAAAGTGCGCCAGGGAGTTGGCTCATCATTGCTTTGTCTTTGTTTTTAGTTGCAGACGCGAGTTTTATGAAGTGGCTTCGGAAACGGGAAACACTGTATGGAAAACTCGATACTGACTACTTCATCTTTAGATGAGTGTACGGTTTGTGATTTTAGCGGATATTCGAGAAAAGAAACACTTGAAAATTGAATATTGAATAAAATCACGGATTTGTAAAATTATTATTTAATCAGGACACCAGATATTTTATAGGTCGTTTCAAAAAAATAATAGATACTTATAGAAAGACACAATGTCTAAAAATCAGTAATAATAATAATAATAATAATAATAATAGTTTTATTGAATAAGTTACATAGAATACAGAGTAAATGTAAGTATAATAATGCAAAGCAATAAAAAGTACTCATTAAGAAAAATAATATAATTTAAAGATTCAATAACAATAAAACAAGCAATCAATGCCACAAGGAAATAAATGCGCGTGTGGCTTATAGATATGTTTCTTATATCGCTAATAATAATTAATAATTAAATTATTTACAACATAATTAGAATTTTTTTTTTCATTTTTTTTATTTTTTGTTTTTTTTTTAATTTTATTTTTTTTTATTCTATTTTTTTTTATATGCATATTTTATATTCTGTGTTACTAGATGTCCATCCCTACCTTAAAGCTATTCGGATAAACCCCGTAAGGCAGAAACTTTTACGATATTATTTCAAGCAATCCATGAATGTTTTGTCTCGGTTGCATGTGTAGCCAGTTTTTTACTTTATTTTTATATAGAGAGTATGAGTTTATTTTTCTTATTTCTGTTGGTAGCATATTATAGATTTTAGGTTTAAGAAAATTGAGGCTTTTTTGGCCTATGGTCTTATTTACTGTAGGTACGTATAGAGTTTCTTTTTTATTACGTGTATGGTAGTTGTGCACTATTGCTTTGGTATACTTTTTGTCTCGGAATTGGTGTACTGCTAATGCAAAACAAAATAACTTTCTTATATCGAAAACTCCACTTTCTTCGTATAGTAATTCCGTTGGAAATATTCGAGCTTTACCAAATATAATTTTCAGTATCCATTTTTGTATTACTTCTACTTTATCATAGTAATGTTTTGCAAGTCCTCCCCATGCTATTATCCCATAGAATAAATGCGATTGAACTAAAGCATAATATAGGATTTTTAGCTCGCCAGTACTGCAAAATTTTTGGCAGATTTTAAATTTTGGGATGAGGTATCGTAATTTTTTTGTTAAGTGCTCGCTTTGAATATTCCATCTCAGATGGCAGTCTATGTAAATACCCAGATACTTGACATTATCTTTTGAACTTATTTGAGAAATTCCATTAGAGTTCTTCATAGTCAGTTTCTTGTATTTTGGCATATTGCTGCTATAGCTTGTGAACGGTACAAAATTGGTCTTGTTCATGTTAACGGTAAGTAATTTATCTTGGAAAAAATCAGTAACTATGCTAAAGTCATTTTTAATTTAATTTTTTAGGTCCTCCCAAGTCCGGTCTTCGTAAAAAATCGCCGTGTCGTCAGCAAAGCTGCATATATCGCCACATGTAGGTAAGTCGAACAGTTCGTTGATATATATTGTGAATAGTATAGGTCCCAGTATTGTGCCTTAGGGCACCCCGTATTTAATTTGACGAAAACTGCTATTGCTTTTGCCAACACTTACACTAATGCTTCGTTCTTCTAAATAACTTTTCATCAACTCAAAACAGTTTCCACGAAAGCCTATATTTTGAAGGGTGTTTAATAATTTAGTATGGCTGACTGTGTGAAAGGCTTTGGCAGATCCACGAAGATGCATATTGCAGGTTTTTTTTCATCCATCGCTTTGTATATTTTTGAAACTAGATGTTCTATGGCATCTTGTGTTGACCTGTCCGTCCTAAATCCGTACTGTTTATCGGATATAAAGATAAGAAGTAAGAATAATATAAATAAGAATTATGTTGGTTTAAATGTGAAATTTAAAAAGAAACACATTATCAAAAATACTATTTCAACAAATTTAGGTACTTTACAATTTGGTTTTCTTATCTTATCAATGGGTTAAAACTTGTACTATTTAAAATATATAATAATAGCATATGTCCTAAAAATTTTGGCACAAAAATTTATTGGATTTTATATTGAAAACATTGTTTTAAACACAAAAAAGTTATCGAAAATTAGAATTTAATACTTAACGAAACTATCGAACTATGTGAAGTGGTCCATTTTGCTCTACCAGACTCAATTTTTTTCGAATGTCTCTCATGAGGTCCTGGACGGAATTTAGATTAATTTCTCAGTTTTTCGTAAATTCTCTGTCCTAATTGTTCTTCATCTTGGGCTTTCCAGCTTCCTTGATAAACCTTTCTAAACAGCACAGCCCAAAAATCATTTGTTGGGGATCCTGCCGCAAGTTTGAAAGAGAACAAAAGGTATGTGGTGTTGTCGAAGTCACTTTTGGGTATTTCCTAAATAATAGTATGATGCTAGATCTGACAAAAACATAATACTATCATAAACATGATGTTCGTGGACTAATTGAAGCAATTTGAAAAGGCAGAACTACTACTTAAAGCTTCATCCCTCACTCTTCCCACAAAAGGTCGAGATACACCGCTGTTGCGCATCAGACAAGGATTTTAACTACAAATTTATGATTGCATCCAACATTACCAGAGCGTTTCTGTACGTTGTCGTATACAATCTATACTTTTCCTTTATTTTAGAATTGCTCAAACTGAAATACTTTTCGGTACCTTCAATAATGATTTTATCATTGCCAAAGTGTAGCCGCCACAGTAAACGACAGCATCTGGTAGTTGCACTTGAGAGTAGGTATTTAGGACACTTGTGTCTGTTTCGATATTAAAGACTATTCCACCTTGATTCCAACGATGTCATACACTTAGAATATCTGTATTGAAGAGCCAAGCTCCTTGTTGGCATTTCAATCTGTTCTTAACAGAAAGGGTACTGATAAAAACTTTGAGAAGGTTGTTAGAAGATAGATAAAAGAACGTTGAGACATTTTGGCTTTAATTTCTCTGAGATCGGGATTAGTTTCCTCTATTTAATTAATAAATAAAACTGATTTAATCTAATTATAAAGACAAAACTATACTTCCAGAAACAGCTTTTATAGTTCAGCAGCTGTAAAAACCATTTGCAGGTATAGGTATACGAAAGTTTAATATAATAATATCCAAATTTAATCTGTATACAAGCCGTTTCACGGTAATTTTTCATATAAAAAATTTATTCAAGCAGTCAGGCCGGCCTGCAACAGTAAAATAAGACATATTATAATCAGAGAGCCAGGTCGTCATATAAACATCTGTATTATTATAAAACGCGGTATTTACAATAACATCAAGACGAGCATCAGAATGCTTATTTATGTTTTCGGCATTTTTGTCGGAGAGTTTTTGAGGCTGGTAACTTTTGTTTGGCCACCGAATAGTCAGATGTAGTCAATGGAGATCTCTCAACGCTTGAAAAACGTCCACAATCAGCATAAATAAATACTGAATACTGATATTCTTGTCCACTCTAATCGCCAGTTGGTTCATTATTTAGAAAAAAGTCTTAAAAACTATTTAATACTTCATTGTTAAATTGATAAATTTATAACATAAAATAATTGTGTGAAAGATTTTTAGTATGTTTTCTTTTTATTAATTGGAAGATTTTAATTAAAGTATTTATTATTAATAAAAGGTTAAAGGGTCAGAAGTCGCTTAACTAGGTACTGCATAGCTGTTAACATGTACCAATATTTTATCAGTTATTTTTAGTTATAATGTGGAAAACGGAAAATCTTTCAACTTCCAACTTCTCAGATTAAGGTCATACTTCGAAGTCACGAATCATTGGGTTTCGTTGGTGAAATGTTTCAAAGTCTTTCTGCAACCAAAAAAAAGCTTCCTTTTTATACAATGGTAAAGATTTGGTATTGTTAATAAAGTATGTGGATAGATACTAATCAAGCAAACCATTATTTAAGATACCTCTCATGATAGTTTTAAAATTTTTAAAATTTTAGAAATTATTTAAATATTCAATATATTAAATGTTTTTAATAAGAAATTGAAAAAATTGTCGCATCTAACAGGAGACAAACTCGCAACCTTTGCCTTTACACGGCAACAATTTAACAACTAAGCTATGAATGATTAATAATTATTTCGCTTTTTAGTCATTAAATTCCACTCATATCACATGTGACACTTACTAACTTTCTCTCTAAGCACATAGGTATAGCATGACGTTAATAATAGAGAGATTTTGTCAAATGGACAATTGAAACATTGAACTCTAAGTACGTTTTTTTTGCCACCTGTCTTATATTTTTAAGTGCTTAAGGACAAAGTGGGGTTCCAGGACACGTAGGAATAGAAGGAAATGAAACAGCAGACAAGCTGGCAAAAAAGGAGCTGAAACCCCATACCTGGGACCAGAACCATCCTGTGGAATCAGCAGTAGTACAATCTTAGAAAAACTAAGGAAAAAAATGGATAGCGAAAAATCCAAGTACTGGAATGATCTAGAAGGACTAAGACAATCGAAGACGCTCCTGGGAAACTATAACGAGAAGAGATCTCACAGCTGTCTTAACCTGAGTAAGAAAAACCTCCGAATTATAACAGGAATACTAACCGGTCACTGTCGATTAAGAGGACACATGAAGAAACTAGGATTAGTAGATGAAGCAAACTGCAGATTCTGTGAGGTAGAGGATGAAACCTCAATACACATACTTTCAGAATGCATGGCATTAAGTACTTCTAGGGTCAAATACCTAGGGTCATACGAAATAGAAAGGGAAGAACTACCTAATTTAAAACCCAATGATATCCTAAACTTTCTAAGGAAGATAGGACTAGAAGAGCTGCTATACGTCTGAGGAATCATCAGAATTATAGCAAGAAAAGGGGGACACAATAGATCTTATAGGTCGCAGGTATCTGTTACCCCTAACACCACATACATACATACATACATACATACATACATACATACATACATAGACAAAGTGAGTAATTGTCACATGTGGCATGAGTTGAATTTAACGACCAAAAAGAGAAATAGTTACTAAGCATTCATAGCTTAGTTGTTAGAGCGTTGCTGGAAAGAGGTAAAAGGTTGTGGGTTCGAGTCCTGTTCAATTTTTCCTTAATGTCGCCTAAAATATTCTTGTTTGTATACTTTCTAAAATTTTAAAAACAGTTATATTATGTTTTATTGCAAACTTGCAAGTCTGCAAATGTTTATAACATGAATGAAACGTAAAATCAGCAACATGATGGTTTTTGATTTTTACATAATTTTATTTGTTTAGGTTTACTTAGTAGGTTCTTAGTGATGTATGTTAAAAACACAAATCTGGTCTAGTGAAGTTTTGCTCTATTCTAATTTATAACAAACTCTAATTAGTTAAAAATTTTCAATTTCCGTGTGTATCAAAAGGATTTTATGTCAGTAGATAAAGTTAACTTTAGTGATCAAAATGAACAAAAATCTTATATATTTAACCAAATAACATAATTTATTTGTTCTGACCGATTATGATGCGGGAAGCCTGCTATTTACTATTATTCATCCCATAAATTTTTCAAACACGCCGTATATGTGAATAACGCCGAAAAACGTTTCATTGAAACAGTTTTCGAAATAGGTGTCTTAATAATTGAGAAGCAAAAGAGCCCGCATTCTGATGTCTTTTAATTCTGTTGGAACTAATAAATTACTAAACACCGTCTGTTGTCATTAATTTTGACCTTTGTGTTTTCTACAACATAACAGCTATTCTACTGCTTAATACGGACTTAATTAAAGATTATTTTAAAAAAATATTAAGTTTTATGATAATTGAGGAAAACATTTAGTAATCTAACGTGAATATAAACGTAGTTTTTGATTATAATTGCCCACATTAATTACATTTTTAGACTATAAAATGTAATTATCATATATTGAACTAAATGTCTTTTTTTAATTTTTAAAAAATATTAAGGAAGAAATCATAAAATATTTATAATTTAAGCAACAATTTTTTTAAATTTAAATCTTGATCATCTAAAAAACAAAGGACATTAAAACGAAATTAAAATGAATCAATATATAATCAATACAACCAACTAACCTCTTGGATCATCCGTGACCCAACGGATTAAAGCACTATCATAAAAAGCACAGGTTTGAGTTTTAGAAAATATGACATTTTGTTTTATATTTTGTCTATTGTCTTTTTTGTTTGTCTAATTTCTAAATTTTAAACATCATAATGTACTAAAAAGCTATAGTTATGGTCCCCAAAACTTAGGGAAAAAGTAATTTAGAGTTGATTTTTAATTGTCAATTTATTAAATAATCCATTTCGTATAACCGTTACCTATATACGCCGTAGACGAAACTATTTAAATTAAAAACGTTAACTTGCCGGTCGTATTATTTGTGCCCAAGCGATTTAATGCTCTTCTGGCTATAAATAGAGTTCGTAGGTTCAAGTTCTGTAAATGTATTATTTTCTCAATTTCTGCTTATATATCACCACTTTTTTGTCTAATCTAAAGTCATAAAATTTTAAATATTTAACGCGCCTTCAACGAACACATAGAATGGGTATATTCAATGTGTTAATGTGTAGGTATATTTGTATGTGGAATAAGTAGAATCTGCGCGCACTACACATTACGATGTTGCTTACGCAAATCCACAAGATTTTCCTCTGGCAAATATCCCTAATGCGCTTATTACAAATTTTACTTAAAAAAATAAAGAAAATAATAATGTGACAAAGGTTTTTGTTATAATTTGCTAATTATCTTAAAGGTATGTCATCATTATAATTGATTGAATACGAATAGTAGGTACAAATTTTTTCGAAAGTATACAAACAAGAATATATTAAATGACATTAAATGAAATTCTAAAAAATAATCGTTCCGGTTTTCTGACCAAATGAAAATATAAGACAAGGCACAAGAAAGTGGGTTTGATATTCCAATTGTCGATTTTCAATATCAAACTCACTTTCTTCTAATGGGAAGAATGTTTAGAGTAAAACAGGAAAATGCATATTCAGATATGAAGGAAATTCGAGCTAGAGTCCCACAGGGCACTGTTCTAGGACCCGTGCTCTATATACCTATTATATACATGTGACATACCCCAGCTGTCAGATGTGAAAGTAGCCACTTTCGCTGACGACACAGCTAGTAAATCAGTTGGTACAAATAATATAGAAACATATAGAAACATTTTGTAATAAAATAAACATATGGACCAAAAAGTGAAAACAAATGAATCTAAGTCGGTTCATGTTACCTCCAACGCCAACAGGCACAAATAATCTTAAATGATAATATTATACCATATAACAATTCAGCCAAATATCTAGCTATGAATCTAGATGTGTGACTCAGATGGAAAGAATACATCAAGAAGAAACGAGCAGAGCTGGATATTAAATTCAAAAAAATTTATTGGTCGCTTGGAAGACAATCTAACCTGTCAACGTACAATAAGCTCATGAGTTACAAGCAGATCCAGAAACCAGTATATATATGGCAGCTCTGGAGGTGTGCAGCAGAACGTAACATAGATGTAATTCAGATATTTCAAAACGAAGTCCTGTGATGCATGATTGATGCTCCATGGTTCCTCCGTAACGACGATCTCCACCGAGACCTACAGATGCTGACAATCCAGGAAGAGATCAACAGGTTCGCAGAGAAACATGACGATAGACTGCACCCCCACGTTAATGATGAAGCCCTGCAGCTCCTTGACAATTCAAATGTACATAGAAGGCTGAAGAGAAAGAAGCAATTCGAGCTTATGTAAAAGTTCAAGTGCTAGTTTTAAAACCGATTTAGTTTAATATTACACCAAATAGTGATTATATTTGAAGAAAGATGACCTACTGATGGCATTTTAGATAAGTACCTAGATTTAAGATTTACAGATAAAAATTGTAGGTTAATCATTCAAGTTCAAGTTCAAGAATGATTTCTTTGGGAGAAAAATATGGAGATTTTTAGGAGTTTGGTGCGTATGAGGACCCTGTTGTAGGACTTGCGTCCTTTTCAGGGGATGGATGGAATGTTGGGAAGGAGTTAGCATCTGTCTGTCATCGGCACTGCTCTCACAAATCTTCCTTCTTTGATCCTGGAGTTGGTCTTCTTACTTCCGTTTCTTTCTTCCGTGATGGATGAACGTGCCCAAAAGGTAATTTCTTTTTGGTGTGAGTGTAAGTGTGTGAAGGAGTGTAACCCACGTGGTGCAATGTGGGGTTGGGAGATTGACGCTGTGGCGTGTCTCCTCCGTCGTGGAGCCCTTCCATTTGGCAAGGACAAAGGGAACCACAGAAACCTTCGCTAAGGGCCCATTTTTTTTTCCATTTTGTTTTTTGTATTTTTTTGTATTTTTGTGTTTTTTTTTATTTTTTTGTATTTTTTCTATTTTTTTTTTTTTAATTATTGTGTCCAATGTGGGGTTCGAGGTACCATCTATCTGTAGGAAAGGGGGGTTTCATCCAGTAGATTTTGCAGGTCTTCCGGAAGGTCCATGTCTACAGCGGATTGGAGGAGTCTTAGGTTGGGGAGGGGGATCTTTTTTTTTTGAAACTCTGGATCTTCTTTGGAGTCCTCCATTCCAGTGTGTATGGAGGGTCCTCTGGGCAACGATGTTGGTGATCTGCAGAGTCCGGGCGACGTAGCGATGTTGAAGCTTCTGGAAACGAGAAGTATATTTGTGTTATTGTATACAAGGTGGCTTGGATAGAGGTAGTGTAGGTTTTTCACTTTCCGTAAGATCGCTCTCTCTGTGGCATGGAAAGTTAATCATTATTAATTAGTAACAATAAAAAATTAACGTCATGTTGTATGTTTTTAAGGAGTAATTAGGTAAGTGTTACATGTGTCATGAGTTAAATTTAACGACCAAAAGAGCTACATAATTTCTAATCATTCATAGCTTAAAAGTTAGAGCGTTGCCGTTTAGAAACACACGTTGCGGGTTCGAATCCTGTTGGATGTGACATTTTTTTTATTTTCTCCTTAATGCCATTTAATATATTCTTATTTGTATACTTTCTAAATTTAATATATTTCAAAAGTATTTATTTAGGCATAGTACAAATTCCAATTAATTATTATTATTATTATAAGTACCAATTCAATGTTTTACGGAAGTTCAGATTTATTGTTGTTTGTTTATTATCTAGTGTACATAAAGTATATTGTTTTCAATGGCATAATGTGTATAAAAAAATTAAAACTTTGATTGTACACAGAACGGGACGCGCTTAAAACGTTTTAAGAAAATAAAGACGAAACCGGATTGAAATTCAACGGTACGCCGCAGCAGTGTATGTATGATGAAAACAAGCAGGATAAACAAACACTATAACATTTCCGAGGAATCTTCAAGTCGAAGCAAAACCCGTCTCCCATATACTTCCTATACATAAACCATGAAAAGTCGTTGCTTCAAAGAAATGTGCGAGTAATATGTCATCGAGCGCCAGCTTGGTAAAAGACTGACGGGCTTTTTGATTGATAATTATTTATAGAAACTTTGCTTTGATGTGTGAGATCACTAATATATCAAACTATTAAATTTTTTTATTAGGAGTAGGTAATGTGATTTAACAGTCAATCAAGAGGTACTTCATATTAAGCAAAAGTATAAATGTATAAAATTAATGAAACTTAACTCTTCTGCTAAAAGAGAATCTCTATTAAAATCCTTAAATGACAAAAACTTTTTTTTGAAAAATATAGCTACTATAAAATTAATTTTACATTTAACTGTTTTCAAAATAATGCACTCTTTCACCACAAGTTTTAAAAAGGAGAGCAAATATGATAGAAACATGTGAATATTATTTATTTGATAAAAATATTAATAAATAGAGATTGAATTTTGATCATTCCAATAACGAATCAATAAAAACTGTATTTTAATAACCAAATTATAAAGACTTCTAGTATAAGAAGAAGCTTCAAAAAGAAGCAGTTCATCACAATATCGAAAACCAGCAGAAACAACTAGGTACTCCAAATAATATTAGTAATCTCAACGTAAGCTCGGAATATGATTGTAGGATATTAAAAGAATATAAGAATATAATATTTAGTGTATGTAATTTCGCTGTAGAAGTAGAAGGTGGTAAAACGAGTTGTCTTAAAATTGGACTAATCTTCATTACCCACTCATTGTTAGGGTTAATAGCTATTTGCATGTATTTTAATAATTCTTTCTCGAAGAAAATTGGATATATTTCGGAAAACCTTAAAAGTAATGGGCATTAAATTGCATATTTATTTTTGAATATTTTTGCAATTGATGTTTGTATTCAATATAACTAGAAGAGGGTTGTAGTTGTAATCTAGAAAATCTCGAGAATTAAATTGTCTAGATAATTATTTGTAGAAATATCTTAACACGTAATTTGAAATACAACGAATGGTACCTCCATCATAGATCTTTTTTCTAAAGAAATGAGATTACTCTTGATATTCCGATTAAAAATATGTAGTAAAAAGCCTAGAAAGGTTCCCAACCTATATTGATTTTATAGTTTAATGCCGAATTGTCCTAAAACGCAATTTCGGTTATAACGTATACTTATATTATCTTAAAAAAATGGATTTCCATCATCAATTGTGTCTTAATAGTTAAATTGGAAAAAGCTAAAAATAAACTACAACTTAAGTCCTAAATTGCATCGTCTGGATTACTCTTTGTGAAAATACCTTTAACCCAAATTTGGATTAGGTAATAAGCATGTTATTTTGTAAACAAAAGAATTAGTTTTTCTTTATTTAAGCTCTTCAGTCTCTTCAAATCTCAGTTAAGACAGTCCACATCTTTAATTTTAGTGACAGTATTGTAATAGTTTGTACCAATATTTTTATGGTTTTTGTATGAAGAGTTTTATATTATTCTTCTTTTGATCACTAGTTTGCAGTACCGTATACATAGGTAGGTACATTCTTTCACGGTGTAGGTAGCTTGATACCTCTGCTACATTGGCCCTTTATTCTCTCCAATTTTAGAACTGTCGCTCTTTCATATCTCTAAATCTATACTATCTATACTAATATTATAAAGAGGAAAGGTTTGTTTGTTTGTTTGAAATGAATAGGCTCCGAAACTACTGGACCGATTTTAAAATTTCTTTTACCGTTGGCAAGCTACACTATTCCCGAGTGACATAGGCTGTTTTATTTTCAAAAAAATAGGGATCCTTACTAAAATGCCATTAATGTAACCAAAAATGACCTTAAAACCCTTACATCGCGTGCGCTGAGAATACTAGCCTCAAGGTCAAACCTTCCAATTAGTAGGGATCGGTTTTTCTCATGGCCAACCGCCTAAGACGGGTCGAGCACCTGAAAATCAATGTATTTTGTTGCCAGAAAATAAAACAACATGTAATATTGTTTACAGGGAAGCGTTGACCCAATATATTTAGTGGCTCTTGTTATTTTTCTTTAATCCCCGTGCAAAGCCGGGGCAGGCTGCTAGTCACGCATAAGCCAACAGAATGTTTAAGAAACTTTTTGAATACTATTATATTTCTAGATTAATTTTTGGAAGCTATATTTTAATTGGGTAACTTTTGTAACAAACAGCTCACGAAATATTATGCAACTCCTTGGTAAAAAGCTTTATAATATAATTAATTGATAGATTGATAAATTGTTTTATTATTTTGATTTTTATATAAACGGATACAGATCCAATTTCAAATACCAACAACAAAATAAACATAGAAAAAGGCCCAAATTCTGGAAAAGAATGGAGGATGCAGAAAGATATACAGATGAGAGACGTAAAACGAGTTTAATCGTTAATGATAGGTATTTCACAAACAAATATTAAAAGATACAAAAATTAAATTTTTGGATAACTGTGTCAAAGCACACCACTTTATAGACCAGAACATCTAAATATTAGTAAATAGATGTCTGCAAAAGGGACTAAAAATATACTGGTCCAATAAATCATAATTGCTGAGCTAATGAGAACAAAATCACAAGACAAACATATATGCTTTAATCAAAATAAGAAAATAGAAATAGATTTGATACAGATTAAGAAGAGGCCAAAACAACCTGAATGCCAGCCTAAAGGAAGAAGAAGGAAAAGAATACCAGAGAATAATTGGAACACGAACAAATAAAACTGAGATGAGAAAAAGTTTATCACAAAGCACAACATAGAGGCGATTAAAAAAAATTCTGGCCCAAAAATAAATCAGAAATAAGATGAACATCAACCATATCACTTTACCAACTCAGAAACGCCCTATATACTCCAAATTTTTATTTTAAAGAATAAATTAGTACCAACGCTGAATACCAGCCTAAAGGAAGAACAATGAAAAAAAGACCAGAGAATAGTTGGAACACGAACAAATAAAACTGAGATGAAAAGAAGTTTATCACAAAGCACAACATAGAGGCGATTAAAAAAAAAAATTGGCCCAAAAATAAATCAGAAAGAAGATGCACAAATCTAGCACATCAACCATATCACTTTACCAACTCAGAAACGCCCTATACTTCAAATTTTTAATTCGATAAATAAATAAGTACCTACCGACGCTGAATACCAGCCTAAAGGAAGAAGAAGAAAAAGAAGACCAGAGAATAGTTGGTAAACGAACAAATATAACCAAAAGGAAGAGGAATATTATGGATAACATACTAATATTAACAACTAGTATTGTTAGAGGATTTACCCTCAATCAGAAATCAATTTGTGTTTTTATTGACTTACAAAATGCATATGACAAAGTAAATATTAACCGGCTGTGCCACATTCTTAATGATATGAACATCAGGGAAGATATTATACAGACTATAGACAGGATCTTTAATTGGCGCGCCCTAATAATTCGGTCTAGGAATACAAGAGAATGGATAGGACCTTACCAGACTAACAGGGGTTTACCCCAAGGTTCTTCACTTAGTCCTTTACTTTTTAATTTATATATCACAAAGATAATAGAGACAGGAAATAAGGAAGTGGAAATCCTATTATATGCTGATGACATTGTATTAATATCTCACGGCCAAAATATGGACCAAATAGTTAGAAATATAGAAGAAGTCTTGGATAAAATTTATCTCCAACTGCTCGCACTAGATATGAGCATAGGACTTGACAAAACTAAAGCTATGATCTTTAGTAAAAGGAAACTTAAAGTCAAACCCACTTCTATTAAAATTAGGGGACAAAACATAGACTGGGTATCACAATATAAATACTTGGGAGTGATCCTAGACGATACATTAAATTGGACAGCACATATAGACTACTGCTGCGAGAAGGCCACTCAGGGAATTAACGTGATGAGAGCGTTAACCAGAACATGGTGGGGAGCAGACCCGAAGACACTATTGAATATTTATAAAGGTATTGTTAGGCCTCACTTGGAGTTTGGTATGATAGCACTGTTCAAGACCAACAAAAATAACTGGAATAAACTTGATAGGGTTCAATTTCAGGCACTTAGAATTGCTTTGGGTTGCATGAAATCAACTCCGACGAATGCACTACTAAGCGAAGCGGGAGAATGCTCTCTATATCATAGAAGAATATGGTTAAGTGCCAAATACTCTGCTAAGGTTCTCTACAGCAGGAATCTATGTAGAAAACATCTACTAAAATTCTATGAATTATACAATAAAAATCCCAAATACTGGAGAAACTGTGCCCCTCCGGATATAATGGAAGGCTTAGATCAGGTGCTGTTATATACCAAAAAAATGGCATGTAAGCTCCTTACTGCCATGCTATGAAATAGATCTAGATGATCTCACCAGAGAATTGAAATGGATTAACTCGAGAATTAAAAAGAAGTCTGAATCTGGCAATATAGAATTTATAGAAAACATTAAGGATAAGCTTCCGAACTACAAGATGATATTTACGGATGCTTCAGTGGAATCGGTCAACGACCAGAGAGGCACTGGGTTTGCAGTGTACTGCAATTATCCAAAGATAAAGATCAAAAGACGATTATTAGACGGCACTCCAATCTGTTCAGCAGAGATTGTTGCAATACGGGTAGCACTCCAGAAACTGTGTGACATGAAGGTAAATGGCCTAATAATTTCTGATTCTTTGAGAGGTGTACAAAAAATAGCCAACTGCAAAATTTCAGCTAAATGTGATCATAATGTTATAAAAATAAGGAAAATTATAGCCCAAATAAGAGAGAATGGTAATGATATTCATTTAGTATGGATACCGAGTCACACATCAATTGAAGGCAATGAAATTGCCGACGAGCTAGCTAATGAAGGAAGGAAGGAGGAATTGGATATCCTACACAAACTATACTTTACAGATATTAGAACTCCCATTAGAAATGAAATCTGGAAAAGCTGGATATATACTTATAGTGACTTAGGAAAGAAAAAAGGAAGGTTCTACCTTAATTTTGAACCACAACCAAGAAAACAGCCTTGGTTCAACACGTCTAACTATATCTCAAGGAGACATATTACTACTCTGGTTAGAATGAGGACAGAACATTGTTGCACACCCAAACATCTAAAGAAAATCGGATGTAGAGATACGGAATTTTGCGAATGTGGTCAGATTGGCGACAATCAGCATATAATTTGGGGATGTAATACCAAGAAAAAAAAAATCCTTATACGCTGATATTACTAAATTCTTTAGACAGCTACCAGTTTCTATTTATGACATTTTAAAAAACCCTGCATCACCTGCTGCCGCTGTAATTACTCGTCATTTAGCTAAGATCAATATCAAGCTTTAATGGATAAAACCTTAAGTGAGAAGATATGTGCATGTGGCAAATAATAGCTGTGAGTATTACCGTATTATATATTAATTTATTTTTTTTTCCTTCCAAATCCTTTTATCCAGGTGTAAACCTCTGTATAAAAGTCCTGAAACACCACAGGGCGAGAAGTGTGTCATCTATGTTACCTATTCAAATCCCCATGAATAGTATGGACTTGTACCAGACGCACTCCAGGGTACGCTGTTCATGGTAGTAACAATTAAGCAAATGGAAGAACCTGGCTGAATGCGCTTATGCAAGTGGCCAACAATAATAAGAAGAAGAAGAACAAATATAACTGAGATGAAAAGAAGTTTATCACAAAGCACGACATAGAGGCGATAAAAAAAATTTGGCCCAAAAATAAATCAAAAAGCAGATGCACAGATCTAGCACATCAACCGCATATCACTTTACCAACTCAGAAACGCCGTATACTCCATATTTTTAATCCGATGAATAAATAAGTACCGACGCTTCTGATCATGTCATAATTACTTAACATGTAAATTAAAATTAATTTGTAAATACAATGGAATAGGTAGGTTGAAACGACAGCGGTCGGCCAGCTTTGATAATTACAGGTTAGAACACAGCTAGGTTTACAACACCTTCAATGTTGTATTGTCGGCGTTGTCCGTACAACCAACGGTTGTGGATAATGAGGGGGTACCTCTCGCGTTTCCTGCAGATCTATGAGCGGCGAATGACTTGCCATTTTCTTTGGACAATACAAGCTCAAACAAATTGGTCTGAAAATTATAACATTGAAATTCTCATTAACACCTATCCGATATTATTTTGCTGTCAGAAAAACAATAGTTTAAGAGAACAACGGTGTTAAAAAATATGAAGCTTTGTTACCGGAATTGCTTGATGCCCAACAAAGAAGTTCAACAAATTATTTGTAAATATATATACTTAGATATATATGATAAAGGCCAAAATTTTATCGTAAAGTAGTTTAATAGTTTTTTTTAAATGCTCTGTTTTCTATTTTATTGCATTTTTTAAATTTATTTCATTAGGTAATTTGTTTGATTTTTGTTCAATTTTTGTTTTTCCTGTTCTTTTATATTTCTTTTAATTTTTACCAATTGGTTTACTTCTTTTAATCAGCAGAAGAAGCTACCAGTTATCGCCCTATTTCTTTGTTAAGCATTTGCTATAAATTATTGGAGAGATTGTTGTACAACAGAATTTATCCAATAATTGAACATATACTACCTAAAGGAGGCTTTCGATCGAACCGTAATTGTTATGACCAAGTTTTAGCTTTAACAACACATATAGAATCTAGTTACCAGAAAAAGATGAAAACCGGTACCTACTGTTTTTATGGATTTGACAGCAGCTTACGATACTGTTTGGAAAGATGGCTTACTGTTCAAATTATTTATTACCTTACAATGCAGGCAAGTAGTCAAACTTATCAAAAATATGCTTACTAACAGAAAATTTAAGGTTTTTATTGGAGAGAATAGTAGTAAATTTAAATTTCTAAATAATGGTCTTCCACAGTGATCTGTACTTTCACCTCTTCTTTTTATTCTGTACACTAGAGATTTACCGCAAACTATTTGCAAAAAAATTTATTTATGCAGATGACATTGCACTAGCTTGTCAAAGTGATAAATTCGAAAGCCTGAAATCTGTTCTTGACAATGACTTAATACTTATGACTGAATATTTTAAAAAATGGCGTCTATGTCCTAATCCTACTAAGACAGAGGTTTCCTGTTTTCATCTTTGTAATTCTGCCAAAACTAGAAAACTTGACGTAACATTTAATTCTGTAAAACTAAATCACAATTTTTATCCGATTTACCTTAGTGTAACTTTGGATACAAGCTTAACATATAGACAACACATTGAGAAAGTTCGCCAGAAACTTAAAACCAGAAATAACATTATTTCGAAATTATCTGGTACTGACGCACATACATTACGTACATCCTCTCTTGCTCTGGTTTTTTCTGTTGCAGAATACTGCTGCCCAGTTTGGATGAACAATGTCCATGTACACAAGATTGACACTCAAATAAATACAACAATGAGAATCATCAGTGGTGCGTTAAAGTCTACTCCAATCCCTTGGTTACCTGTTCTATCAAATATTCCTCCACCAAGTTTACGAAGAAAACTAGCTGCGAAAAAATTGTGGCAGAAATATCAACTTAATGAAGACTTCATCATCTGGCAAGACCTCTATGACCAAAATAATAGATTAAAATCAAGAAATCATTTTTGGCTATTAGTAAACAGTATCGAACATTTCTCAATAGCTGAAGATTGGAAAAGAATTTGGTTAAGTGAGAACGTTTTTAACCGAGGTTTAGTAGAAGATCCAACAAAACCACTACCTGGATTCAAACATCCTAGAAATATCTGGTGTAAATTGAACCGTCTACGCACTGGTCATGGACGCTGTAATTCCACTCTCTTTAAATGGGGTGTTGTAGAAAGCCCATTATGCTCTTGCAATATAGCTGAAGAAACTATTGAACATTTAGTCAATGAATGTCATCTTACAAGATTTGCTGGCGGTTTTCAAGAATTACATGAATTGACACAAAATGCCATTGAATGGCTCACACAAATCAAGAGTCTTTGAATATACAGCAAGTAGTTCTAATTAAGGTTTTTTTTCTGCGATTTTTTCCCTTAATCTCCAACACGAATGTGAGAACTGACACCCTTTAAAAACTTTCCGCAGATACAATATTTAGAACAGTGTTTTCTCTATAGAACGAATTCTTCAAATTTAATGACTTTATTATTGTTAATAACATATATTGTACTACTACTATTTTCATACGAATATATATATATATATATATATATATATATATATATATATATATATATATATATATACAAAAGGGGAAAATTATTGGGCATGTACGCAAAAAGGATCAATAAGGCCACGAGTAGGAATGGTAACCGCAGACATGCATGTTTCTGGCTCATTAGCCGTCATCAGTGCGGCATAACCATTCCTACTCGTGGCCTTATTGATCCTTTTTGCGTACATGCCCAATAATTTTCCCCTTTTGTTTATATTAATACGCGTTTTCTTGGCACTTTGTTTATTTTATATATATATATATATATATATATATATATATTGAAATGGTTCCTCCTTCTGGAACACCCTCTTTCAATAAATTTATCGGTCGTGGATTCAAGAATTTTTAAATTGATTGTCCTAAAAATAAAGTACAAAAATTATAAATATAAAAAAAATTCTTCCGCTTCTGTCGAAAACTTTCTTCTTCCGTTGTTCCACTCTTACTCTATATCTTCCTCTTCCAACTACTTTCCAACTCCTTCTTACTGCTGCCTTTCCATCTATTTAATACCTTTCTGCTGCTCAACTAATTCTTTATACCTTCCTCTTCCTACAACTTTCCAACTCCTTCTTGCTACCGCCTTTCTACTTATCTATCACCTTTCTGCTCTCTTAAAATTTCCAACTCTCTGCTTTTCTGTATCTTTCAAGTTTTGGTTTCTTTGTATTTTCTTATTCTTTAAATTATTTATTATTATTATGTTTTTATTTTAATTTAAATTCAAATGCTTTTATTTACAATAGTTTTATTTTATCTGACTTTTACAAAAATTAACTCAATGACAATCTAATCAATAATCTCCTAACAACATAACATCCTATAATCTAAACAAAAACAAATCCAATATAAAAAAAAATACTTAATCAAGACAACCGATTTAAAAATCATAATCACGTTTCAACACTTTATTGAAAGAACGTGCACCACGAAGAAAAATCCATATCAATTTCCCCCAAATTTGATTTGACTTGGTGAATTACTTCACCTTGCCAAATCAAATTTCCTTTCAGTAGGAAATTTTTCTTCACCATTAGTTGTCAAGCTTCAACTTTAAATATTTCAATTTTAACTTTCATACAAAAATAAATCATTAACATTAAACATTCCACGAATTTCTTCGCTTCCAATAAATTTAAGTATATAACTATTTCCCTCATTCTCATTCACAATTTCATATGGTCCCTCAAAAGGAAATTGTAATTTAGCACAAATATTATTTTTTTTACTTGTTACTCTCAACGCTTTAACTATTACTAAATCCCCTTTTCTAAATGTTGTTTTATTTTTCCTTCTCTTTTCCATTCTTTTTACATATTTTTGAGCATTCTTATTTTCCCTTATCCTAACTTCTTCTAATACCTTTTCATATTCAGTTCCCCTTTCCCTTATCCATTTCCTTTGTGGATTCTCTCCTTTTAAAATATATACTGGACATTCATTCATTGTAGTATTTGGCACTTCATTCAAATAACATTCTACCTCATTTAATTTTTCTCCCCATTTCCTATTGTTTTGATTTACTAAGATTCTTAAAAACTTATTTACTTCTTTAATATACCTTTCAGCAGGATTTCCTGCTGGATGTCTAATACTAATAGTACTACATTTAATTTGATGATGTTCAAAAAACTTTTCAACTTTTTTATTTTTAAAATATGTTGCATCATCTAAAATAATATTTTGAGGTTTACCTATCTGTTCTATATATTGATTTAACTTTTCTAACACTATTTTTGTTTTCATATTTTTTGTTGGATATAATTTAACAAATTTTGAAAACACATCCACTATTACTAAAATATTTCCCTCTTCATTCACTATTAGATTACTAATAAAATCTATTGCCACTATTTCTAAACATCCACTTGCCATTACAGTTTTCACTATATTATAATTTTTATGATTTTTCTCTTTTCCTAATTGACAAACATGACATTTTCTAGTTACCTCTTTTGCTATTTTATGATCCCTTTTACATATATAATTTTCCCTAAAAATTAACCATATTTTTCTTGCTCCTATATGCCCATATTCTAAATGTAATTTCCTTAAAATTCTTATTCCCAAATCTTCCGTTATTACATACAATTCTATTTCTCCCACCTTTTTAATCACTATATTATCCTGTATTATTGATCTATTTTTTTCTTTTTCTGTTAAATTTCTTTGATCTTCTAATATTTGATTTAATGAATATATTCCTTCAACATCTTTCATTACATTCACACCTATTTTAATTATTTTCCTATTATCAGTTTTTTCTTCCCTTGTTAATGCATCTGATACAATATTTACTTTTCCTGCTATATATCTAATTTCAAAATCATACTCTTGTAAACTCAATATCCACCTATGAATTCTATTATTTCCATATCTATTTTTTAAAATTGATGTTAATGCCAAATGATCAGTTTCCACAAAAAATTTTCCCCCTAATAAATAAAACCGTAATTTGTTTATACAGAATATGATACTGGCTAATTCTAATTTTGATACACTATAATTTTTTTCATATTTCTTTGTTATTCGTGATACAAAACAAATTGGAACTTCAACTCCCCTCTGAATCTGAATTAATACCCCCGCAAACCTATCTTTTGATGCATCAGTACGTAATATAAACTTTTCATAATAATTTGGATGATATACTATTAACTTTTTACAAAATTCCTGTTTTAAATTTTGAAACGCTTCTTCCCTTTCTTTTGTCCATTCCCACTTTTGATCTTTTTTTAATAATTCTATCAACTTTAATTCTTTTTTACTTAGATCTGGTATTAATCTCTTATAATAATTAACAATTCCTAAAAATCCCCTTAATGTCTTTAAATTTGTTGGCCTTTTATACTCTCTAATTCCTTGTATCCTATTCTCATCCATTTCCATTCCCTTTTCATTTATCTTATATCCCAAAAATGTTACCTCTTTTTGAAAAAACCTACATTTATCAATATTTATCTTTAACCCCGCAATATCTAATTCTCTCATTACAATTTCTATATGCTCCATATGATCTTTTTCATTTTTAGAAAATATCAAAATATCATCAACATAATGCAACACAAATTCATCATAATTATCTAAAATTTTATGAACTGCGCGTACTAATGCTGCACAAGCACTTTGCACGCCAAATGGAACTACACAAAACCTATATACCACCCCATCTATTGAAAACCCTGTATAATCTCTACTTTGTTTGTCTAAAGGAATCAACCAAAAACTATGTTTCAAATCAATCTTAGAAAACCACTCTGATTCACTCAACCTTCCAAAAATCCCATCCACATTCATTGGAGCTTCATATTGTGGAACAGAAAATTTATTAATATTTCTTGCATCCAAACACAACCTTAATTCCCCGTTTGATTTTTTAACAACCACTATTGGATTAATAAATCTGGTGTTACTTTTTTCTATAATACCCGCTTCTAACATTTCTTTTACTTGTTTTCCGACATCTTTTCGATATAAATATGGAATTGGATATGTTCTTATTCTAAATGATTCTATATTCTTTACCTCAATCTTATGTGTATATTCTTTAGCTATTCTCATTTCCTTCATTATTAATTTCTTATATTTAATAATTATATTCTTTACCTGTTCTTTAAATTTTTCATTACATATAAATTCAAATTTATTAATTTTCTCATAATCCTGATCTTTTTCCATCAAATTTATTTGTTTTGATTCATTACCCTTATTTTTTTCAAAATTCCATTTTATTTTATCATGCTCAATTTCCACCCATTTATTTTCATAATCAATTTTCACATTATATCTATGTAACAAATCAGTCCCTATCACTATATCAATTCCTAAATTTTCTACTAATAAAAATTCCATTTCTATATTTTTTTTATTTTCTAATTCTATTGACTTAATAACAGATTTATTTACTTCATATAATTTTTTCCCATTTGCACCTACCAAAGTTATTTTTGGCACAGTTATTAATTTTTCTTTTTCATCTATCAATTTTTTATTTAACAATGATGCCTCAGAACCTGTATCTATTAAACATAAAATATTATTTATTCCTAATTTTCCTTGAATATAAATTAACCCATTTTCTCCCTGAAATTCATTAACCTCCCCAAATTTAACAAATTCCCTTGGATGTTCATAAATACATTGTTGTTTATTGTTTTTTGGTAAGTGCCCTATTAAAAATTTTCCCTATGTACTTCTACATTAACATTTTGTATCACATCTTCTTCATTTATCTGTTGACCCTTTTGAATATTATTTACCATTCTGTTCCTTTCTTCTCCTGATCTTCCTTGATTTCTATTCTGGTTTTCATTCCCTCGACTAAATTGTCCTCTTCTTCCATCGATACCATTTCTCTCATAATTTTGATTCCTATTACCATTTCTTCGATCCACTCTTTCATAATTCTTATTTTGATTATTATATTCTGCTTCCCTGTTGTTTCCATAATATCTTCCTACATTGTATGGTTCTCGACTTAAATTTTGTTCAATTCTCTGTAAATATTGTTGTAAACTATCTATAGTCTTTATGTTCTGAATTGCTATAGTTTCTGTAATATTATATCGAAAATGTCTTGAAATATATTGTATTATGTCTTCTTCTCTTAACTTTGGGTCTAAATGTATAGCAGTACTGTATAAATATAAAGCATAACTTGAATAATTCATTCCCCCTTCTTGTTATTTTCCAAAATATAATTTTTCCCTAAATTTAGATTGACAAAATCACCCCAGAAATAACTTAAAAACTTCTTCTCAAATTCTTCCAACCCAAATATTTCTTCTTCTTTACTAGCAAACCATATCAGTGCCTGCCCATCTAACATCTCACGCAGGTTTTCTCTTATTTCTTCATGGTCTCTACACCATTTTAATTTATTTTTCACCATTCTAATGAAAATTTTCGGATGAGTCTTATTAATATTCCCATTAAATTTATGTTCAATTTTAATTATTCCCATGTTATTTTGATTTTTATTTATATTCCTTTTTTCCAGTTCTTCTAATAACATTTCACGTTCTTTTTCTTGTACTACCTTTATTTCTTCTACTTTTCCTTCCATCTCACTTATCTTCTTTACTGTATCTTGTTTTATAATCTTTTCTAAGTCATTCAATTTTTTATTTGTATTAGTATTGATTTCTTTGATTTCATCTTTACATTCTTTTATTTCATCTTTACATTCCTTGTTAATAAGTGTTTTAATTTTTACTTCTTGTAACTCCTCTATTTCCGTTATTCTCGCTATTATTTCAGTTCTTATTTCTTTCTTTGTTTCTTCCAATTTTTGTTTGTTTGTTTCCATTTGGTTCCTCATCTCATCTTTAAATGTTTCTATGTTTTTGTTCATCTCTTCTTTTATTTCTTTTTTCATAGAATCCATATTCTTGTTCATGTCTTGTTTTATTTCTTTTTTCATTGCATCCATATTCTTGTTTATTGCTTCAGTATTTTTGTTCATGTCTTGTTTTATTTCTTTATTTTCTTTTTTCATAGAATCCATATTATTGTTTATTTCTTCTTTAATATCTTGTTTTATTTCTTTTTTCATAGAATCCATATTCTTGTTTATATTTTTCAACATTTCCATCATTTGTTCCCATGATGAATCCCTTCTATCCCCTATCTTACTATCCTGATTACCCTGATTATCCTGACTATCCTGAATACCCTGCCTATCCTGATTACCCTGACTATCCTGAATACCCTGCCTATCCTGATTACCCTGACTATCCTGAATACCCTGACTATCCTGACTCTCCTGAATACCAATATTATCCCCTTGTTCTGACATTCTATCTGTAATTTCCTTTCCCCCTCTTAATTTCATATAATATACCTATAATTTATTTAATCTTTTATTCCAGAATCACACACTTTGTTTGTAATAAAGCAAGCTTGACACCTAATAGTAAAAAAAATTTCTTACCCTTAGTGCCAAAGCAGCCACACGTTCTGGGCGCCAATTGAAATGGTTCCTCCTTCTGGAACACCCTCTTTCAATAAATTTATCGGTCGTGGATTCAAGAATTTTTAAATTGATTGTCCTAAAAATAAAGTACAAAAATTATAAATATAAAAAAAATTCTTCCGCTTCTGTCGAAAACTTTCTTCTTCCGTTGTTCCACTCTTACTCTATATCTTCCTCTTCCAACTACTTTCCAACTCCTTCTTACTGCTGCCTTTCCATCTATTTAATACCTTTCTGCTGCTCAACTAATTCTTTATACCTTCCTCTTCCTACAACTTTCCAACTCCTTCTTGCTACCGCCTTTCTACTTATCTATCACCTTTCTGCTCTCTTAAAATTTCCAACTCTCTGCTTTTCTGTATCTTTCAAGTTTTGGTTTCTTTGTATTTTCTTATTCTTTAAATTATTTATTATTATTATGTTTTTATTTTAATTTAAATTCAAATGCTTTTATTTACAATAGTTTTATTTTATCTGACTTTTACAAAAATTAACTCAATGACAATCTAATCAATAATCTCCTAACAACATAACATCCTATAATCTAAACAAAAACAAATCCAATATAAAAAAAAATACTTAATCAAGAGAACCGATTTAAAAATCATAATCACGTTTCAACACTTTATTGAAAGAACGTGCACCACGAAGAAAAATCCATATCAATATATATATATATATAGTTCTCATTCTTCTTTAAGTTTATATAATCATTTCGTTTTATTTTCTCTATATTTATTTTAATAAATATGAAAAACTTTAATCAAATAAATAGTGGATAAATTGTAAAAAGTAATAAAATACAATTAAATAAATTAAAACCGCATAATAATGATAAAAAAAATGTAAAAACAATACTTATTATAACAAATTACAAATGAATTGTAACCATATTTACCAAAAGCCTTAGATAACATAATAGAAGGTATATTTATTGCACTCCTGGAGTGGTTGCAAAAATTCTATATCTTTTGCACCCTACGAACATCTAATGAACGATGTACTCTCTGGGACCATTACAGAACAATCGCACACTTTCTTATACGAACCCTGTCGTGTCATTATTCTCTGATTCCAAGTAAGGCCCAAACGAGAACGAGAACACTGCCATTTGTGTTACATTTAACTTTTGAAGAATTTGTCGTGGGCATCATCTTATCTGTCCAAATACAAGAGCTACTGACTGTGTAACTCGAGGACAATCGCAAAATAAGATGGATGGCTCGCTGTGGGGGTTATTAAGACTTGTAGGGTTGAATACGAAATTTAGAACACAGTGATCGATCAAGATTGATAAAGATTAAGTTAGATGAATATGTCGAATATTTGTTGAATTCTAATAGCAGGTATGCATTCCTTTTCTCGTCCAGTTTTTATTTTTTATTAATACAATCATCATATTTTAATTCTTTTACACTTTTTTTTATTGTTGTTGAAGTATTACCCTTAAAGTGAAAACATTTTATATACCTTATTATAAAATGATTTTATTACAAGATGATTTTTTCCTGATTGACACATATTTTTAAACTTTAAGTTAACAATATCCTATATCAACAATTACCAAAGCATACAAGTATTTAATAAACATAGGTTATAAGACTAGATCAAATTATACAAGTGCCATTTCAACATCTTCCCTGAATTAATAATTTTTCGAATTCCATAGTTTGAGGTAGGGCTTGAATTCTTGGTTTAAATAATGGCTTTGTCAAAGCATAAGGGGTTCTATGAAAGTTTTATTGCAGCATCGTTATACACGATTAGAATGGGTAAATGATCTACTACAATTTCTTTGAACAAACGTTTTAGCCAAATTAATCACATGCAGCTACGATTTCGGCTTCTGTTAATGAAATTGGCAACTGAGGTTTGTCTTTGATTCATCTAGAGTACTGCTTCTCTTACATAAATGTAGATTATTCCAAAAGTAGAGCGAGCTGTCTGTAAATCTCCACCATGATCCGCATCGCTAAAACTATATATAAAATTTTTCTTAAAATTTTGGTTTGTAAGTGATACCATAGTCCAACGTCCCATTTAAGTATTTAAAGATCCTTTTTTACCCTGACGTGTTGGATTATCAAGTTTTCTTGGAACAACACCTACTGCAAACGCTATATCGAGTCAGATACCAATCATCAAATGAACCAGTGCACCAACAACCTCTCTATAAGAAAACGACATACCATTTTCTAGGTTTTCCTTCCCTTCTTGGGATACCTTTATAACTGGTGTTGTTTCTGGTTTACAATCTTTCGTCCCAAAATATTCTAGTAAGTTCCTAGCATAAGCACACTGATTTATGCTTATCGACCAAGAAAGTAGAAGACAGGATTAATAGTAACTTTAAATTCTTTTTTCAAATTTTTTTAAAAATCAATTTTTGTTTTTTTTATCATTGGTACCCATAAGACATAAATCTAGAAGGAACAAACTTTTACCTTGTTTCTTAATAAACGAGCAAGGGTCCACTTCACTTTTTTTAAAGTTGCTTCTGGTAAGAAAATCAACAACTAGTTTATTCCAGCCACAAGTTGCCTGTTTGAGTCCATAAAGACTTCTCTGAAAATGACCTACTTGGATTCTATCATCTTAATACATTTCTGATTGAGTCATAAATACTTCTTTTAAATTTCCATTTAAAATGCTTAGTACATACATCAAAATTAAGAAAAACTCATGTTTTTGCTAGTTGCGATAGGTACTTAATAAGGCTTTTAAAGTTCCTGACTTTGCAATCGGACTGAAGGTTTGGTCATAGTCTTCACCCCTTCTTATACTTATAAACAGAACCAGCTAGATTAAACTTATCCTTAAATACCCATTTACAAGGAGTTGCTTTCTTCCCATGTGGTAAGCTCTCCAGACGCCATGCATCTCTTTTTTCATTGCTGCTAGCCAATGTTTTCTGGACTATTTAAGGCTTCTTGACAATGCAATGGTTCTTTTGTTTAGAGTATATTAGCGACTTCGGACATTATATATTCTTCAAATGTAATGGCTTCCTTACAGTATCTCTATTTCTAAGAAAAGTTCAGTAGCCGTCATTGTTGTCTTTTCCTATCAGAATTCCTGTTACAGCATTTTTGTCCATCTTTTTCCTACAAAGTTTAGGAACATGAACTTCAGATGATTCTAAGGTGTTTAAATTTAGTTTCTTGCCAGACCAAACTTTAAAGAGCGACTTTCCTTTAACTCCAGAAACACCTGACCGATTGAGCATATATATCCAGCTGTATTTATCATTTCCGCCCAAAGACTTTTTTTTTTTTAAGAGGGGAAATGCTTGTTTGGCACACCCACAGGGGCTCGTGCTCCTGTAGGTAGTGTTGGGCTCGGCTGTTAGGCCTCTACCAACTAAAACCTTCCTCTTTCCGACCCCCCATGCCGTGGCAGTTTTCCATTCGGAAGTTTCTTCACCGGCATGTTTTCGCGTACCGTTCTTCTCAGGTTTTTTCTTTAACTTTCCTTTCACTATTTTCACTTTCCCTTTCACTGTCCTCTTTCTTCTGTCTGCTGTTGTCTTTCTATTTCTTCTTTTCTTGCCATAATTTTCCTTATCATATCGTGTATTATACTCCATTTTTCTTTATTTCTCGTCATTATTCTTATAATGTTGTCCGACGTGATCCTTTCCTCGAGGGTTTCCTCCGTTCTTCGCCTTACTTCGCCGAAGTAGCTGCATTCCAGGACTGTGTGCTCCGGCGTGTCCCTCTCCTCTCCACATGCTCTGCACGCCGTAGTTTCGCTTTTGCCGATTCTGTAGGTGTAGCTCCCAAAAGAGCCGTGACCTGACAGGAACTGGGTCAAGTAGTAATCCGCGGTGTGGTGTTTACATTGGACCCATTTCCCAAGGTTCACGATCAGATGTTTGCTCCACCTACTTTTCCCTCCTGGCAGAGGTTGCCCCCATTCGGTTTGCCATTCTTCCACAGTATGGGCCCTTTCTTCTTTTCTAGCTCGCGGCGTGTTGCCGTCTTCCCGGGCAAATAGTCTCGCCCTTTCTCTCGCCCTTTCTCTTGAACTACTTCGGTACTTACCGTTCTGTATCCACTTATCACCCTTAGTAGCGCTTTTCTTTGTGCCTTGTTCAGCCTATGCTTATACTTCGCTACCGATGTGGCTGTATGCCATATCGGGGCTCCATATAGTAGAATAGACTGAACTACTCCATATAGCACCATCCTCTTCTTATATTTGGGCCCCCTGACGTTTGGCATTAGTCTCTCCAGGGTGGACATCCTTTCCTCCGCCTTCTTTGCGCAGTAATCGACGTGTCTACCAAACCTTAGTTTGTCGTCGATTACTATCCCGAGGTATCTCATCTCTCTCTGATGCTCTATGTCCTTTCCTCTCACCCTGAACAGGATGTTCCTTCGGTTTCTTGGCCCTTTTAGAATGATCGCTTCTGTCTTTTGGGCCGCTATTTCTAATTTATGGTCATCCATCCATTGCGCCGTCTGCTCTATTGCATCGTTTGCTCTTTCCATCAGTTGTTCCTCATCCATCCCTTCAACTAGTAGGATGAGGTCGTCTGCGAAGGCGATCGCTGTTATGCCTCTTCCCCATTCTTCTTGCAGCAAGCTATCATACATTATATTCCACAGTAGGGGGCCTAATACCGATCCTTGTGGTACACCCATGCTCAGTCCTTGCCTGAGTCCCTTCTCTATCGTGATTTCTCTATCTGTAAGGTAGGAGTCTACGATGTTCCGCAGACCTCCCCCTACCCTTTTTTCTTCCAGGCTATTCATGATAGCCTCCCACGACGCAGTGTTGAAAGCGTTCTTGACGTCGATTGCTACTGCCGCTGTCCACTTGGCCTCGCTTTCTCTAGCATGTATCAACGCCCTCGTAGTCTCTAAAAATGTCCTGTTGTCTCTTTCCAAACAACCATTCTGCTGTGGGCTATACGGCATTGACAGTCTATGTCTATTATCTTTCTGATTAAGAATTTTCTCAACTTGATGGTTTACAAATTCTCCTCCATTGTCAGATAGGAATTCTTTGACCATATTATCATTAGCTGCTACCTTAGTTAAAAATATTTTGAAATAATCATCTATTGCAGTTGTTCTTTTTTATAAAATATGTACATCTATACCTGCTAAAATCATCTTGAAACAAAATATAATATTTAAAACTTGACTGGGATTTTTCAAATGGACCACATACACCCGAGTGAATCAGTTCTTCTGGTGTTTTGGCTCTTTCTATGAAGCCAAACTTGATCACATGAGCCTTACCAAAGAATCAGCCTTCACAGAGATCACTGCCTAGGTTTCATTTATTCCCAGTTCTCTAGAGATTACCATTTTAAAATGTTTCTGGTTATTTGGAATATTTTGTAAATCTAGCTCTAGTTTAAAAGCGTTAATAACTATTTCTTCTATCAACAGTTCATGATTGTTTATCAGGGCGGAGAGAACGGAAAACAGATTTTTT
The DNA here is from genome assembly GCA_964028335.1 of Altica lythri. Lineage (NCBI taxonomy): Eukaryota > Metazoa > Arthropoda > Insecta > Coleoptera > Chrysomelidae > Altica > Altica lythri. The sequence goes on along the minus strand of OZ034805.1, from coordinate 46,337,038 downwards.
TATTTAAATTGGGGAATATTCCACACATCTTCACATTTTAATGTTGGTCTACCTACTTTATTGTCAAGCTCAATACTTTCTTTTTCCAAAGTTTTAACAATGCCATTATTTACCGTAGTTACTGTGTGAGAATTTTCAAATGGTTTACATGTGTTAAATAGATCAATTTTGTTACAAATATGCACCGTTGTCAACAAACCAATTATTACTAATGAATTTCGAAAAATTCAATAATATAAGTATGGGTGATACAATTAATTTATATCTATTATTTTAGATAAGATATACCTATCAGTTTTGGAGATTATTTTTAATATTTCCTAACCAATAATGTATTCTTTGACTCTGAAATCCTAAAAAATTAAATTATCTTCAATTGTAGTTACAATTTAATAAAATATTGATTTCGTTACCAATTATATTGGGTTTGAATTTTGTTGTATCAAATAATACTGCGAATCTATTGTGTCGAAATATCTTTTGATTGGTTAAAATGTAAATTTTAAATCTTTCATAGAATTTTAGTGTAAATATTTCTACAGCGGTCACTCTAAAGCCAAAACTGAGCATCTGGAAATATTTTGTTAAATACCTCTTAGAATCTTTAAAACCGTATTCGAAATGTGCGTAAGCATAAACTGATTCTTTGTACATATTTCATAATAATGTTATTTTGATAAACAGACCGCCAAGGAACAGTATTTCCAAAAGCATAAACAACTCCTTCCGGTCTACGGTTGCAAATTTTTGTATTACCTTCAACACAATGGCTTCTTAAACTAATAGTATTATTATCGAGAGAGCGGTACCTTTTTAGTTCTCAATAAGTAGATTACTTTTAGAAAATTCAATCGTGTATAATATTTACACAAAATGCCGGTTTTACTCAGACAGTAAAATATTCTTTTAAATTGTTCCATGTAGGTAACTTCAAAACGTTATTTAAAGATAGGTTGCTTAATAAGACCCTTATATATTATTCTCGGCTAATATAAAATAACTTTAAAAGTAATTGCAATATATATTAACACTAGCAGCCCGCCCCGGCTTTGCACGGGGATTAAAGAAAAATAACAAAAGCCATTAAATTTATTGGGTCAACGCTTCCCTGTAAACAATATTACATGTTGTTTTATTTTCTGGCAGCAAAATAAGTTGATTTTCAGGTGCTCTGACCCGCCTTAGGCGGTTGGCCATGATGAAAACCGATCCCTACTATTTGTAAGGTTTGACCTTGAGACTTATTATTAGTAAAAGCGAAAGATGTTTTGATAGGAAATTGAAGCGGTTTAAATGGATTTGGTAGATCAGTTAGGATCATCGGTATCCTCAGTGTATGAGCTAGTTGACCAGCTGGTGGTTTAGTTATATTGGTTGATACAACTTAATTGTCCTTTAATTCCTTTATAAGTAGCCTCGTCCCATTGCACAAGCTAAATTTGTGATATCTGTCGTAATTATGAAATAAGTTATTTTGTTAAGGAATAATACCAATAATACCAGATATTTATATATTCTTCAAAATCGTAGTACATTATTTTATTCTATAATCAATAGTATTCTCAGCGCACGCGATGTAAGGATTTTAAGGTCATTTTTGGTTACATTAATGGCATTTTAGTAAGGATCCCTATTTTTTTTTAAATGAAACATGTCACTCAGGAATAGTTTAGTTTGCCAACGGTGAAAGAATTTTTGAAATCGGTCTAGTAGTTTCGGAGCCTATTCATTTCAAACAAACAAACAAACAAACAAACATACAAAAAATCAAACCTTTCCTCTTTATAAAATTAGTATAGATAAACAATATACTGTTAAAATAATAATAAATGAGCGCCAGATAAAACTAACTAAAAAATATTTAAACAAAGGAAAGCTTTCTATGTTAGCTTTGGTGAGTAGAAACAGGGTCCGCGTACGGGAGATAAATATGTGACCTATCCCCTTTCTCGCTCTTACTCTTTTTTATGTAGTTTTATATAGCATGCATACAGTATGGAAAGTACATGACTTAAGGAGCAGACTGAAGTATACCAGTAGGTTTCTATTTCAATAAATAGTACAGTACGTAACGAGTGCGGAAAGCAGGTGATCTCATCACGAGTGCGTTTGTCGCGTGAACCGAAGGCGAACGCGTAAAAAGCATTACTTGCTTACCATACGAGGTGCGTATTCTATTTTTCATCACTCCGTGGAGAAAGCTCTTGAATTTGTCTAAAATAAAAGGAAAAAAAGATAATAAAAGTATATAGTATTAGGTCTGATACGCCTGCACCGCGAAGGCGCTGAAGTAGGGTTGGGGAGGCGGTCCTGCATGGTCGAAAGCAGTGCTTTCCGCACGGAGTGGTGAAAAGTTTTATATTTCGTAAGGGGAAGGAAGCACTGCTTTCCGCAGGGTCCTGCATGGTCGAAAGCAGTGCTTTTCGCACGGAGTGATAAAAACAGAATTACAGATGTGTTTATCATATTTTAGTCATCACAAACATACAGTATCTGTTAAAATAAATATTTTTAAATTTATAATATACAGTATATAACTATTTGGTACTCATTTTTGTTTATTACAATTGTAACGATTACATCGTTAATTGTTTGGCCTGGCCTACAAATATTCTATTTCATTAATTTCTCGTTTATTTTGCTACGATATTTTGGCCTGGCCTACGACGGTTCGAGTTTATCGAAGATTCTTTGGAGTCGACGCAGAATAGATTTCTGTTTAAAACCGGGTACCGTTGTTCATTTGAAAAGAGAGTCGGTATTTTGAATATCATTACCATTTTGTGCTTCTTAGCCAGCAGTTCTCTTCGTTTTTCTTCTCCCTTCATTTGGGCCATTGCCAAATTTGTTGAAGGGTCCCAAGATAGGGCTGTTATGGATAGCCATTTTTTTGGTTTTTGAAGAGAAGCTTGTAAGCAGGTTTTAACAGTTACCGCTTCCTTTTGTTGAAATCATCTTGCCATCAAGCCTCAGAGGATCCGTCAAGTGTTAGAAAAAATCTTGCCAACCCATCTACAGAACCATTAGTTTTGGGAAGACCTCGACCCGACCGCATCCTTATGTTGGCTTCCAGACGTCATCCAAAGTTGGATAGTAAAAGATAAGAAATTAGTTAATTATTATTCAATCTTTATTAACTTAAATTAATAATTCTTTTTTGGCAATAAACAATTTACACTGATTTAACATCTTTTATTTGCTTGTCTGTAATTTTGGCGCCCTTAAATATTTGTTTGGGGGGAGTTGAAGAAAACCAGAAGGAAACCACGATCCTAGAGCTAGCAAGGGTAAGTTAACGTTTCAAAATTCAATTTGGAACGTTACAAATTGGCGCCCAACGTGGGGCTGGTTTTTTGAAACTTTTCTTAATCATTCACTTTAAAAATTAATTTTTATATTTTCCATCAATTTAATTACAGACATGCAAATATTTTAGTAATATTTTTCTAACAAATAACACTTTTTATTTTACTTGTTTTGTCGGAATTCATTATCGATAGATTCAAGGCTAACCGCTATTGTTTGGTATACTTCGAGTTTAATTTTTAATTTACCGAGTTTCATTTATCGAGAATATTATTATCTCTAGTTAAATATTTTACCTTACAATAATGTCGCTTTTCCAGTTAGATATTTTACGATACCGTTTGTCTCTTATCTATACATTATCTATGGTTGTAAAATATGGCTTTATCTTTGATTTATCTTTATTATTCCTGATTTGTTGGCAGAATCGTTTAGGCAGTTAGGGCTTCTTAGCAGATTTTGAAGTGTCTGTGTCGTGTTATCATTATGTCCTTTTTTTTTTTCGTTGCTATCTTAGCCTTTGTCTTTTTTTTTGACTTTATTGTGTGAGTGTGAGAGTTACAGTCAAAATTTTTTTTGAATTCCTTTCATTTCTGTATTTTGGTTTTTCTTTTTTCTCTCTTTTTATCTCATTTCTTGCAGTAAGGATTTGGAAAGTGGTTTTTGGAAATTTTTGTATATCTTGAGTGTGGGTACTTATCGTTGTTTGCCGTGGGCATATTTTTGGTGTGGTCTGGAAGACTACATTATTACCGTGTAAGGTCTGTGAGACCTTAGTATCTTAGAGGGGTCCGTGAGACCTCTTTATCGTGGAGCAGTTGGTAGTAACTGCTTCTTATCGCTTCTATTGGTGTTCCGTATGGTTGGGACACAATAGAAATTTATCTTATCTTTTCGTATCTTATTGTATTGTGGGATTATGGTCTATATTGGTTTCTTTTTCGGCCGTTAGGGCTTATCTTTGGGAAACATATAGACTTTCCATGAATTTGTGTACCTACTCGGGGTTTTTGTTTTCCACATACCATTCTTTCAATTTTTTTATCTGTATTGATTTTGTGATACACCAAGTACAGAAATACTTTTAATATCTATGACTGTTTTTCACATATCTAGGACATTTTGATAAAAAAGTTTGTGATTTTTCTTTTGTTTCGTTGTTTGTAATTTTTTGTAGTTTCTTGTTTGTGAAAAATATTAAGTTATCGTCTTATATTTTATCTTTTCTCGTCTTGTTTGAATTCCTTACTTTTGATTGATATTTTTTGGATTTCTTACACTGGAGTCACTTCACTGAAGGCATAAGTTATTAACTTTTCAATTTCTATTTCTTAGATTTTTTAAATTCTTAAAAACTTTTTCAAAATTCTTTTCAACCTTTTAGATTAACTTCGATTGTCATTTAATTTTTTTAAAAATTTAAAGAAAAAAAAGGTATTAGTATTTTTGGATTCTTAGTTTGTTCCTTTTTCAAATTTTTTTTTCCTTCTTTACTTAGTGATTATTGCCTTTCAGTGTTCTTAGCGTTTGAGTATTCGTTTCCTGATCCTGATTGATTTCGTCATTTTTACTTTTATTAACTGTCCTATTTTTTTTTTGATGTTCACATTATTACCGTTGATTGTTGTCATTTTGAATGATAAATATTATCGTTTATCTTTTTCATTATCTCCAGCTATTTCTTGTCTTTTTATGATAGCAATTACCTTGTATCTTTTTATATGCCTCTTGTTTGCTTAGCGATAAGACTTGTCAACTTATTTTTGGATCTGAATATTAGTTGATTTATCTTTTAGTGTTTAGTCACATTTTCGTTCAGCTGATATTTGGTTTCAATTTATCTCGTTCATTGAATATTTCCTTGGCTTTTGGGCTTGTTTTTATTACTCAAGTTGAGTATTTTTTTTTTTGTATTCAATGATTCCTGTTGACGTCAGTCTTATCTATGTCTTCGTTGCTTTGATAAGTTATTTTACCTTTGGAGATAGACTTTTGCCTTGTATCGTGAACATTAATCTCTTGTTTCTTTCGTTACATCTCGTTAGTGTTGTTTTTTCTTAAACGACTTTAAATAGGACAGTTATTAATTTATTTTTACCGATTGTGACGTAATAAGTAAGGTTTCGTGTTTTTGAATTTTTTGTCGAGAATTTTTTTTTTATACACAAATTCTTGTGGTTGCCTTTAATTATGTAATAATGTTTATTTTTCTTTACTGATTCACCAGTTTTTGATTATTTACTTTTTTAATGTTTTTGGATTTTAATAGTTTATCTTTTGAAAAAAAAAAAAAGAATTTCCAATTCTTTTTTTTTCCGTCAGGTTACCGTGGTGTAACGATTACATCGTTAATTGTTTGGCCTGGCCTACAAATATTCTATTTCATTAATTTCTCGTTTATTTTGCTACGATATTTTGGCCTGGCCTACGACGGTTCGAGTTTATCGAAGATTCTTTGGAGTCGACGCAGAATAGATTTCTGTTTAAAACCGGGTACCGTTGTTCATTTGAAAAGAGAGTCGGTATTTTGAATATCATTACCATTTTGTGCTTCTTAGCCAGCAGTTCTCTTCGTTTTTCTTCTCCCTTCATTTGGGCCATTGCCAAATTTGTTGAAGGGTCCCAAGATAGGGCTGTTATGGATAGCCATTTTTTTGGTTTTTGAAGAGAAGCTTGTAAGCAGGTTTTAACAGTTACCGCTTCCTTTTGTTGAAATCATCTTGCCATCAAGCCTCAGAGGATCCGTCAAGTGTTAGAAAAAATCTTGCCAACCCATCTACAGAACCATTAGTTTTGGGAAGACCTCGACCCGACCGCATCCTTATGTTGGCTTCCAGACGTCATCCAAAGTTGGATAGTAAAAGATAAGAAATTAGTTAATTATTATTCAATCTTTATTAACTTAAATTAATAATTCTTTTTTGGCAATAAACAATTTACACTGATTTAACATCTTTTATTTGCTTGTCTGTAATTTTGGCGCCCTTAAATATTTGTTTGGGGGGAGTTGAAGAAAACCAGAAGGAAACCACGATCCTAGAGCTAGCAAGGGTAAGTTAACGTTTCAAAATTCAATTTGGAACGTTACACAATATATATTTAATTTTATTAAAATAATACTTTATGATACCTAGTATTTAATTAAAATTAACTTTAAGTGTTTAATTATATTTATTTAATGAATTTTGTTAACCAAAAAATATAGTTAGAAGTATAAATATTTCAGCTGCCAAAGAGTGCAAAGAAACCTTTTACTTCCATCTCAATTCCATATAAAGTTTCACAAGTTCTTTTATATATATTTATTAATTGTTTTGTTCATTAAGTATTCAATTACATTGAAAATATATTAGGTACTGTACCTGCATTTTGTAGGACGTTTTGGAAGAAGAAATGAAAGCAGAAAGACCGACAGATAAAAGTGTTACATAGCACGCTTACGTGCGATAATTCATTTAGGATTTCTGTTACTTAAGTACATATGTGTACTGTGTGTACCTATGCATGCCTAAATATACGTATAGATATATAGAATTACGTATCTTTTAACTCATTTGATGTACCTGTGTTTTTCGGCATCTTCACTTGTGTAGGTAATCGTTTCTTTTTTTAAGCGGTTATTTCCTCTATGACTGTAACTACTGGCTTGTAACCGCACGTCCTAATCAGTGATGTAAATCAGTTTTTTTTGTATTATCTGTTCATATATATCAATTAAGGTTTATATTCACTTATATTATTTTCTCTTCTGTACTGTAATACTGCATACACCTCTGGCTTAAAAACAGGGGTGTGTTTTTCCAGTGAGACCTAATTTTTTACATTTTCGTAAATGCTGTTCCTGAACCTTCATCAGTGTTAGACCATCTATGTATCAAGTACCTAAAGCTCACATTTTGGCAGTCCTCAAGTTTATGTATATGTATCTAAAACGTGTTCAGAAACAATTGTTCATCGTCAGATACGATTCCGAATTTCTTGCCTTATGTTATAGTGTTCCGATTTCACAAACATGTAGCTCAGATTTTTTTGTAGCCTGTAAAAGCCTATTCTTGCCTTACTCTTCAAAATAATAAGAATACCTAACAGAACTTCTATTGGTGATATTCGCGCTCCTGTTATACCATGTCTTTAACCTTAATCAGCTTGATAATTGCATTTCTTTGTTGAATCTTAAGTCAACGTACCAAAGACGCCTGTTTAAAATCAGTGAAATCTTGTATACTGTTTTTCCTCTATGTCCATTTTATTCACAAAAATTAGACGTTTAGTAGAAATCTTTTTTGGTGCTATCGCTTAAGTATCTCACAATCTTCAACACAGCTTGTGTGTTGAAACAGTTTTATTGGATTGTTTCCTTTTATTTCTGTTAGGCTTAAATATTTATCAAAACAACTCTATTATTGGATATAACACAGTTTAAAAAAAATGATAAGAAATATATATTTTTTGGTATAAATACGCATACATCAAAATCTATAGGTACCTAATAGTAACGTTTAGAATATGTAATGAAATCACTTTTCTATAAGGGATTATTATGAAATAAAAATTTACATTTTAACTTAACACTGTTTACGAATCTACCCCTGTATTAGCACCCTCGGTAAATAAAAAGAGCCATTTTCAATAATGTCACGGCTTTCTACACATTTGACACTTTCTATTAGATAGTTTATTTTCATACGCAGGTCAAAAAAGGGTAACTACAAATACTAAGTATCAATATAGCGCTGCGCTTAATATAAAAATGGTAGACAGAGAATTGCCGTTAATAGATATTATTCTGGAATTAAATAACAATAAAATTTATTACATTTATAGAGAACTAGCTGTTCCGGCGGACTTTGTACCGCATAACACTGTCGTGTCTTTTTTTCCATTTTTCATTTTTTCAAATTTTTACCATTTTGCTTTTTTTTTGTTTTCAATGATTTTTTTATATTAGATATTTTATATAAGATATCCACTGCACCACCGTACGGTGGGTTTATAGTTCTTAATTTAGTAAGAAATTCTCGTTTAAATATATGAGATAATAACTGCGCCACCTTACGGTGGCGTCCTAGTTATTTTAAAATTGTGATATCTTCTAAGATGTTCATTGAAATTTAGTGATGTCAAAGACAATTTTGTTCACAATTAAAAACTCTTTCAACAACACATTTATTTGGATAAAGATTAATATTATTACGTTGATACAACTCTTAACAAATAATCCATTAATTTCGACCAAATTTGATTACCATAAAAACGGTTCTAGTGAGTTAATCTTAAAAGATAGACATATACTGTCGCGGACATGTTTTTAGATCATTTCAAGAGGAATAATCCTTTTATACATATATTTTTGGTATCTTGAACCGTTTTTGCAGCGCACGCAATGGAAGCCCGCAAGGATCAATAATTTTCCCCGTTTTTTTCACATTTTCCATTACTTCTTCGCTCCTAATAGTTGCATCGTGATGTTATATAGCCTAAAGCCTTCCTCGATAAATGGTCTATTCAACACAAAAAGAATTTTTCAATTCAAACCAGTAGTTCCTGAGATTTGCGCGTTCAAACAAATAAACTCTTTGCTTTGTAATATTAGTATAGATATTAATAGATTTAGACATTTTCAAAAAATCTGGTAACTAGACAATACATTTTTATGAATTATTTCATAGAAACATATATTTTTATGGAAGTCGTATGACGTGTAGTCACCGGTCGTAGTCCAGTCTAATTAGGCCTATTGTACTTTTTCGATGGCACCTATTTTGCTACTTGTGTATAGTTCTGGAGAATAAGTAAATGCCAAGTAATTCTGTTACTCCAAAGTCTCAAAAAATTGATTATCTCCTCCGTTTTAGCGCCTTGCAATGGCACAGTATTTGTTTAAACATTTCAGTTTTCCTACCTTATAATCAACAGCAAGGATTTTCATTAAACAGTTTCTTGGTTCCCGGGAGTCCCCTAACGCGGTGCATGTTCCGTTACTTCTTAGCTGATTCCTGCTTGTTTTACACAGTATACTTTAGCTCTCTTTAAAATAACCGAGATGGTCCCATTCATGGTTATGTTGTCTACGGATCCAGACTTATCCTTTAAGGTACCCCTAAAACTCTGGACCTTCGTATATTGTGGCTATTCCTTTCCTGGTCGTTCGTGTTTCTCTCAGTAATCTTATACTAGTCTGAAACCACCCTTTATGGCCCTGATAGGTACAATTTAAGCTAGCAAATCCAGATGCATATGTAAATTGATACCTTGAAAATAAATAACAGCATAACAGACAAAAATGTTTTGTTATAAATATAATTTTCTTGAGGATTATTTCGTAAAATGTTTAAATAGTAAATTCACATAATGGGGACGTTAATCATTTTATTTATTTTTGCAGTCGAAAAGTCTCAGAACTATGAAAACTTTTAAATAAACGTCGCATTAGCTTCCGTAAATCCTAAAAATAAGTGACTATTAACAACGGATTTTCAAAGATATATTTATGTTTTGTGTTCTCATAACAATAGCTTTCTAGATTCCGAACAAGAAACAAATCTGTAAAATCCGCCGCGAATGAAAGATGATGTGTTTGATTACTTAAAAGAGCCGATTGAGTCTTTTATCTTCGATAAATAAATATTGAAAAGCCAAAATTGAAGTCAGATTATTTTGATGTGATGTAAACACTTACGGGAACTAGAAACCATCAAAGAATCATGCTAGTACCAATAAATATTTTAATTTCTTTGAAAATTGTAAATACATAAGCAAATGTTTCGCTTTTCTTACTCTGAACATTCATGTTTTTTTTTGAACTGGTTATTCATTGATCTAGTCACCAAAAAGATTGTATTTTGTATATTATTTTCCAACATATTAAGATTAGAACTCGAAGTAAAATTAACTATTTATAAGAAAACCTAAATAACTAGGTATGAGACTTGTAAATATTTCAATGTTTTATTCTAAAAATTCAGATTCATTATCAATAAATTCGTCGATAAAGTTTAAAAATCTCCGATGTGACGTGTGCGTCTCGGGACGCGCGACAGAAGTGATAACTTCAACTAATGCAAGTTGAATTATTTAATATTGAAATTGTTTTACTTGAGAAAAACTTTTCTTATTACTTAAATTTTATCTACATTAATATGATTATGTGAGAAAAGGTTATTTATTAATAATAGTATATTACGTATCAAGAGTGGTAAGTAGGACATTACGTACGAGTGGAAAATTACACGGGTACGTAATACCTCTTACCACTCGAGTTACGTACCTACTGTGCTTTATCTACGACTCAATATTTTAATTTTATTTCTAAATATTTGACATCTCTAAAAAATATATGACGTACGTACTGTACTGTTATCTACTCCTTTGACAGAAAATGTCATTTATAATCATTGTCACCATGCAGAGTAAGTAAGCTATAACGCACAGTTGTGCGTAAAGTAACGTCATTCCAACATGACGTTTTTGACCATTATTATTAATTTTTCAAGATTGTCAAGAATTTCTTTCAATTATTGACTTTTTTTAAGATTTCTTAATAATCTTCGACATATTTTCACCATTTTCAGAAATTTTTCAACAACTTTTCACGATTTCCAACGTTTTTTAGTCCAAATAATAATTTTCATAGAAAACGGAATTTTTTTTAAATATTATCCATACAAAGTTTCAATCCCTTATGTTCACTCTTAGAACTAAATTCTACCATAAAACACGTGTTCAATGAAATATTTTTCCACTCAAATTTTTAACCCCTATTTCACCCCTTTAGGGTTAAAATTTTTTAAAATCACTTCTTAGTAGGTGTTTACATTACCAAATTAAATATCTGTCAAAATTTCACGTTACCACCATCAGTGGTTACGGCTGTGCGTGCGTCTATACCTAAGTCAGTAGGAATTTATATATATATGTAGATTACCTGTGCAACACAAACCAGAAATGCATCTTAGTTTTTAAATTTGAAAATAGAATATAAATAAATAGATTTATATAATTAATAATAAACATTATATTAAAAAACGCCACGGTATATATTAACAACATAGATAACAATATTTATTTATATTTCTAAGTTATAAAATTTGTCGTCAGTAAACATTGTTGGTAAATTAATATTGTGCTCTCATTCTAATTTAAAAAAAGTACTTTTTTCAACTACCTACATTTTCCCACATGACTAATCGCCCTCATATACACGAAAAAATCGCAGAGAGAGGCACTAAGTCAAGGAGGCAGCCGGAGAATATTAACTTTTCTTTTCGCGATACAGCGATTTATCGAGTATTTATCCCGCTGAGTTTAAACATCTAGTGGACCCTGGGAATTATTACCTATGTGGCTGTCGGATCGAAACAAGCGGGGGGCGGTTAGATGTTCGATTGAGCGATTGTTGGCAATTGTACATACATAAAAGATCAGAGGGGATAAATACCGATGGTAATGAAAAAATGATCGTGTCGATGAAATTGATTTTGCTCTAGTTGTTTAACCTAAGAGGATATGTAAGAAATTTTTAATAAATATTTAATTGCTTAAAACATACTTATCATTGATATGTGCATTTTTTCTACATACAGAAAAATCTCGCACAGTTTTTCATTTTTACAATTTTTATTACTGTTTCATGATTTTTTTTCAGATTTCTAAGTTATTCCGCATTTTAACTTTTATTTTGGTATATTCATATAATAGACATTGAACAATGGTAATGTCGGATGTTACTTATAAGCTACTACACTATATAAACTATTTTTTTGGATCATCTGCTAGACGTTGTAATTTCCAAACTACCATTTTAGATCCCCTTTCTGTATAAATATGTAGACCACCTGATTTGTGCTGTTCCAAGTGTAGGCTTTGATGTTATTTTGTTCAATTCATTAAATGATCTGCGTTTCACTGTGGAAACGGAGAAAGAATCGAGTAATGCGTTCTTGGAGACAAAGGTAATTAAAGCACAATTAAACAAATAACTTTTAGATTGGTATGGGAAACCCACGACATCTGGTAGGTATCTAAATTATTTACCATCCTGCTAGACACAAATTCAGTACATTGATGAAAATGAGAAACAGAATCCTAGCGATGATTTATTTCTCAAAAAACATGATTATCCCAAACATATTAAAAAAAAAACTAGTTTGCTCTTTACATTTTTATAATAGACCTACCTACAAATAACGCAACAGAACTTGTTAAATACAAAGAGTTACCCCAGATCAATGGCCTTACTCAAGCAGATACCTAAATTATTAGGCAACATTCCAATATTACCATTGCCAAATACAACATTAACAATAAATTGTACCTATTTTTTAAGAACAAGGGCAGAACACCTAAGCCCTTCTTTTTTGACACAATTTACAGAATACCATTTATGGAAAGTAATACCTATTATATTGAGCAATTTGGCCAATGGTTAAGGAATCCCTTGACACAACACAAGAGCGATTGTAAACCAGATAAAACAGAAGTGCTTTTGTTTAGCATCACCTAAGTACAGGTCATTGCTTTGGTTATGATAATACTGAAATTATTAACCAATTTCATAATTATAAAAGCAGGCTGTTTCTATATCATATCTATAAAAACAAGAAGTGTATAAATAATAGAACCAAGACCACAAATTAAGGATTATTTATTGTGATAAATTAAACCGAATTTAACCGCACTATTAATTTACAGTCCCTATAAATTTTAACTGTACTATATTTAAATAGCTTTATCTTTTATTTAAATAAATATTCATAACTAGCAGCCCGCCCCGGCTTTGCACGGGGATTAAAGAAAAATAACAAAAGCCATTAAATTTATTGGGTCAACGCTTCCCTATAAACAATGTTAAATGTTGTTTTATTTTCTGGCAGCAAAATAAATTGATTTACAGGTACTCTGACCCGCCTTAGACGGTTGGCCATGAGGAAAACCGATCCCTACTAATTGGAAGGTTTGACCTTGAGACTTATTATTAGTAAAAGCAAAAGATGTTTTGATAGGAAATTGAAGCGGTTTAAATGGATTTGGTAGATCAGTTGGGATCATCGGTATCCTCAGTGTATGAACTAGTTGACCAGCTGGTGGTTCAGTTATAATGGTGGCTACAACTTAATTGTCCTTTAATTCCTTTATAAGTAGCCTCGTCTCATTGCACATGCTAAATTCGTGATATCTGTTGTGATTATGAAATAAGTTATTTTGATAAGGATTAATACCAAGATAAAAACTTTTAAAAAATTTAAAAATAGTTATTGTGACGTAACTATAACAGTTAGACACTTAGACATATGCTGTCGCGACATTTTTTGTAGATATTTATATATTCTTCGAAATCGTAGTACATTATTTTATTCTATAATCAATAGTATTCTCAGCGCACGCGATGTAAGGATTTTAAGGTCATTTTTGGTTACATTAATGGCATTTCAGTAAGGATCCCTATTTTTTTTTTGAAAACGAAACATAGCCTATGTCACTCGGGAATAGTGTAGCTTGCGAACGGTGAAAGAATTTTTGAAGTCGGTCCAGTAGTTTCGAAGCCTATTCATTTCAAACAAATAAACAAAAAATCAAACCTTTCCTTTTTATAATATTAGTATATAGTATATAGAAGTATTCTCAGCGCACGCGATGTAAGGATTTTAAGGTCATTTTTGGTTACATTAATGGCATTTTAGTAAGGATCCCTACTTTTTTTGAAAACGAAACATAGCCTATGTCACTCGGGAATAGTGTAGCTTGCCAACGGTGAAAGAAGTTTTGAAATCGGTCCAGTAGTTTCGGAGCCTATTCATTTCAAACAAACAAACAAACAAACAAACAAAAAATCAAACCTTTATAATATTATTAGTATTAGTATAGATAAAATAACATCAAATATCATATTTTTAATTATTATTGTTCTATAAACAATTTAAAGAATATGCTACAATTTTCTACAGTGTGTTATGGAATCTACTTAATTATCTTTATTTGAAGTACGCTATCCTTCAATTTTTTTAATTCTGATTATAAATGAAACTATTTTGTTAAACTTTAACAACAGTTGTTTTCACATTTTTTATAAGTTATTGGAAATTAGAATAATCAAGCAATAATTAAATAATAACTAATTGTTGATTCAAATGATTGTAGGCAGATTAAAATTAAATGTAATTACTTCAATTGTTTTTTATTGGATAATCAAATAAAAACACATATAAACTCTTAATTAGTAGTGAGACATTAATCGATAGATATAAATAAACACTCATTAATTTGTATTTGCAAAAAACAATTTTAAATATTTTGCAGTATAAAAAGATTTATAGAAATTTTAATTACAAGATTAAATTCTAATTAACAACTGATTTTTTATTAATTAACTAATTTGTTCTACTTGGAATTGAACTGTATACAACCACACATTTATTATTGTACTAGCTGTACCCACGACCTAGTTCGCGTGGCGTGTTGATTTTTATATAAAAATTTCTCCCCCGAATTCGTTAAAGGGGTGGAGGAAAATTTTTTATATACCCTTTGTTAAGTTGAAAGAAGACAAATACATCTGTGAAAACCGCATTCGAATTGGATTAGTAGTTTTAATGTGATGCGCGCACAAACATACAGACAGACAGACAAAAAAATCTAACCACATTTTTGGGTTCTATATCGATGTAGTAACACCCCCCGCTAATTATTTTTTAAATATCTTTAATGTACAGAAATTTCATTACTACAGATTTATTATAAGTATAGATTATTTTTCACGCCCTCGCATGGCCCCTTGTGGGTGGAATTTCCTAAAATCCGTTCACAATTGACCTCAAAATTATAAAAATAACTATTTTGCAAAGTGTCAAACCTGTAGGACTTATAGATTTTAATTTTAATTTTTCACGCCCCTGCAACCCCTCCCTGTGGGTGAAATTTTGCAAAATCAGTTCACAGTTGACCTCCAAATTTTAAAAATAAGATGATTTCTGTATAGCTTTAAACATTAAGGTTGCACACGCCACGGAAGCTTAAAAAATGGAGTAACTTCTCCCGTTTTCCAACATTTCCCTTCACTGCTCTGCTCCTATTGATTGTAGCGTGATATAAAGATACTATAACCAGCACAGGAGTATGAAAAATAATTGTACAAATTTTCGTTAAAATCCGTCAAGTAGTTTTTGTTTCTATAGCGGTTATACAGACAGACAGACAGACAAAAATTTTATTGATTGCATTTTTGGAATTAGTATTGATCCCCAATCACCCCCTGATAATTATTTTGGAATTATATTTCATGTACAGAATTGACCTCTCTACAGATTTATTATAAGTATAGATAATAATATATACAAAGAAGGTCAAAAATTCGATTAAATGTTGTTTGTTTTATTATATTTTAATAAAACATCTTGTAAAACACACGTTCAACTTATACCCAATTGTAATTATGTTTTATTGACCAAATCAGAATGAACAACGTTCATTTTTCATTTTGGCGTTAAAAATTATTATATTTTTAATATGTGCGCGTGTGCGTGTGCATGTGTGCGTATATTTTTGCGTGTGTGTTTGTGTGTATTAAATTATTAATAAATAACAAATGATGAAGTTTTAGAAATAACAAATACAAATGCTTGATTTCTCAGCTAGAATTTAGAATCTTTTCTAGTAAGAATCCATCTTCTAAATTGGAACAAACTAGGGCTTCACACGGAGAGCGAGATTTTTCTCGTCTCGTCTCGTTCTCGTCTCGCTTTTCCGAAACGAGACGAGACGAGACTTTGTGGAAAATACTATGGACGATACCGAGACCACATACAGGGCAACCCGAGAGTCTCGTTAAATTTTTTTTATGATGTTTTTATTCGAAAAATCAGAAATGGCCTGTATAGAAAATATAAAATCTGGTGACCATCTGTGATATATTTTATTGCAGCATTAAAAAATTATTATTATTTCAGTTTATATAATATTTATAATCATTATTTACAATTAAGCGAGACTAGATGAGACAACTAGTAACGAGACGAGACTCAATTTTTTGGGAATTGACGAGACCAAGACGAGATTTTTGTTACTCTTGTCTCGTGTGAAGCCCTAGAACAAACGCGAGCAGGTTCCATGAATTCTTATCTGTAAACGGGAATCCTAGTCAGGCTCTAACCAGAATCCAGGAAAAATTTTTACACGGGATCCATATCGAAAAACAAATCCATAATAAAACAGTCTCGCGATATAAAAAACTCTGCAATAAATCTAGTCAAACATCAATGGCAAATTGTGTTTTAGAGCATAGAAAGTTAGATCTACTAGCGAATTATAGTAAAAGTAATGGACCTTTCTAAATCACAGAAATATTAAATTTAACAATTTGTGTAAAGTAAAAAGGCATCACTTTTTATTTTTAAAATATAAATGAGAACCTAGACAAAAATGTACAAGAAGTAAATACAATACAGAAAGACCTGTAAAATTGCCTTTAAAGAAAAGTGAAATACTTAGTTACAAATTTTAAATTATAATTTTTTTAAAATAGTACTAAGTAAATACTACAAAAATTTATTTTAAATCTACATTCCACGGTTACTAATTCAATTTGGTCACATACCCAAATATTAAAATATTTATAGAATTATAGATTCAGAGACTGAACGCTTTCTTTGTGATAACATCAGCGCTAAGTTAAATTCTGTCAATTAAGGGCACGATTACATCTTCCGAAAAAACAACAGTCTCTTTTATATCATATCTGGTCGTTGAGCTGTCAATGGACGTTATTCCGGTAATCAAACCATTTAAAAGAATGCTAATAGAAAACCAGCTAAGTAATAAGTCAACATTCAGGCTACCTTATCTTGTATTATAAAAATAAAACATAATAAATTTCAATGAAAGATTTTTAAATTTTAGTTTAAATGATTGTTCCTATTCTACCATTTATGGTAGTGAAAATATATCAGTGTAAGAAATAAGTTTAGTTTACTTATATATTAATCGAAGTCAAAAAAGAAGATTAAGTTGATGCTGTTGGGCATCACACAAAAATTTTTTATTTAAAAAATAGATCAAACCACCTTTAGTGGTCCCTTATTAAAAAAAAACTTAGTTGTTACCTAGATCGTAATCTTTTTGGTGCTTTAAAGATTGGTTTTATTTCTCATCTTGAAACAAAATTAATATTTCCAGAAACTTAAAATGTAGTTTTTGACCAATATTGCTGAATAATATGAATGGATCAATATTTCATTTTCATCAGTTTGTAATTCTTGTCGAGTGAAATTAAAAAAAAAAACAATCTACAAAGTAAAAAAAAGAAATTCTCTCGGGTGCAAAATATTCGATTCAGATCTATTTCTTGGTGAAAAAGAAAAATCTTTAAATATTGAACTTTTAAAACTGTTGTAGAGGTAAAAGTATGTCTTACATTTTAACACTCATATGTTGTAATAAATTGGAAAACCATCTTGATTAATAAAAAAGGGTAATACCAAAATTTCGTTTCCGTAGTGTGATAATACATACCTACTGCTACTTTCTCGAGCAGTTATAACAACCTGAAGGAGTTTAAGCATCAATGTGATTAAATTTTACTGTCAAATTGGTATAACTGATCTTATATTGCCTGAGGAGCAGTACGAAACTTGGTGAAGCTGTTCAAATCAGGTACTTATGCTCAAATAGGTACGTTTTGCTATTATATCCCACAGATATTTAATTATATAAGTTTGGAAGTGCAAGTTGGTCAGTTCATACAAACAATTCTTACCATTTATAAATGTTGATTAACGATCCAAGCACGGTAAGGATGCACCTTATGGACGATCAATACAAAATTAAGTTTTATGAAACAAAGTAAGAAAAACAGTTCTCTCAGGTGCAAAATATTTGATTCATAGCTATTTTTTGGTGAAGAAGAAAAATGTTTAAATATTTAACTTCTAGATCAGTTATGAGGTAAAAGTAGGTATGCCTTAAACTTTAATAACACTTATATGTTTTGAAACATTTAGAATTAACAAGTTAGAAAATTATCTTGATTAATAAAAAAGGGTTACACAAAAATGTCATATTTTATACAAAATTCAAAATTATGAAGTCTTGATTATTACAAAAAGGTAATACCAACATTTTGTTTACGTAATGTGATAATACATACTGCTACCTTTTTGAGCACCCGAAGGAGTCTAAGCATCGATGTGATTAATTTTTTTGTCAAATTGGTGTAACTATTGCCATATTTCCTGAGAAGTAGTACCAAGCTTGGTGAAGCTGTTTGAACCAGGTACCTATAATATGCTCAAATACGTTTTGCTTTTATATCCCACAGTTATTTAGTTATATTAAGTTTAGAAGTGCAAGGTGCTCAGTTCATACAAACAATTCTTACCTCTTATAAATATTCATTAACGATCCTAGCACGGTGTGTATGCACCTTATCAACAATAAATACAAAATTGAGTCCTATGAAGGCAGTGAAAGGTACTATCTTTTAATCTAAAATGGTTTTATACGTTTCGTTTAGCCGTTATAGAACCTCCATCTAAAATAACCGGATCTTTTTTCAGCCCAAACCATAAATGAACCTTTCAAAGCTGTTTTTTTTTTGTATTATTGCCTCAATAGCTCTCTTCGTCTTGTCAATATTTTTTCTCATGAACCTTCTGATGACCTTAGATAACATCTAAATTTTTCTAGAAAAATACATTGTACCAATTTGCGTCATTACAGTTTTTGTAACCTTTGCAAAGATCAAACAAGCTCTGCGATGGCCTACCGATAGCAGTGGACATAATATATTCTCGTCAGCAGCTCGTCCACAAACTGTTCATCTCCATAAATCTATTTATTTTTTATTATGTTCAGCCGATTTACCAGTTCAAATATGAAGAGATCAAAAATAGATTATCTTAATCAAATTTTGCTTTTTTATGCTTTAATTCTGACCTCTTAGTAAAGTTACAATTTTTATAAAACAGCTAAATGTCTCTAAACCAGCGACTAACATCTCGGTTACATAGTGTTACGACCCGGTCTGGACCTGTCACACACAAGGTGAGTGAGTCGCGACAGGCCGTTCTTGGAATCTTCGAATATTCTAGTGGCTTTTGGAACGTTCGGAAGATTCGAGAGTGTTGTATGTTCTGGATGTAATTTGAGAGACGCTTCTAGAAGGAATTAATTTCATATCTAAGGGGCCGCTTTGGACGGAGAAGGATAATTGTAATAATTGGCGATAGACAGTGATTAAAGTGCGAATTGTTGTACGAGGTATTTTAAAGATGTTATTCAGTAATTGTGACTGTATCAAAGTTGTGTAGATTATTTTAAGAAATTGTTATTTATTTGTGTTTATCAATAAATTGTTAAAAGTTTGTCTGCTGTTTATCACTTGTCCCGAATCCACGAAAAAAAAATATAACAATAGTATTTATTCACAACGACTATCTTGAACTAAAGCCTACGCTCTTGCAGCATTCATCGCTATTTTAGGACATTTTATGACACTTGAAATGAAGCATGTAACACGTTTTAAAAATAAATTAGTATAGTTTTTGTACTAAAAGCGATAAACAATGTATACCTATTCAATAATAACATAAATTACCATTTATGATAAGAAATGCAACGGTTTATTTCAAGTAGGTATACAAAAATATATATAGTTTATCCAAAACTACTTGAATAGACGAGGTCAACGCTCTTTTCGAATTTCCAAGAATTCTCTTCATGGGCATACAGGTGTGAGTCGGGAAGTTAAAAGGAACATTAAATAGATATTTTACTAAGTTCGTTCATATAATGACGTTCTTTTGAGTTTCCCCTGGTAAAATCGGAAAAATAATTCCTATCCAAGTGGGTCTAGTTATACTATACCTAGATTTATGCCAATAAATAGGTCTACAGTTTTAAAACTTCAAATAAATAAAATTTAGAGAGTTTATCGTTTTTTTAACTTATAATAATAGTACCTAGTTAAAAGTTAAAGTTAAAGAATTAGTTTTTTGGAAGAAAAATATGGAGATTTTTAGGAGTTTGGTGCGTATGAGGACCCTGTTGTAGGACTTGCGTCCTTTTTAGGGGATGGATGGAATGTTGGGAAGGAGTTAGCATCTGTCTGTCATCGGCACTGCTCTCACAAACTTTTTTTCCCTGATCCTGGAGTTGGTCTTCTTACTTCCGTTTCCTTTCTTCCTTGTTGAATGAACGTGCCTAAAAGGTAATTTCCTTTTGGTGTCAGTGTAAGTGTGTGTAGGAGTGTAACCCACGCGGTGCAATGTGGGGTTGGGAGATTGACGCTGTGGCGTGTCTCCTCCGTCGTGGAGCCCTTCCATTTGGCAAGGACGAAGGGAACCACAGAAACCTTCGCCAAGGGCCCATTTCTTTTTTTTCCATTTTTGTGTTTTTTTTTTTGTATTTTTGTGTTTTTTTTTTGTATTTTTTTTTATTTTCGTGTCCTATGTGCGGTTGAAGGCACTATCTATCTGTAGGAAAGGGGGGTTTCATCCAGTAGATTTTGCAGGTCTTCCGGAAGGTCCATGTCTACAGCGGATTGAAGGAGTCTTAGGTTGGGGAGGGGGATCTTCTTTTTTAGAACTCTTGATCTTCTTCGGAGTCCACCATTCCAGTGTGTATGGAGGGTCCTCTGGGCTACGATGTTGGAGCTCTGCAGAGTCTAGGCAACGTAGCGGTGTTGAAGCGTCTGGAAACGAGAAGGGAGAGGCAGTATATTTGTGTTATTGTAGACAAGGTGGCTTGGATAGAGGTAGTGTAGGTTTTTCACTTTCCGTAAGATCGCTCTCTCTGTGGCATGGATGGAGTGTATAAGTCTCTGGGGAATGGCAGAGTATGGTACGGCCTTGTAATCGACAAGAGGTCTGATAAAGGTTTTGTATGTGTGTAGAAGAGTTTTGGTGTCAGTTCTCCCGATTCTACCACCCAGAGCACCTAGGAGGGAAGCACGTTTCCTCATTTTGTTGAGTGTAAGCTCAACATTGGTACCCCATCTAAGTGTTCGAGTAAATCGAACCCCCAGATAGGACACCTGATCCTGAGGAACGAGCTGTTCCCCCCACAGTGACAGGTTGATATAGTCGTAAGAGAGATTTTCTCGTCGACTGAGGTTAGGATGTCTGAAGATGATGGTTTGTGTTTTGTTTGGATTTAGAGCTACTCTCCATCTGCTGCACCAGTTAGAGAACTGATCCAGCAGTCTTTGAGTTTTTCGATTAAGGGCTCCAGTCGACGATGCGGAGGTGTACAAGGCCGTGTCATCAGCGTTGAGCTGGATATTCTCCAGAGGAGGAATATCACTGGCATAGATGGTATATAGAGTTGGGGCTAGGATTGATCCTTGTGGAACTCCTGAAAGGGGGGAAAATGGATCGGAGATTGCATTTCCAACCTTGACTTGAATGATTCTGTTGGAAAGATATGAGTGGATAAGTTTTATGGCCTGGATGGGGAATTGGATGTCAATTAGCTTTCTAATACCTAGTACCTATATAGTACCTAGCGATTACGGTAACCTTTATACCACCCCACCCGTAAGTGAAACAGATCGAGAGTTCTTCAAATCGTCGGTTTTTTATTGACAAGAATGACTTACTAAATCCATTTTATTTAATAACGTTTCGTTAAAAGATTATGCTCTTTTATGAAAGTAAACCGTATAAATTAGAGATGTGTGGCGCTGGTCACAATCTCTCCATGTCATTCATTTCACAGATAAAATGTGCTTATTGTTATATGTTATAACAGATTGCATAATAAACAAAAAAAAAATAAAGGAGATTCCCTTGAATTATAATTCGTAGGTATAACTATAAACTTATTTGTTTGTTAAAAACATTATTTTACCGTTTATATAGAGGAATAGAGACCAACATAGTTCAATTTGAAAACTTTGTGCAGAAAATCCTATAAAAGTAATTAAATAATTAAATACTAGATTTTTTATATAAAAAACGTTACTGGTGAGACTATATCAACAGATATAGGTACGAGAGTTTTAAAATGTCTCTTATAAATTTTAATGTATTTAATTTTCATTCAATATTAGAAACGGTTCATAAATCATACTTGAAGTTATTTTTGTGCTCGTTTATTATTTCTGGTGTTTAATATGAAAGTACGTTGGGAACCAAATTCAACAATAATCTTTTGTTTTAATATAAATCCCATGAACGAAACCAAGTTTGATTTTAGTTTAAAATGTGCCCCACCTCTGGGAAAGTTTTGTATAAGTGTTTAAACCCAATCACAGGAAAAATAGTATCACTTGACTGTGAAAGCATTTGTATAGCTTTTAGATATACTTAAAAAATGCTTCCAACAGTGAATCTTATAAATAAGTAGGTACATAATTTAAAATATTTCTCACATGCACTTACTTGCATACTTAAAAATTTGTAGATTCCTTAAATTTTTGAGTATCGTGAGAAAACCTATTTAGGAAGAACATGCTGTGCTAAAAACTGTGCACGTCTACCGATGGGTCTCGTAGATACGGAACGTGTTTTGATTTGAACTTTGTGGGGCTTCTTGTAATGAAGGCGACAATACGGGAGCTCCATGGGACATCTGTGGGGGGCCACATGCGATACTTAACTTTTACAATGAAAAGTCTGCCCTCTATATGGATTTATTACCAGTCAATAGATGAAACCAGTGTTCTTGTTACGCGAAATGTTTTGACTTTTACTAGGGGAGTGAATTTCATTCTTTCATACTAACAGAAATGCACAGAATGATTATTACTGAATATAATCATCAAAAGAATGAAGGTTATTATGTAAACTATTGTTTTCTTTAGCAATCAACAGAACCATAATATTTTTTATATAAAAACAAACATGTTTTTGTGCCTAAAAATCACAATTCTAGTTTTCATATACGATTTTTAGAGCTCAAAGCGTTAAATTTGATTATGAAACGGTATTTTTTAGATAATTTAAATACATAATTAAAGCTTGTGTTAATGGATCATCAGTGGATATTGTTTGAACATTAGTAAAAGCCAAGAACTAGATTAGATATTTTTGGGGTTGGCTGTTAGCCTATATCACTGCGACCTTTGCAGATCTATTGTGAACAAAGAACTAGTTAATGATGTTAAATATTATCAAAACTTAACTCTGTCTGCACGTTACAACAAAAAGCTAACAAATTATTACCACAACTTAAGAACAATAAGATGATCAACGACGCTGCAGCCAAGTCTATGGCTATCTATAATGCAGTTGCTCCACGTTTCTACACTTTGCCAAAGATTCATAAACCTACGCTGACAATGGGACCAATAGTTTCCTCCATCAATGCTCCTAACAGTAACATAGCAAAATGGCTCACAGATATACTTATATACCTTGGCTTACAGTTCTGATAATAAGTTTTATGTCAAAGATTCCTTTGCTTTCAGTAATTTTATTAATAATAACCAACTACCAGTAAATTATATTCTTGTTAGTTTTGATGTTGTCTCCTTGTTTACTAATCTTCCTCTTGCTGTTATACTAGAAAGTTTACCTAAACATTGGGATGTTATTATAAATTATTCTAAACTAGACCTAACTGAAATAGTTTTAGAATTTATTTTCCTCACTTTCGATTACTATGTTATGTCAAACAAATTTGTGGGAATCTACCATTTCACCAATTCTTGTCAACTTTGTATTAGATGACCTTGTCACAGAATGCCGAAAAAGAATTACTTTTAATATTCCATTTATCAAAAGATATGTTGACGATCTGATTCTTCTATGACTAAAGGTTGAATTGAAGAGGATCTGTACATTTTCAAAAACTGTAGGTAATAAACATACACAGTTCAATTCAGAAGTGGAAGTCAACTGCAATATACAGTTCACTTCAGAAGTGGAAGTCAACTGCAATATACATTTTCTCGATATGAGAGTAGGTAGGTACATCGTAACGTAGACAACACCATTAGCACCAAATGGTACAGAAAACCTTGTGCAAGCAATAGGTTCCTTAACTTCCACTCATGTCTTCCTTCGAGAATAAAAATCAACCTCATTTTTACTCTTAAGGACAGAATGGTCAAGTTATCGCATCCTTCTTTTCACTTAAAAAGCCTTAATGAGCTTAAAGACATTATATCACAAAATATACTGGCCACTTAGTAAATAAATTATTGTTTAGCTCTTTTTCCCAATCAACTTATAATATTTACCACAACAATATTACAGTCAACAACAATAGTTTATTTTAAGAAAACTGGAAACTCGAAAGAACATCCCAATTGTCCAGTATTGTTTTACTGTTTTCAACCATACATTGAAGAATTAACACCTAAATTACTTAATGTATGTAAAAATAAAAATTTAAAGTTTGCAAAGAGACGTGTCAGAACTTTTAACCAATTATTCACACAAACCAAATCCAAATTGAATACTCTAGAACGATCAAATGTTGTGTGCAGGATACCGTGTCAGTAGTGTAAATTAACATAAGTATATTGGCCAAACTTCAAGATGCCTTTCAGCACTTACCTATATCTAACATCACACAAAAGTGACTGTAACTGTAAAAAAGTTAATTGTGCTATTGCTGGAGATGTCATAAATAATACCCATTCTATGAATTTTCAACAAACCACGGTTGTAGGTATGTACTGAAAACAACTATTACAAAACAATCTTTAAAGAAATGATCTTCATAAATAATTTATTAAAATTTAAAAATGTCAGTTTACTGCAGATAATAGTAATAGTATTTATTCACTTTGGAAGACCAATAAATCAAGTACCTCAAATTAGAAAAGATGATCAAAATTGGGCTCGTAACTATTTAGACAAAGCTAATGCTTTTGCAAAACATCTTGAGATTTCAACCTAACGAGGGTGATAATATATTGCTGAAATTCAACACAAATAAGTGTAGTAACAGAATTCCATTAGTAACCCCTAAGGAAGTTACTGAGAAAATTAACAATCTAAATCCAAAAGATTTGATTTAGTAACGGGAGAGATTTTGAGAAGGCTTCAAAAAAAGTCGTTGGTCAATTTATCAACTTTGATTAATGCTTGTATTCGGCTAAACTACGTCCCTGATGCATGGAAAACAGCTGAAATCATAATGGTTCCAAAACCTCGTAAGGACTTAAGCAAAGTGGAATCATATAGCCCCTTTTCGTTGTTGCCAATTATGTCCAAGTTGTTTGAGAAATTACTTTTAAAACGACTCAAACCTATCATTGACCAGAGAAATCTAATACCATCTCATCAGTTCGGGTTCAGAAGTAATTACTCGACAATAGACCAAGTGCATCGACTTCCCGATGTCATTGAAAAAACAATGGAAAACATAGGCGTGTGTTCTGCCGTTTTTCTTGATTTGGAGCAGGCATTTGGCCGCTTTTGACATGATGAGGGTCTTCTCTATAAATTAAGATCACTACTTCCTGTGCACTTCTACGAAATTCTAAAATCCTATGTAACCAACAGACATTTTCGTGTAAAAAATGAATATTTATATTCGGAACTGAAGCAAGTTGAGGTAGGGGTACCACAAGGCAGCGTTCTGGGACCAGTCTTATATCTTATATTTATTGATGTGAAACATCTATAGCGGCACGTAAATCAGATTTTTGGCGTGGTGACGGTGACGTCATGACGTAAAAAACCTAACGCATCGATAATAATCGATAAGAGATGTACTGATATCTTATATGAAATTGGTGTCATGTTTTGAGCGACGCGACGGTGGCGCGCCAACAATACGGGGAAGAAGCTCATCGATTCAAAAATTTGGTGGGACAGGGTATGAATTGTTTCATAAAAACCTAACTCGATTCCGCCTACTATCTATTCTATATATATAAAAATGATTGTTTGTATAGGCAACATAATATACCTACATATTTTGCTGACCTGTAAAATTGACAGCTAGTCAATCAAAATAGATTGTTGGTGAATAGTTGTCATATAGTTGTCCGCGTAAATTTTGTGTATTTAGTTTTAAATATGAATAAACAAAGTGTTAATAAAGAAAGTGATGAAAAAATATGAATAAAAATGAGTGAGTACTCTATATACATTGGGGTGTCCGTTATTTCCCAGATTTGGTTTTGTTCTCCAAACACCCATCAAATTTTTAGATTATGACCTAACAAAAATTATCAGACCTTAACCAGCCCTTAATATTCACATTAACCCGTGCCTAAATCATAATACATTTCCCATTTAAATACCGTTTAAAAGTTATTCAACGATAAAGTTGTATTCATAGTTAAATTCATCATTTTCCTATTTTTTATTTAGTATCGCTTTTTGTTTGTACTAAAATTATGAAGTAACTACAATTATATTAATATAGTAACGTACTTCTATATAAATTTGTGTTTTAATAATTTCCTTTTTTAAGATTATTGAATTTAAGGCAATTAAATAAAAAGCTAAACGAAATCACTTTTTAAATTTATTCAATAAATAGTCATCGTTATCTGGAAAAAATCGTAATATTTTATTTTATCATTCTGACATATTTAGTTCCTATCACAATCTGTTCTTTTCTGCATATTACTTTTACACAATAATGTCGATGTTTCACATCTGCCAGGCGTCCCGTGACGGCTCACATTTTTTACTCGAAAGTTTTTGCGATCGCACCAAACGAAATTTATGGCAGCGATTGTCTTTGAGCTACCTTGTGCCCAAAGTGAATCTCTTCTCTTGGATTTTCTGTTATATACATTCAAAATGAGTCGATAATCATTAGTAGGGGGTTTTTGAGGTCTTTGAACACGAATTTTATGATGGCAAAAGTCTCCGAGGTACCTACCTATCTGGTACCAATAGTTGGAAAATACAGTTTTATTATTTGAAGAGTAAACATCTGCATACATAGTTATGGCTTAATTTGTGCTATTTGTACCATTTTTTAGTGATATACCAACAACATTGTACAGCATAACGGCCACCTTCGCTGACGATACGACTATCACGGCAGAGGGAGAGTCTGTAGAAAGTTCAACTAGAAAACTTCAATCAGCAGTTAACAAAATTGACACCTGGACAAAAAAATGGCGCATTAAACTTACTAAATTAAAATCGACTCATATTGACTTCACAAACAAAAGGATTTTACATCAACCAATCTTCATTAATGGCACACAATTAAAGTACGCCAATGCAGCAAAATACCTTGGTATAACTCTCGATACCAAGCTTCGGTGGAAGGAGCATATTAAGAAGAAACGTGATGAACTCAACATCAAGTTTAGGAAAATGTATTGGTTGCTAGGTTGCAATTCTGAGTTATCAATCTGCAACAAGCTTATTGTATATAAGCAAGTGCTTTGTCCAGTATGTAGTTATGGTGTCCAGTTATGGGGCTGCGCTAGCAAATCGTAATACAACGTTTTCAAAATAAAGTGTTAAGGTGTATAGTGAATGCGCTCTGGTACGTGCGTAATAGCGATCTTCATCGTGATTTAAATATAGATATGGTGACAGACATAATAACCAAGTTGGCTCATTCTCATCAAAAGAGACTCTAAAACCACATCAACAGCGAGGCGTTCAGACTTTTAGATGTGTAGAATATTAAATGAAGACTCAAACGAATAAAACCCTTTGAACTTGTTAAATGACAAAACATTAAGTGATTTAGTGAAAGATACCTTAATTTTACCTAACTTTAGTATTTTAAGTCAGCACAAAATTAATCGTTAGTTGTGATAACTACTTTTAATAAAATAGGACTGTGACCCTATTAAAAAAAAAATTGAAATTAGAACACACCAAGTATTCATTAATTTGAAATAATTCATTTTTAGAATAGACATTCCTATTTTTAATTCCAGCTTTCCAAAATAGTTGGCAATAAAGTTGGTTTCTACCACTACATTTCTCGAAAGAAGGAAATAAAATACACAGAAAGGTGTCCCATGTATTGATTGAAAGGTGTCCCAAGGAGCAATTGCATATGAATATATAGATAGATAGATAGATTTTTATTGTTTCTAAAGTAATACCCAAATATATATGTAGTACCTGGATGACCAAGGTTTGCTCGTAACACACCTTAATCATAGAATATTTCCGCGCGGCGGCGCCGAAATTATCGTACCTTAACAACCCTCTTATGTGGGAAAATAATTTTTGGTGAAAAAATGGAAAAAACAAATTTTCCCAGACGTGATACCTAGCTAGATCGATTTTTCACCTTTGTCTGCACCTGTATTTCAAATTTCAACAAGATCGTGAGAGTCGTTTTCGAAAACACACTTCATATTATAAGATATATACCTACATTGACTTGAAAGCTTGACAAAAAATTATGTGTTTTATTTCAACAGGCCTAATTTTTAATTTAGATTGACCTTCTTTTATAAACACATACAGTATGATGCAAAAGTATGGAATAAATTCATTATTACATCAGAAACAGACGACTTTTAACAAAAATCTTAAAACACGTCAATTTTAATTTTTGAATGGCCATCAACTGCTATAGATGTGTTGGACATTACGTCAACTGCTTGTTACAATTTAAAAACGCCGTATCTTTACATGATTTTAATAGGGTTTATAGTCAAAATGATATTGATTTGGCAACAAATGAATTCATGGATATAATATCGTTTAATATGAATGTGTACTGTCCTGTAAAAAAACGGTGGCTAAGCGGTCAAAGTTGTAAAAATAAATGGGTTACTGCAGAAGTAGAAAAAGCCGGTCGTGATCTAAAAAATTTATACTGGGCATCTAAAAATCTTGGTGGAAATAATGCCCAAATTGCCTATAGGGAGGCGAAAAATAAGTACAATAAACTTATTAAAAATGCTAAAAGGCAATATAATGAACAACTTATTTATCAATCAAATAACACATCTAAAACGACGTGGAATTTGGTAAATAAAGAAACGGATAGAAAACAAAAAAAATGCGATATAACTCTAAGCACAGATGGAAAAGATATTTCATGTTCTAACGAGATCGCTGATACTTTTGCGGAATATTTTGCACACATAACAGAAAAAAATCTTCTATCACATTTTGGTTTGTCGACACCTACAACATGTACAGCTTCTAAAATCTTGGAAAATACTTTCTTCTTTACACCAGTCTCGTACCAGGAAGTGGAAGACGGAATTATGAATTTGAAAAATAAGTCCAGCACAGGACTAGACAATGTATCCACAAAAATTTTAAAATGCGGAATACATTCCTTTTCTGCTCCCTTGAGTTATTTGATAAATTTATCTATTGCTGAGGGCAAATTTCCTAACGTACTTAAGAATGCAAGAGTTATTCCGATCCATAAGAAAAATGACCCAAAATTAATTTCAAATTATAGACCAGTAGCAGTGCTGAGCGTTGTATCAAAAATATTTGAAAAAGTTGTACTTAATAAAATGATTTGTTTTCTCAATAATTTTAATATTATATCCCCGCATCAGCATGGTTTTAGGTCGGAAAGGTCAACATTGACTGCTGCATGCCATTTTTTTGAGTCCATATATACAGATCTTGATATTAAGGGAAGGCACGTGGTAGGTCTGTTTTTTGATTTATCGCGTGCTTTCGATTGTCTGGATTTTAATTTTATAAAAAATAAATTTTACAACATAGGTTTCAGAGGGATTTTCTTGGACTGGATAGTGGATTATTTAAGCAATAGAAGGATGTTAGTTTCGTATCAGAATTCTTTTTCATCATTTTACAATATTCACAAAGGACTTCCTCAGGGATCTGTCCTGGGACCACTAATATTTATTCTTTTTATCAACGATCTCCCTGATCACATTACAACTCGTCTTATGACTACCTATATATGCAGATGATACTGCATTAGCGATCTCTGCATCTTGTCAGGAGGAACTGAAGTCATTAATAAAAATTATTTTCGAATCTTTTGTAAACTGGTCAAGAGCAAACGGGTTAATAGTAAACATTGATAAGACCCAAATTATATATTTTCATACCCAATCCTTCCATAACAATGCACATTCGATTTCATTTGAATTTGATGACACGGTCATTGAATCTGTTCCATCAACAAAATTTTTAGGGTTATACATAGATAGTAGTTTGAGATGGACGGAACAAGTTAATGAGATTAACAGTAAATTAAATAAATCCTTTTATGCTATATCTAGAATAAAAGATACTATGCCAATTGCAGCACTTATCAATGTTTACTATGGGCTTGTCTATAGTCAATTAAGTTTCAACATATTATTATGGGGAAATTCTATTAATACCAGCAAAATTTTTGTAACCCAGAAAAAAATCATTCGGAAAATGTTTGGGCTAAAATTCAGGGAGTCTTGTAAACCCACATTTATTAAACACAAGATTATGCCATTCTATGCTATTTATATTTATCGTACTCTTTTATATGTTAAAGGAAATTTAAACCTTTTTGAGAGAAACTATCGCAGACATGATTATAGCACAAGAAATTTTAACATACTTCGAATACCCAAGTGTAAAACATCAAAATTAGAAAATAGTTTTAATTTTATGGGAATGAAGTTATATAATAAACTGCCTTCTGAACTGCAGGATGTTGCTCACTTCAGCAGCTTTAAAAAGAAAATTAAAAACTTGTTGTTAACTAAATGCTACTACTCAGTCAGAGAGTTCCTTGAAGATACTCTGTAAACCTATATATGAATACTTTGTTCTATTTTTATTTTGTTTTACGTTAGTTTATGTGTATTTTTTACTTTATCTTATTATGGAAATTTTAAAATGTATTTTAACAATATTAATGTACCTGTCTCTTTTGACTTATCCTATACATTTGTATTAGTGTCTTTATGGATTAATAAATATATTATTATTATTATTATTATAATGATGGCGTAATGACGTCATCGACGATTTTTTTAAATACAAACCGAGGTCACGTGATAGCTCATTTGAAAGGTCTCCTTATCGCCTTAAATGATTACATTGTTGCAAAGGCGATAAGGAGACCTTTCAAATGAGCTGTCACGTGACCTCGGTTAGTATTTAAAAAAATCGTCGATGACGTCATTACGCCATCACTAATGACGTAATGTCCAACACATCTATAGCAGTTGATGGCCATTCAAAAATTAAAATTGACGTGTTTTAAGATTTTTTTTAAAAGTCGTCTGTTTCTGAAATAATGAATTTATTTCATACTTTTGCATCATACTGTATATGTAGGTACATTTTTTTATTTAACTCCTTAGGGTACCCAATCTATAAAAACACGAGTTTTTTTAATTACAAATCACATTAAGCGTAACGAGTCTCGTTTCACTCTGTGAAGGTGTAAATTAAATTTCAATTCTAAATTGTGAAGCCAGACCTGCTTATTTGTTCTGATAAAATCAGGATGGCATGTCAATTTCTAGTTGATTGTAGGTATTATATACATAAGGTTTTCAATGAAATTATGAAATGAATAAATAAAAGGTATTAATTTAATGGAGTTATCATAGTGTCATATGAATATTTAATGGATGTTTTTTTTTGTACGAGAACAGTTACAATTGACTTCTAAGCCGATTAAATTTGTTTAATGTGTTTGAACAAAGTTATCTTTTGGGTCAATTGCGAAAATTAATAGAATTTCTACTCCACATTAAACCTTTCATTATTTTAACAATATCTATCTATTAACAATAGATCTTAAAAAAATCCTTCCTTACCTGACTTTAGTAATCCGATTTTCAAATCTCACAACTATTTGAACAAACTTTAAGTGATAGATTGACAGATGCAGAGAAAAGAAAAGACATAATTTAGGTCGCTTTTCGACAAAAAAAATAATAAATAAATAAAATAAGAAACTGTGATAGGTGCCGCCTGTCCCAACATAACAATTGAAAATCGCTTATCTCCGTGACCAATGCTAGACGTCAACGAAAATGGGAATAAATGGCTCTATTTGTTGGCCAACACTTTGAAAGTGCCGCTAAAACATATCGATTATTGGTTTCCAGCATCCCTAGTGCATTGTTAAAGATTCTTTGATTTTTAAATATTGACATATATAACATTCACTGTTTAAAAGAAAAATGCAGTAGTCATAATGAGTGCCGAGAAAAGTGAAAACTTATTTAGTCTTAAAATTGTCTTAAATCTATTTTCAACATTTATAGTTTTTTATATTCATTAATCAAATATATTACGGGTTGTACCAAATTATGACAAAGTAAAGCTAAAAATAATTTTATTTAAATAGCAATTATTATATAATCATATCATTCATGTATAATCAATCATCAATACATAGTATAAAACAAAGTCGCTTTTTCTGTCCCTATTTCCCTTTGTATGCTTAAATCTTTAAAACTACGCAACTGATTTTGATGCGGTTTTTTTAAATAGATAGAGTGATTCAAGAGGAAGGTTAATATGTATAATAATATCCATTAAATAGTGAAGAAATACTGTTATTTTTGAGGTTTCTAATGTGATGTCGTTAATTATCAATTTTTTTCCGCTTACATTGCAAACGCAGGCTGAACCCTACGAGATTTATCAAAATAATGTACTAATTATTTGTACACATTGAAAAGGTCTACAGAAAACTCCGCGATGGTATATGTCTATCTCTTATGGATATCCCACAATAACATTTTTTTGTCATTTACTTTTTACGACAAGTAATGGCTAATTTTCGAAGCGATTTTAACCAATACAGCATTAATCCTTATCCAATTAAATAGCTTAAATACATTGTTGATTTAATATAGATCTATAACAGCACAAGATTTAAATGAATATTTTCGAAGATATTGCAGATTTAAAATTGCGGGACGTAGTGCTTGCGGTGGTACTGATGGCCGGGCGGTAACGTTCCTATAAATAGCGCATCGGAGACCGCGATTTTCCTTATAGCACTTTAAATTTTGCAGCGATCGGACTCGTTTATTACGAAATTAATCATTATGACGCTACCCTAAGGTGGCGCAGTTGAGATGTTATAAATTTACACCTGTAATTCTTACATCACTAAGAACTATGACGCCACCGTAAGAAGGCGCAGTTGATATGTCATATATTTAAAAAAACAAAACTTAGGTACTTACCTAAGAACTATGAAGCCACCGTCAGGTGGCACAGTTAATATATAATATTCCTAACCGATAAATTACAAAGTACTATAAATAATAGTAAAAACTGGTAACTAACGAGAAAATATGATAAAAAATATAAAAAATTAATCGTAAAAATAAAAAACATTGGAAAAAACATTAGTGTTAGGCGGTGCGAAGTTCGCCGGGTCCGCTAGTATTTACATAAATTTCAATGTCATCATTAATTTCAACAAAACGAGGTATTTTCAACTAGCGGAGCCTACAAAGTTTGTATAGCCTAACAATTAAGAATTTTTTTTCATTTTCCGATTTTTCCAATTTTCACGATATTTTCTTGTTTTTTTGATTGATTTTCATGATTTTATTACTGTTTTGTCTATTTTAATATTATTTTTTGACTATTTACAGGTTTATACTTTTTTTTGTTGTAGGTACCTATCTACCTACCTATTTTGTAATTATAAGGTACGCTTTTGTCTCTTTTTTAGTTTCAATTTTTGTGAAATTGTTCGATTTTTTCAATTTTTATTATTTTTACATTTTTATCTATTTCTTTTTTACTCTATTTTTTGGTTTATTTTTTTACGATTTTCAACATTTATTTATGATTTATAAGTTTTTTAACCATTTTCATCAATATTTTAAGATCGTCAAGATTATCTAAACATTTTTAACGTTTAACAAGATTTTTATACGACTTATCATTTTTTTAATCATTTTCACCAATTTTGAATATTATCATTTTTTTTTAATTTTTAAAATTTTTCAGCTTTTTACAACATTACTCTACGTTTTTCGATATTTTTTTTGCCATTTTCAACAATTTTTCAGGATGTAAACAATTTTTTACGATTTTCATCAACTTTTCACGATTTTCAACGTTTTTCTTTTTTTTGTGCCTATTTTGTAATTTTTACGTTTTTGCCTCTTTTTTAATTGTTTTTTTTTTTAATTATTTCATATTTCTATCATTTTCAATTTTTGTGAAATTGTTCGATTTTTTTCAATTTTTATTCTTTTTACATTTTTATCTATTTCTTTTTTACCTTATTTTTTGGTTTATTTTTTTTACCATTTTCAACATTTATTTATGATTTTTGAGAGTTTTTTAACCATTTTCATCAATATTTCAAGATTGTCAAGATTATCTTAAAATTTTAACAACATTAAAGTAAATGATGTACTTTTAAAGGACCCACATGAAATCGTTACGGAGTTTAATAACTTTTTCTTGAATTCACCAGTCGAACTTGTAAGTAATATAAATGTAAATCAAACTTGTAATGTAATTGGCACTTTATCGAATGAAAGTTCGTTATATTTAACACCGTTTTGTCCCAATGAATTACTACAGCTGATTTTAACTATTTAATAAATATGTCTTTTGAACACGGCTGCTTTCCATCTAATTTAAAGATTGGAAAAATTATTCAAATTTTTAAAAAGAAAGATCCAACATCAATAGAAAACTACAGACCAGTCACTGTTCCTTGCGTTTTTTCTAAAATTTTTGAATACGCATTTATTGATCGACTAGTTTCGTATTTAAGAAAATTTAATATTATTACAGAAAATCAACACGGGTTCCGTCAAAATAAATCCACTAATACTGCAATGATCTCATTTTACAATCAAATCATAGAATATTTTGAAACGGGCGAGTGTCCTGTTGGTATTTTTTGTGATCTCAGCAGGGCATTCGACTGTGTCAATCATGACACCTTATTATCAATTTTGCAAAATTATGGAATACGTGGCGTGGCACTTGACTGGATATCATCTTTTCTCAATGATCGGAAACAATACGTTTCACTAACTAATAGAGAAGGTAATTCTGTAAGAACTATTATTAACTCCGAATTTATAAACGTTAATATGGGTGTCCCTCAAGGATCCATATTGGGTCCTATTTTATTTATATTGTATATCAATAATATAAATGGATACCTGAATCATCCAGCGTATGTCGCATATGCAGATGATATTTCTGTTCTAGTTTCAGATAAAAACTCTGAAGAATTGGCTTCGGAAAGCGTTACACTTATTAAACATATTTCTAACTATTTTAATAACCTCGATTTATTTTTTAACGCTACCAAAACAAATTTGGTCAGATTTGTCACAACAGGGACAGTCCAGGACTTGCCTATTAATCACGACGACAATATTATTGCTACACATGAGCCTGTTCGCTTCTTGGGAATTTATATAGATGAAAAGCTAGATTGGAAATCTCACTGCAATCATCTGATTTCTAAAATTAATTCGTTAAAATTTCTTTTCATTAATCTTCGATCAGTATTGGAAGTTCATCAACTTGTGATGGTTTACTTTGCCCAGGTCGATTCTCGGCTTAGGTATGGTTTGTGTTTATGGGGACATTCAACCAATGCACTCCAAGTTTTCATTGCCCAGAAGAAAATTATAAGATGTATTGCAAAAATATCTCAGAGAGACTCATGTAAGCAATACTTTAAGGAATATAGTATTCTACCTCTTCCATCGTTATTAATTTTTGAAATGTGTGTGTATATATACAAAAATAAAAAAATATTTATTCCTGTGGAAAATGTACATAGCTACCACACGCGACAATGTGCAGAATTTTATATTTCATTTTGCCGCTTAAAAGTCAGTTCAAATGCTCCCAAATTTCTAGGCCTAAAGTTATTTAATAGATTGCCAAATGTTATCAAAGAAGCATCTAATATCAATATTTTCAAAAGAATGTTAAAGACATTTTTATTAGATCATTGTTTTTATTCACTGAGTGAATTTTTGGAATATTTTTAAGTGTGTTGTATCAATGTGTTTTTGCATGTAAGTCTTAATCTTAGTTTTAAACATATTTTTTGCAAATGACGAATCCCACACAGTTGTACCTACTGTCTAATGGAAAATAAAGAATATTATTATTATTATTATTATTATTTCTGTATGACTTATTTTTTTTAACTTCCCGCTAAAAAAAATTAAATTTTTTTTTTTTAAATCGGGAAGTTATTGGTTTCACCCCGTTTTTCGAAAATCGAGTTTTCATCGGATCTCAACTTTTTGAGGTCTTATAGGAACCTCCCCTGACTATTTTTACGAGGGTGTCTGTATGTCTGTATGTACGTGTGGATGTGTGTGTGTGTGGATGTGTGTAAACCTCTTATAACTTTTGAACGGCTTGACCGATCGGAATGAAATAAAAAGCATTCCAAAGAGTTCCATTTAACTTAGATTCCCTATAAGTTTAAATCGATTCGAGCTGGTAGATTTCGAGAAATTTCAAAATAACCGAAAAAAACAATTGGTAAAAATGATGTTTTTTGGGCATATCTTTTTGGCTATTGCTTTGATCAATTTCATAACCTAATCAGCTCTCAAGCTTAAAAAGCCACGTCGAATGCCGTTTTGCAAATTAAAATCGGTTGATTCGTTCCTGAGATATCGTTGTCGAAAAATTTCAAAAAAACTGTTTTTTTTTTTCAATAACAGATTTTTTGACTAACCGATTTTGCACTCTCGGTAACGTTTTTAGGTCTTAAAAAACTGCGTCGAATGCCATCTTGAACATCAAAATCGAATAAGGCGTTAAAAAGTTATGGCTTTTTAAACATTTCAAATAAAGTCAAAAACGTCAAAATACGTCACGTTACGTTAAAACTAGCGGGAAGTTGCAAGGATGGCCTTTAAGGTCAACCTCTTTTCGAATTTTTTTAACCATTTTCACAAATTTTTAAATATTATCAATTTTTTTTTAATTTTTAAAAATTTTCCACGTTTTTCAACATTGCTGTACGTTTTTCGATATTTTTCTT
Source organism: Altica lythri (assembly GCA_964028335.1). Taxonomy (NCBI): domain Eukaryota; kingdom Metazoa; phylum Arthropoda; class Insecta; order Coleoptera; family Chrysomelidae; genus Altica; species Altica lythri. The sequence goes on along the minus strand of OZ034805.1, from coordinate 46,299,898 downwards.
ACCATTTTCAACAATTTTTCAGGATGTCAACAATTTTTTACAATTTTCATCAACTTTTCACGATTTTTAACGTTTTTCCTTTTTTTGTTGTACCTATTTTTTAATTTTTACGCCTTTGTCTCTTTTGTAGTTGTTTTTTTTTTTTTAATTATTTCATATTTCTTCCATTTACATTTTTTGTGAAATTTTTGATTTTTTTCAATGTTCATCCTTTTTAAATTTTTATTCATTTATTTTTTATTTTATTTTTTGGTTTTTCGAGTTAATTCCAATTTTGTTAGTTTTTCACCTGTTTTTGTTTTTTTCATTTTTTTTTTCGATTTCCCCCATTTTTTGATACTTACCTACCAGCCATTCTATACCGGGGATATCTCTTCATTAGTGACTGAAGAGACAAGCCTATACTGTACTGATGAGGTCTAACAAGACCTAAACATGTCTACAGTTGGTTTTGCCCTTGTATAGTTTGGTTGATATTTATATGTACGTCGCAGCATCATGTGCATTTGAGTTAGGAATTCTAACCATGCACAAATCTAGGTATCTACCTGGAGATTAACAGCATTACGCAAGATACTTGTATCATTTTTCATAATTTTATTATAAGACTGTCATAACGCTCCGTTCGTAGGTATATAGTAAACTCTTTCCAAAGTTAATGTAAAATCTCTTGGTCTTTGTCGGAATATTAAACTCCTTTGTTTACCATGCCGACCATTGGCGTGGAATTAAAGAAATGTTTATTAATTTTTATTTTAAATTTCAAAAGAAAAACGTATATTTGTAGGTATATTTTGTATCAATTTGAAAATTGTCAAAGAAATTAATTCTTTAAAATTGAAACTTGTTAATTTTAGTTTCTAATAAGAACATTTGACTCATTATTCAAATGGCACGTAACTCATAATATTTTTATAACAATTGTTTGCAAGTAATACTTATTTTGTCAGACAATCTTAAAAGATAGTCTGTCCAGCAAGGAACACGAGGGGGTATAATCCTTCCTTGCCTCTAGAAAGGAAAGGGTTGGGTATGCTAGTAAGAATCTAAAATTAGTTTTCTTTTTAAAAAGCAAGTTTTCAAGATACATTACGATAGTTTTAAAGGAAATTGGTTAGAATGACTAACAAGAATTGTCAGAGTCTTCTGAAATAAAATCGGTGCCAGGTTGAATAACTAATGGTGCTATTAGCGATACAACAGGATATTCCTTTTCTATTTTTATAACATGAGCTTTCGCAATTTTGCCATACATTGCTATTAATGCCACTAATTACCTCTCGAATATTATCAAGGACAATTGCGCTTAAGGTTGTTGGCTAATTATATTTTGGTAAACGTTTTTTTACAGTACTCCAAACCATTTCGATTGGATTAAAAATACAGTTGTATGGAGGTAAACGCAAAAGGGTATGACCGTGTCTGCTACAAATGGTGTCAATGACGTATTCATTTTTAAAATTCTGACTTTTGATCATTCTTAATTCCTTTTTTACTGGAACCTTTTTAGGAACAGTGATATTTTTGATGGCCATAAATCTTAAAATTTCATTCTTTTTTGTGTTATTATTAGGTATTTTGTTTAATATGCGGAAATGATACGACGCATTGTCCATAACAATTACTGAATTGTAAGAAAACCCAATAGATAGTGTTAAATTTCGATTCATAAATAAATAAATAAACGAAAAACTAAAAGAAAGTGGAAAATTAAAAACAGAAAAAATGCGAAAAAAATACCTTTCTAATTCAAATAATATAACGCCACCGTAAAATCAATTAAAATCACCAACGCTACTGTGTACTGTAATGGGGAACAAGACCATGCACGGTAGTTAACTCACGCAATTTTTCTCTTTGATGTTTCGTTTGATGTACCACCGCGATTAGTAAGAGCCGTTGGCATTACTTTACATTAATATCAAAGGGGTGCGCACCGACTTTAAAATGGCAAACTATATACACAATGTTGCCTTTACTCAAAAATGTCTTTAAGTATAAGTAATATATACAAAATTGATATCATTAAAAGTGAAAACTGTTTAAATATGAAGAACCTAGTTAATTAATTTAAGTATATATTTTTTAAAAATATTTTCATATTATCTTTCTAAAAGTCATTGACGAACAATTGAATAGTAAAGTAGAGAGAACATTTTGAAAATATATAAACTTAGGAATTTTCGAAAATATATCTGCAACCTAGATTCGAAAGTCGGTTCCTTTGTTGGGGTTAGAAGGCGTGGTTGTCTTTTCACATTAATATTAGTTAAACTATAACAGTTATTATCGACAATAAAAAAAAGTTTATTAATACTTTCATTATTATTATTTAGTAAATAGCTTTTAGGTGTTCCTAGTTCGTCTCTGCAAATCTGCAACAATGATTTTATCAGTGCAAACACACATGCCCGTGTGTATATAATGTAACAATGGCGGATACATTCATAAACGTGTTTTATAATATAACCAATTTGTATACTAATAAAAGCTATAATCATTTATACTTACGCCTATACCGACTTCTTTATCTTTCACCAAAAACCACACCCATACCGTGTCAGCAAACAAACTTAAACCCAACCTTCTGTTACCTCATTCCGATTTTCGATTGGTCGCTTTATACAAAAGAGGCGGTTTTACTGTTTGGAATCCTATTCAGAACAAATCTACCAAAAAGAATCATTAGTTCTACAGCATACGTGAAAGCTATACTACACACACATAACATACGTAATAAACTCGTTGTAATGATGTAAATATGGTCGTGCCTCAAAGTTCCTTTACAAGGCCGTGTATTATGGCACGTACACCGCTAAAATCTTTTACTATAAACTCTATTTTACCTGAAACGGCTTTAGACGTGCGGGAAAGTACACCTGAACCTGTACATGAGTGCGACTTGAAGCAAGAAACGTTGACAGATGAGGATGTGAGTGACTGTGATTCAGATTTAGATGTTACTGGAACTACGCCACCTTTGGATTGTTCAAATAAGAGTGCTGATGAAGAGGATGGACAGAAAGAAGGTAGGTACTTAATATCCCATCTAACAATTTGATTTGTTTGTTGTTATTCATAGATATCAACTATTTTTTAAGGAACTGCAGTCATTTAGTGCATGGAACATGGAACTACTTATATATATTTAGAACTTCTTCCATAACTAATATAAACACTAATATAAATTTATTATCACAAATTGATAGGTACCTACTAATGAAATACCAACTCATATACCTTTAAATATAAATGAAAACAATCAAGAAAAACCTATTTATATTAGTATTTCTTTTATTAAAGATATTACACCAAGTATTAGTAAAATTAAAAAAAAATTGTGCGTGTAACCTTAACGCGCGATTGAAGTAAAACTTATTTGACGTACTACGTATCATCGCAAAATAAATTCAAATTCAAAATATGTTTATTAACAAGTAGCTACAGTAAGTTAAGAGAAATTAGATGCTTATATAAATTATAATATTCAATTTTTTTTTCTAAAACTAACACACCAAGAGATTACAATTCAATTATATTTATTGTCTATATACTTTACAAAAAATGATATAATGTTATATTTTAGAAAGTTTTTATATTTTCGTGTGTTCTTTATCTCTTTTTATTATCTTTGTCATTCCGTGGAATTTTGTAATCGAATTTATACCTATTTCCCGACTACCTAGAGCTTTGTAGTTTTCAGGATAGCTAAGAACTGGATGACAATGCATGTTTCAAGTGTGTTTAGCATATAAGATTCCGAAATTTATACTGATTTTCTTGTAGCGTTACATTCTCTATATTTTCAACAGCCCAACATTGCACGACATTCTCTTAATTACTGTCCAATTTTCGTGTTTTCCTGTGAAAAAAATGAGGAAATCGTAAAGTTAAATAATATTGAGGCATATAATTCAATTTGTTTTTTATAATTCACGTTCACAAAGTTTCTATTTTGACACTAAAAACAGTATCGAAATAGATTCATTGTAACACTGTTTTTGGTAACTTTTTGTTTACACAATTGGTTGCACTGCACTGATTGTCAACGAAAGAGTTCAGGTAGTAAATCCAGAAGTATGTTGTAGTAAATTATTAACTATATTATCAGCGTTATTGCTTAATTCGGAATATTTTATACAAATTTGACAAACATTCAAATTTAAAATCATTAAAACTGACAAGTGTCAAGATTGCCAACATAAATAAATATTTCGAAAAACTCTCATTTTATATATTTTTTTATACTTTTAAAAGTTCATTATAAAAAATAGTATGTAACACTCGAATTACAATGACGGTTTGTAGTACCTACTCGTTCTTTGCGAAACTCACCGCTTCGCGGTTCGTTTCACAAACTGCACTCGTACTACTAAACCTGTCGTTGTAACACTTGTATTACAATATACTATTTAAATATTATTAAATAAAATTACATATCCACGTAAGATTTTTCTTCATTACCTTAACTAAATTTCCTTTGACGTTCAGCATTTGATTTATTTTTTATAATTTTTTTTCCTTTAAATCTTTCTGGCGCTGATAATATGCCCTTTAAAGTGCACATTTTTTTTTCTTTTTAGCTCTTTAAGTCTATAAAACGAGAATAGCTAGGTATAAGTAATAGGTAGGTATAAATAATTAGGTATTAATAGTGTAATTACACACCAAAAATAAAATGTATGTAGGTATATAGAGTACTCACTCATTTTCATTTTTTTCCTTTTCATTTTTGTTCAAATCATTCTGGCGCTGATAATATGCCCTTTGACGTTTACAATTTCTTTTTCTTTTTAGCTGTTTAAGTCTATAAAACGAAAATAGCTAGGTATAAATAGTGTAATTACACACCAAAAATAAAATGTATGCATATAGAGTACTCACTTATTTTCATTCAATATTTGTTCATCACTTTCTTCACTGTATTTATTCATATTTAAAACAAACACTTTATACACAAATTTTAGGCGTAAAACTATTCACCAACAATGTAATTTGGTTGACAAGCTGTCAATTTGACAGGTCAGCAATTACAGATTTAACTTTTATTTAATATAGTATGCGGAATAATGTTAGGTTTTTTGTATCAGGTTTTTTGCGTTACGTAGACGTAGAATCTAACATTAGAATATGACGTCACGTCCGTTAAAATTACTTCCGTTAGAAAATAAATCTGAGTTACCCCTAGTCGCACCTAAAGAAGTTTTACTTCAAAATAGTACCTATAACCAATCCATAATTAGCAATAAATCAGTTTTAACTTTAAACAATTTATATACAAAAATTAAGGTCAAAACTTTATTGGAAAATAAAGATGTGGTACCTATACATAGTGTTGCCCAAATGCAAGAACAAGACGAGACTTAGCCAGGCTTGGTCTTGGTCTTGCGCCAATACACCTGGTCTTGGTCTTGGTCTTGGTCTTGCAGCAAGAGTCTTGCAAGTCTTGCAATTACCTATTAGTCTATTACTATTTATTAAAGTTTATTTTAAATCTTAGAAAAACGTATTAGAATTGGAACATTGTGAGCTTGAATTAACATAGCCATAGTAAAGATCAAGCAGATTAATAAATTACTGAAGATTTGATAAGAAATTTGAAAAATCAACTGACCTATATGTCGTTTTTCATGGAAGTAACTGTTTCTTAATAATAATATCTTAGGCTTTTTGTTTTATTAGTAGGTAAGTATCTACGCTTTTTATATTATTTTATTAGTATTGTAGAATTGTTTTACATGTTTCAGGTATATTTAAAAGTGGCTAAGGTTCTCATAATAACTTAATATTTAAAAATTTCGTATCGATCAGACAAGTAGGTACAAGTTACTCGAGTCCCTTCAGCAACATGAAAACAGCTGGTGATCTTCAAACAACTGAGCTGATTTTACACCATGTACCTATACACCGAACTGTTACACCTAACTACTCCGTGAAATAGCGCTAAGTCCTAGCTGCAAGACGCAAGAGTCTTGCAGGCTATGTCTTGTTCTTGCTCAAGTCTTGCACGGTCAGTCTTGGTCTTGGTCTTGCTAAAAATACGCGGTCTTGTTCTTGGTCTTGGTCTTGCAAAAACGCAAGAACAAGACCAAGACTGCAAGACCAAGACTGAATTTGGGCAACACTACCTATACATGATTCCTTGCAGTAATTGGAATAAAAATGACATTATACCTACAAACTAAACGATTACCTACTAAAAAATCGTATTAGGTACCTACTGCTTACAAAAGTGATTGTAGATTATATTCAGAACGTTGTGCTTTAGCTACCTAATCATGTAAATGAAACAGGCCATTTGATGAATTTTAATGAAACACATTTTAATTTCTGAATAAAATTTAACAAAACGAACCTTTCTTGAAATGGCTTTTATTTATCAAATTAATAATTGCATCAATAAAAAATCAGATATTGGCCATTAAAGTGATTTATATTGTTATTTACTTTATCTAGACTTAAATCCTTTTTCAGATGTGTAAACAGAGCTTTCGAGCTAGCTTATGAGTAAATACTAAAATCTTATAGTTAGTTTTCTATTATTATACATATCAAAGTTACAAGCACGAAGTATAGACAAGATTAATTATTTATTAATGTCAATAATTGTCAAAAATGATGTGAACTGTATAAAGGTTGCATATATTATGAGATAGTGCATAAAGTATTGAGTGAAATCTGTACCTACGTGTGGATAGGTATACCTACCTAACATTTTTGTGACCTGCAAGAGTCGTCTACAGTTCATAATATAAAAATTTTAACACTCAGAAATTCTTAGATATACTTTATCGATTGTCACGGGCTAAAGCCGCTCTAGGAATAATTGTTTTAAAAGTTAACATTATTGACTACTTACCATACGAATAGCACCATAATTAGGGGTTAAACAGAGGCATTTAAAATTAAAAACAAGTTGATTTTTGTTGTTCATAATTAATCATCATCTATCATTTTATTCTGTTCACAATTGTTGTTATTATATTACTTTAAATATATTATCACTTTCGTTTGTAAACAGCTGATTGTCACTTTCTTCTTCTGTTTGTGCAACCCGTCATATTGTTGTCTGCAGTCAGGTAGTTCATTACATGCGCATCTGACTTGGCAAAAGCCGGTTAGTTTAAGTTTGAGAATAGCCAGGTTAGAGTCCTCCTTCCGGTGAGTGTCATCTCGTTGATAAGAATCGGCAAGTACTTCCATTTTGCAATTGTCATTGTACTGAACAGGTTGTTTGAGTGTCGCCAGAAGATTTTTTGGTTTAAGTTTTAAATCGCGGTACATCCGTGTCAATTATTTTTGGGTTTTGAAACTAAACCTATATTATCCATTCGAATTGTTGGTAAAATCACATTTTGTTGTTAGTTGTGAATTTTGTTCGAATGGGAGCTTGTGAGGGATTTTATGAAATCTTCTGTTGGTAAGTGAACATGCCTCTTATTCATGATAAATTGTCTGATTCTTATGGTTTCTTTTCTCTTTCTCTTCTATATCCGGCGAACTTTAGATTAGATTACGGATTACGGTAAAGTATATTGTAAATTTAAATTGTTAATTGTAAATTTTAATTTTAAGTCGAGCATGTGATCACACAACATTTCAGATTATCTATCTTAATTCAAATTTTTGTTTTGTTGTTTAGCGCTAGTGTTAATTAAAATTGTAATTTAAATTGACCACAATTTTGATCATTAAAGGAGGGTCTAGTTTTGAAGACATTTCGTTTTATTTAGCTCACTTTATTTCATTTCGTGAAATTGTGTAAGAGTTGTTAGTGCCTAATAGATCTAGGGGTTTCGGTTTCCGGCTTGTACCGTCGAAGTCGGTGGCGCGGCTCACTTGTGTATCATCCCTCTTCGGCTGAGCTCGGGCATAATTTGCCAGTAGAGTGACCGCTAACAACTTATTGCTAGACTGGTAGTTTATTCATTAACTTTAAAGAACCTTAGCTAATTACTAAGGAGTAGAAAAACCGTGGCACGATATCGGCATCGTGTATTGTTTGGTATTTCTTTTTATTAACTCCATTTGTAATTACAATTTATTCAAAATAGAATAATAAGTAATTTGAATGATTTTCTAGCGTGTAGGACACTCCTTCATTAAAGAATCTCCTCTGGTTATTTAGCAACTAGTGCTAACTGCTTACAGGTAATCTAAACTAACACTATGAACTATAGCTTAAAACTAGTATTTGTTAATATAAAAGAAACTAAATTAATCTAGTTTACAACAAATTCACTACCTACTTACCTAATTTAAAAAAGCGACAATAGAGCCTATTTTCTAAATTCATCTTTTACACAAACACGTAGATAGATTTTTTTTTGACATCCATTATTATACAAAATAATAAACAATAGATATAAGTGTTAAGAAAGTGACACAGCCAGTAGTCTCCCAGTGGTAAATAACTAAGAGAGTACAATAAAAAAGTGAGAGGTGTCAAGGGACACCCGGATGGAACGAAGTTCCTTTCGATTAATTAGTGAAGGAATTAGTAATTTGTAAACACAACAGAGTGTTTATACATACATAACCATTTATTATTGTCTGTATAAAATCTCTACTTACCTAACAGTTCGTTTCTTTTAACAAAAGTGTCCATTTATACAATACCAGAGCTTTAGATAACACATCTTTTTAGAATTACTTTTTATAATTCAAAACAGGAATTAACAATTCAATACAAAATTTTAAAATTAAAATATTTGACAGTAACTGACAGTTAAGGTAATTTGACGTAGGTACCTAAATAGTCAAGTTACGAACTATTTTTAAAATGTTTATGAATTTATTAATTTAAAAAAACAGGATGAAATAAAATGTAATACTATTATAGTTAATTATTATTTTTTCTACAGTATTTTCTTTTTAATGTACATTTTCTTTGAATTTAAAATAGTGTCTTTTTAATTGTAATATATCTATCTATGAGAGAGAGGGAGAGAGAGTTATTTATTTTTTGGTCTGTGAGAGAGAGAAACATGCGTGTGTCGTGTCATAGTGTCGTGACAACTTTTGGTATGAATTTTTTTTGGCTAGCTCCTAGCGTCAGTCGTAACTGTTCGTAACGCGCGAAAGGGAACTTCGTTCCAATAATTGGATTAATACAGTTATCAATACTTAACTAGTTGAATTGATTTGAATGGTAAATGGGATGATTAATTAGTTTCTAGTGTTGAGGTCAAGAGTGTCTGGTCTTTTTTAATCTTCTGTTTTGTAGGGGTACCAGGAGATTGGTGACCAATGTGTTTGGGTGAACTTGTAGTCTATTGTGGTACTTGGAGCACAGAAAAATAATTTCTTCTTTGACGGTTTGGACTTGGAGATCTTTATGTATATTATTTTTGAAAAGGTACCAAGGAGCTTGGCACAGATGCCTTAGAATTCTTAGAACTTTTGATTGAAAGCGCTGTATCTTGAGTAGGTTTGTTTCACTGCAGTTTCCCAGATTTGGATGCCATACGTCCAGATGGGCTTCAGTACACATTTGTAGATTAGCAGTTTATTGTCTAGACTTAGGCGTGATTTTTGATTCATGAACCAGTACATCTTTCTATATACGAGTTCCAGTTGCAGTCGATTGTTCCAAATATGCTTTTGCCATGTTAGGCGGCTGTCTAGGTAAATCCCCAAGTATTTGACGTCACTTTTTTTAGCAGTGGCGTGTTGTTAAAGGTTACAGCTGGATTGATCCCCTTTCTTAGTGTAAACGTAATGTGTGTTGACTTAGAGCTATATAGATAAAAACCGTTTTTTTTTGCACTATTGCACAGAAACTTTCCTAAAATGGTCATTAAATTCTTATTTATGATGAAAATTAATTAATAACACCTGATGTTGAATTGCCAAGCACTTTTATTATGCCTTTTTTGCATATTTGAAAAGTGGTAAAAAAACATTGTAGATATGCAAGGATTTTTAAAAAAGAATATGTGTATATAGGTAGGTATCTAGTATCTACATATACTCACGTATTTTTACGCTCATGAATATTAATTTATGTGTATAATTGTACACGAGACAATTTGTAAGATTTCCGTGCTTATTTAATATGACATGTTAAGTAGAATCAGAAATATAGACGATCGGTATCCTAGATTTCCGATTACCTAATTGTGTATAATCACAGTAAGCAATTCTTTACACGTTTTTACAAATAATTGCACAAAAATAGACTGTTCAACAATCCAAAATAAGTGTTCTCCATCATTCTTTTAGTCCATTTTCTAACATTGGAAAGAATTTTAAACATTTAATGTTGTAAAAAAAACTTCTCAACTTCTCAAACCTGTACAAAAAATGACGATGTGAAAACGGTTGTAAAAAAAGTATGGCTGTAAAACATATAAAACGTATAACTTATGCAAAAACAAAGTTAAAGATCTTAAGTCGGGATAACCAAAGCAGCTGACATTAAGCACGCATTTGGAAAGTGAAATAACTTGTCACGGAAAAATTACATGAACGCGGAAAGGGAAACAAAATTCAAATAGGCAGCGCTTGTTGGAATGAATAATTTCCAACACCTAGCACTAATTTTAGAATTATTTGTTTATAAATATTTATGTAAGTAAAATAGTAGAATATAGTACCTACATGGAATTTATACTTATAAAACTTGCATAAAAATTTAATAAATATCATAGTTCCTAGGAATATGTTTTGTAGTTCAAACTTCTATTCGCCGAGCCTACTTTAGTAGATTTTGTAAGGAGAAAAGATTTGAATGTGCGATATATTTTTAAAACATTCCAAAGTTATGAGTTATACTGACCTAAATATTGTTACGTTCTAGGGGTTCAAAATAAAATCACTGCTGAACGAAAATGTCTAATTTATTTACACACTTTAAACTAAACGAATTATAACTAAATAACTAAACTAACTATAACACACTAATTTATGTACAACAATTAACTTCGATTTATATTCACTATTTATTTTCACTTCGTAGATCGCTTAACTATTTAGACCGTCTCTGTTAACTTTTCAACTTCCCTTGTGGGTCGTGGCTCTCCGCTTATATACCAGTCCACAGCTTCCAGAACGTCCTTCGGTAACAATTTCTAGAACGTCTGCATAGTGAAGGAAGTCTCTCGTTTGTTCTGTTCGAGAATAAGCGCGTTGTTTACCTGGAGAGCGACAGGGGCGTACTAAGGGGTTCTCGCTCGTTACACTGCCCCCTCCTTAAGACGTTCGGTCCCCGAACACCTTGGTTGGTATGTCTGAACCTACAGGCATCTCCCATTCTGCAGCTCCCTTGCTTTTCGAAATAGCAATCCACTGTCTTCTCCTTCATTGTGTTTCCGCTCGGGTTGAAAATGCACACGAGTATCTCTATTCCTGTTTTATGGAAAAGCACCTCGAGCATGTTCCGGACGACTCTCCAGTTGAGTTGATCTAGACCACAACCCAACTTAGGCACAGCCAGCTTCTTCACTTCCAACCTGGTGAGTTCGTTTCTTAGGTTCAGCAAGGTATTCCACATACTTCTATAGCTGGGCTTGTGATCGGAAAACCTCTTAGTCACCATGTAGAAGAGGTGACGATGACCGTCAGTGAGACTTAGAATTTTTCCGGGATGGGGCTGTTGTCTGGAGAGCTCAGATACACGGCCAAACTTCTTCCTGAAGACTAATGCTATTCCCCTGGACATACGCAGATCTTCGTCGACACAATGGGCTAGGGAATAATCTCCAGGCACAGAGAAGAGGTCCTGCTGCTGCTCGGTGGTAACTCCGAATCGTGCCTTCCCAGTTCCACCATAGTTCTCCATGAACTGGTCGAAACTCATCTCAACATGCTCTGGGCTGGTCGTCCTTCTCAGATGGGTCTCGTTTTGTTCATCGTAGTCCGCCTCGTATTTCGCCAGCCGATTGACATGGACCACGCGCCTCTTGCCCCTTGGTAGTTTTTGTATACGGTACACTACATCATTGATCCTCTTTACCACTCTGTATGGACCCTCCCAATTCCTCTGTAGCTTAGGTGATAATCCTCTCTTCTTCTGGGGGTTGTACAGCCAGACCAAATCTCCAGCGTTGAAACCACCTTCTGTAGCTTTGCTGTCATAGCGGGTCTTCATTCGGTCACTAGCAATTTGTATATTTTGTCGGACCTTCTCATGAATGTAGTGTAGCCTGCCCCTCAATGTGCTCAGGTAGTCCTCACCAGCTATCTCTGTTCCGGGCTTACATCCAAACTCTAGGTCACAGGGTAATCTTATTTCCCGGCCGAACATGACACAAGCTGGTGTCTCTCTAGTAGACTCCTGTACGGCTGATCTGTAGGCCATGGTGAACAGATGAAGGTATCGGTCCCAGTCTCTTTGATGGTCAGAGACCACTTTAGCCAAATATTTTCCCACAGTTTTATTCATTCTTTCGACTAGGCCATCTGACTGTGGGTGAAGAGGCGTTGTCCTGGTCTTCTTGACTCCGAGTATTTCACAAATGCTCTGGAATAGGCCAGACTCGAAATTTCGTCCCTAATCAGAATGTAGCTTCAGTGGCACTCCAAACCGACTAAACATCTCTTTTATCAGCACGTCTGCCACTGTCGAGGCCTCTTGGTTTGGGATGGCATGTGCTTCAACCCATTTGGTAAAGTAATCCGACGCCACCAATATGTACTTGTTCCCATCGTCGGTCTCTGGGAATGGGCCTGCGATGTCTATAGCAACTCTTTCCATAGGACTGCCTACGTTATACTGATTCATTGGCGCTCGTCGTTTTCCTCTTGGGCCATTCGTTGAAGCACAAAGTCTACATTTTCGGCACCAGTCCTTGACGTCTTCTTTGCAGTTGACCCAGTAAAAACGTTCTCTGATCTTTTCCAACGTTTTCTTGATGCCGAAGTGTCCACCGGAGGTTCCATTATGAAGTTTCTTCAATACTTCTGTCGTCCGACTCCGGGGAATTATCAGCTGAGTCCTAGCTGCAGTACCCTCGTCATTCTCCACGGACCTCTTCAACAATCCATCCTCTAAAATGATGGAGTCCCACTGCGCCCAGTAGGACTTGACCCTAGGACTCAGGTGACTCACTTCTTCCCATCTTGGTCTCTGTCCGTTTGCTTTCCAGTCAAGCAACATCTTTAGTTCGGTGTCACCTTCTTGGTCTCGCTTCAGGGATTCTGGCAGCCAATCCAGATCCACTACGGTTGTTCTTAAACAGAATTCCTTCTCTTCTGCTTTGCTGCAGTGTTTGCAGTCGGAAGGACAAGGTCTCCTAGATAATGCGTCAGCGTTGCCATGTGACTTTCCGGCCCGGTGTTCCACAGAAAAATGATATTCCTGCAGCCTTTCTATCCATCTCGCAACCTGACCTTCTGGGTTCTTGAACTGTAGAAGCCACTTCAGAGCAGCATGATCTGTTCTTAGAAGGAATTCGCGACCGTACAAGTATTTATAAAAATGTTCCATGGACTTGACTGCGGCGAGAAGTTCTCTCCTCGTAACACAATAGTTACGCTCAGGCTTCGACAGGACCTTGCTGAAATATCCTATAACTTTCTCTTGGCCATTCTGAATTTGGGATAATATGCCTCCTATGGCCGTGTTGCTTGCGTCCGTGTCCAATATAAACCTTCCACTGGCCTGAGGATAACTTAATATAGGAGCTGTTGTTAGTGCTTGCTTTAGTCGATTGAAAGCATCCTCGCATTCGGTATCCCATTTGAAGTCCCTTCCATCTTCCGTCAGTCTCGTTAGAGGCTTTGCGATGTCAGCAAATCCAAAGACGAACTTTCTGTAGTACGTACACAAGCCAAGAAAACTTCTTACTTGGTGCTTGTCCCGTGGTACTGGCCATTCTCGTACAACCTTGACTTTATCTGGGTCAGCACTGATGCCATCTGCAGATACTACATGTCCTAGATATTTCACTTCTTTCCTGAAGAGGTGGCATTTCTTTGGACTGAGTCTTAAATTTGCAGTGCGTAGCCTTTCAAGGACTTCTCTTAAATTTTTCAGGTGTTCGTCAAATGTCCGGCCAAATACTATGACATCGTCCAAATAAACTAGGCACGACTTCCATGACAATCCTCGAAGAATGGTTTCCATTAATCGCTCGAAAGTTGCAGGTGCGTTACAGAGGCCAAATGGCATTACTGTGAACTGCCACAATCCTGTCCCAATAGTAAAAGCTGTTTTCTCTTTGTCTTTGGGATCTAATTCCACCTGCCAATACCCACTCTTCAAATCCAGCGTGGAGAACCATTTCGAGCCAGAAAGCGTGTCCAAAGTGTCGTCAATCCTTGGAATGGGGTAGCAATCCTTCTTGGTGACGTCGTTCAAACGACGATAGTCGACACAAAATCTGGTGCTGCCATCTTTCTTCTTCACCAGAACCACAGGTGATGACCAAGGACTATCAGATTGCTCTATTATTCCTTGTTCGTGCATGTCCTTGATTATATTTTCTGCTTCTTCTCTCTTTGCTATGGGAAGCCTTCGCGGTTGTTGGCGAATGGGATCTGAACTTCCGGTATTGATAGAATGCTTCACAACATTCGTCCTACCCATCTGAGTGTTGTCCATAGCAAAAACGTCACTGTATTCATGAATCAGTTTCTTCACCTTGCTAATATGTTCTGGTGCAAGTTCTGTGCAGGAAGAAGCCAATGTCTCAAATAATTTCTTCGAACTCTTCTCGCTTCTTGGTAGCGGGTTCTTCACATCCTGAACGCTTCCTGTCACACAAAGCACGAAACAGCTTTCTCCCAGGATCGTACCTTTCTTTAAGATCACAGGGTACATGTTGGTGTTCAACATTCTCACAGGAACTTCGTTTCCGCCTCTCACCAAGGTTTTTCCGACTAACAGTCCTTTCCCGAGGTTACTCTCACTGACTGGTTCGATGAGTCTTATACAGCTACCTCGAAGGTCTCTATCTAAATACCCCTTCACTATGGTTTCCGCCTGTCCACGTAGGTGAACATCTTCGCTGAGTAAGACTCGAGTCGTGATATCTTCACATCCCAGGAATGGAATTTCCAGACTTCCGATCCTCAGAACATCGTTTCTCATATCCATCTGGAAGCCATAACCCTTAATGACATCCATTCCCAAGATGACTTCCTCCATGATATCTGCCACCAGCACCTCATGTTCGAGAGACCTGTCCCCAATGTTGATGACGATCCTCTTCTTTCCATGTGTTGGCACGTCTTCTCCAGTTGCAGTCCGTAAACGAACCATCGCTGGTAAGGGTTTTCCATTTCCTTCAACTACACTCGGCTTTACTATAGTTCGGGTTGCGCCGGTGTCGACTAACATTTTTACGGACCTCCCATTAATTTTACCGTCGACATAAACACTTGCAGAGATGGCCTGAATTATAACCTCAGGGGCATTGTCGTGGCGGGTCGGTTTATGCCCCTTCTTGCCAACCCGCTTTAGTTTTCCTGTTCTTGGCGTTGTGGTTTAAACGGCTTCTTGCAGTTACGCCGAATGTGTCCTCTTTCGCCGCAGTTCCAGCATCTTGGTCCACCATTACGTTTCTCCTGGAGAACTCGGCGAACTACGTCTTCAATACTCTCGTCGCAGACTGGTGAATCATCAAGTTGTCTCACTTTGCTCTGTCCTCTGTGAGAAGCTTGTTTAGCAGCTTCAAATTCTAGGGCATGGGCCAGGGCGTCATCTAGAGTTTTGGGTCGGGCCAACCGCAACGTCTGCTGAGTCTCCGTGTCTCTCAACCCATCGACGAAGGTCTGGACAGCAAGTTGTTCTAGGAAGCTGTCCGGTGCCGAAGGATAAGCCAGCCTTACCAACCTTGCTATGTCTGCTTCGAATTCCTGCAAGGTTTCTGCACTCTTCTGATGGCGACTCTTGATTTGTGCGTGATACACTTGTTGGAGATGTGCATCACCATATCTCATTTGCAGTCTACTTGTCAGAGTCTTATAATCACCTTGTTGACTTACAGGAATGGTCTGAAGGATATTCAGTGCGTCTCCTCTTAATGCAACAATTAAGGCAGTTGCTTTCTCTTCATCGTCCCAGCAGTTGGCGTTGGCTGCTGCTTCAAATTGTTTCTGGTATGTGCTCCAGGGTGTTTTGCCATCAAAAGTTGGAGGTTTGATCTTTGTTCGGCCTGGCTCACCCCGTTCTCCCAGCTTAACCGAACAATATTTGCTGAAGTTCTTACTCAATCGCTCTTCCATGGTTTTCACCTGTTCTTCCAATTTCACTTGCATTTCTTCCTCCATATTAGCCAATCTGCCTTCAATGTTTCCAACCCTGTCTTCAAATTTTCCAATTTTATCGCTCACGTTCCCCATCTCGTCTTTTACGCTTCCAATTTCGTCTTTTACGCTTCCAATCTCATTTTCCAGTTTGGAGTAATTATTCTTCAACTCATTTTCAATGAATGTCAATTTATCTCCCAAATTATCTTCCATTTTCTGGGTATTCTCATCCATTATCTTTCTAGTATTTTCTTCCATTTTATTTGTGTTTTCGTCCATTTTATTTTCCATTTTCCTAATATTTTCCTCCATTTTCAAGCTCATTTTTTCAAGGGCTTGCTTGAAAAATTCCATTGTCGCCTGATCCATTTTCTTCGTCTGTGATCTCGTAACTGGCATACAAAATATTCACTAATGAAGTCCACAATTTAAATTAACACAGCAGTTCAATTTACCCCACACCTGACACCAATTGTTACGTTCTAGGGGTTCAAAATAAAATCACTGCTGAACGAAAATGTCTAATTTATTTACACACTTTAAACTAAACGAATTATAACTAAATAACTAAACTAACTATAACACACTAATTTATGTACAACAATTAACTTCGATTTATATTCACTATTTATTTTCACTTCGTAGATCGCTTAACTATTTAGACCGTCTCTGTTAACTTTTCAACTTCCCTTGTGGGTCGTGGCTCTCCGCTTATATACCAGTCCGCAGCTTCCAGAACGTCCTTCGGTAACAATTTCTAGAACGTCTGCATAGTGTAGGAAGTCTCTCGTTTGTTCTGTTCGAGAATAAGCGCGTTGTTTACCTGGAGAGCGACAGGGGCGTACTAAGGGGTTCTCGCTCGTTACAATATGAATACATGTAGGTACTGAAAACTAGCTGTCCCTACAAATTTGTAGGTAGGTACTAAATAAATTAAAAATGTACTTATAAGGCTATAGGTATTATTAATGCGAAGCATTCTTTATTAACTTTGGCAAGAGCGGTGAATCGATTAAACGTCTGTGTACGCGTAAACGTACGTACGAGAAAATACTTTCTTATCCATCCCCTCTCTCGTTCACATGGCATATGCGACAGACTGAGATCTACAGAACGTTCCCATTCCAATAAAATTGAATCATTTACGTTTGTATCTTATTTTATTTATTACAAAGCTATAGTGTTATAGAATATGATAATGGTTATGATAGTGTAGGCATAAATAAATATTTTTTCATATCACATGCATTGAAACAGCTTTTTTGATCCCTGTTTTGTTGGTCGAAACAAGACAATTTTAGACCAATGCAACTGTCAGTCAGAAACTGACAGTTTTTTCTGCCCTAGGGGAGAAACAACGTTATTCCTGCCCGGCACATTTATTTATTTATTATTTATGTCTTTATTTCAAGTCTATCAGAATCGCATTTGTAACAAACGAAAGTGAATAAAATCATAATCGTCTGACAGCTGTCGTCAAATCGTTGTCAAGATATTACAACGCTATTTGTCTGAAATTGTCTTACTTTAACTGGCTACGGAGATCAAAACTCGCTGTATCAATGCATGTGATATAAAAAATATAGTGTGTGGCAGGGGATACAACAATAGTATATTACACTACAAGGGCAGAAAGTTTAACATTCCTGCACTGCGCGACATGATGCCCGAGGCGAAGCCGTGGGCATCATGGTGCGCAGTGCAGTGCTCTCAAACTTTCTGCTCATGTAGTGTATACTATTTTTCTTTGTACTATGCCGAAAGTACAAAGGAAATTGCCTTCTGTGTTAAAAGATATTGATGTCTGCCCTAACATTTTCAGTAGCAGTGTTAGTGACAGTGACATCAGTGCAGGAATAATTTCTTTCTGTCCGCTGTCTGCGCGACATTATCGCGGCATAAAATTTAGGCTTTCTGTCGTAATGTTGATGCCGGAATGACTTACTTTCGGCATAGTACAAAGAAAAGACAATTTCTGACCGGGTGAAGATAGCCCTTGCTTCGCTCGGGCAGTCAACTCTCGCCCTAGTCAGAAATCGTCCTGTTTTACCCCTTGCCACACAATATACTATTAAGTGTATAAGATACTGTACAAAAAACTGACGTGGAACTCACATATAGAAAGCAGAATTAAAAAAGCATTTGTATCTTATGAATGCCGCCGAACCATAGGACATATTTGGGAATTATTCCCCAAGCACACCATGTGAATCTACACGGTAATTATAAGACCTATGCTTACATACGTCGCTGTCATGCGTGGTGGCCTAAGGTGAAACAAACGACAGCTATCAGAAAATTAATAGGAGTCATGCGAAGCACACCGACCAAGGCAAAAGAAGTAATACTTGGACTCATCCTACTTGGACTCATCCCTCCTTGATATATTTGTTAAGGAGATAGCATTGATGACCTTAGTACGGTTTAGCACGGTTGGTATCGAACCCACTGCAGGGACTGGCATCGATAGAGACAGTCTGTAGAGGGAATCGCTAAAGGCGATACCACACTTACAGGCAGCTATGGATGCCGTCATACCAAGATTTGTCTTTGACAAACCCTGCAAAATATTAACAAACAATACAGCAGGCCCCAACGCTCTGAGCACCTATACGGATGGATCAAAAACGCAGCAAGGTGTGGGATGTGAAATTTACTCTAGATCCTTCAGTCTAAAAATGAAATGTGCTATGGATGGCTTGTTAAGTGTAAATATTTACATGGACTGCCGACAAGCACTACTGACCTTGAATAGACCACGTATCACTTCAAGTTTAGTAAGTACTAGAATGTCACCAAACTCTAATTGAGGCCAGCCAGAATAACGTGGTCACTTTGAGCTGGATCAAAGGACATGGTAACTCTAAAGGCAAACGCACTTTTGCGCATACAAATTTGTTTTATTTCTACCATTAAAGGTACCTAGTAAAGAGCGCACATTGTAATTTCAGTAGATATTTCATTAGATATTTGTTAAAATATTGTTTTCCTAAGTAGATACCATCACTAAACTCAGAGATGTATGTGATATAAATTCATTTATTCTTTGTATAATTATTTTTATTAAAATTTAATGCAAATAAATGTAAAATGTAGCAGGTATATAACTAATTTTAATAAACATAATTTTTTTATACGATACATTTCATAAGCAACATATGTTCTCGGTTTATATTTCGCACACGATTAATAACTGTTATATTAGGTACCCGACGGCAAATAATTCATTTTTGCTATTTAGTTATACAAAAATATAATAAAGTTATTATATATTATGTACAATTATAATAATTAATTACTGTACACACCATTTATAATATTTTCTTTTATTATATGAATATTATTAATAACATTGAGCCTTTATGTATAAATATTCCAAAATCTTTTAAAGTAACTGAAAATATTATAGAACGGCATAATATTGTATCTATTGTCACTATTTGTAAATCGTCGATCTCTTGTCAGTTTTTTCATATCTGAATGTAAATTTGTAGCAATAAATATTTACTACCTACTTACTATTAGCATTAAAAAAACATAGGAGTTGCACCTGGATAACATCGAGCTACTTTTTAACACATATTTAGGGATAGGCAGATTTTTTTTTTTGATATCTAAAATAAAATGACAATAAAATTCTAGCATAAACCAAAAATTTGACTAATACTACATATTTGTTTCAGGCAAAGACAAGAAATTAAATGAAAAACCACCATATAGTTACAACGCACTGATCATGATGGCAATACGAAATAGCCCAGAAAAACGTCTGACTCTAAATGGAATTTATGAATACATCATGAAAAATTTTCCATACTATAAAGATAACAAACAGGGATGGCAAAATTCTATTAGGCATAATCTTAGTTTAAACAAATGTTTCGTGAAAGTCCCTAGACATTATGACGATCCTGGTAAAGGAAATTATTGGATGCTTGATCCTTCTG
Organism: Altica lythri; assembly: GCA_964028335.1. Classification (NCBI taxonomy): domain Eukaryota; kingdom Metazoa; phylum Arthropoda; class Insecta; order Coleoptera; family Chrysomelidae; genus Altica; species Altica lythri. The sequence continues at coordinate 46,279,757 of OZ034805.1, read as the reverse complement.
CTGAAGATGTCTTTATAGGTAAGAATTTGATTATTCCTTTTAGAAATTACATGTTTGCTTAGTACTGTTGGTGGTTCTGCTTTTCTTTATGTTGTGTCGAATTTTTATTTTATTTATCGTTTAATAAATAATCAAAGACTAGTCTTACTCTACATTATTCTGTTTTGCAGCTGCAAAAACTTGATAGTCTTTTGGACAGTGTGAGCACTTGTGTGTGGCTTTGTCCAAGTTTCGCGATAACTTCTGGTAAACAAACGTTAATATACCAATCGAAACTAAATCTTCTAAATCAATTATTGCCACATGAACATGTGACCATGACACAAATGTTGCCACCATTTCCTTTGACACACTTTGAGAACGGACCACTTTTGTTGGTTTTTCTTCATCGTGGAAACACCCACACAGCGGATTTATTTCTTGGTTTGTAGCAGTAAATCATTGCCACTAACAATACTATAAAGGTTTCTTGAACTTCTTTGGTTGAACCGTTCCAATGTGTTTCGACACAAATCGAGGCAAACCACTCCTGGCTCTACTGTAAGCAAATGTTGGATACAACAGGAAACCAATTCTTCATGTAGGATCTTTTGGATCGAGGTGTTTGAAATACCTAAAGATGCCTCTATCTCCCAATATCCTTAATTAGCTGACGAACCGCATCAATGTTTTGCTGTTTGACTGCTGTTTTGGGTGGACCTAGTGCAGATTCATCGCTGAGACTGGAGCAACCACGTTGGAATTAGCAATACCAGCGGTAAATAGTTGACTGACTGCTTCATTCCCAAACACAGATTCCATTTCAGCGATACATTGCTGTTGGGATAATCCTCTCCGAAAATTGTAAAAAATTTTTGCTCGAAAATGTTTTTGGCTAAGATCCATTGTTCGACCGTCTTGGTAATTTCAAAAATTCACGGAACTTTTTTTACTTCAAGATACATAGATTGAAACGATTTTTTCAAATTTTCATTTTATTGTGGTTATGTCATTTTTATGTTTAGTTGAATATAACATTCACTAAAAGAGCGTTTACTAACAACAGCGTATCATCTGTTAATTCTGGTTTGTTTAAAAGTAGATGAAGATGAAACAACTTCCAAGAATGCATGTAGTGTTACGTGCATGCCGACATTTTTATAAGATCTATATACTAAATTCTTGTACGTTTTGTTACAGGAGGTACAACTGGTAAACTTCGACGAAGATCAACAGCAGCATCTAGATCCCGTTTAGCAGCTTTTAAACGTACTTTATCCTTATACTCACCTCTTCAATCATGTTATCCAGGATTCTACCCTCCATCTCCCGCTCTTTTAGCAGCTGCATATTCAAGGTATAATCCTTATCTCCATTCACCATCCTCTGCTAACTTTCTACCTAGACCTACACCTATGCCTCCACACAACCTACCTACCTCTTCATTAGAACTTGGAACTTCTCCCTTATTCAGACCTCCACATCCCTTGTTTGAAATGTATAATAATCTAAGATTAGCAGTGCCTTTGCAATATCCGTTACAGATTCCGGGGTTAGCTGGTGTAAACAGCTTAAATTTACCTTCTTCG